>OZ001248.1:5916678-6316725 GCA_963924025.1 Ischnus inquisitorius
TAAACAACGGAGTTGAGGGAGAGAGGAGAGATACAGAGACAGGGATGAGAAGAAGAGCTTCCGAGAAACGTAATTAATCACGTAGTATTTTTTTGCAAGTGCTGCTTCTGTTGCTGCTGCGCTGCTGCCTGGGGATAGTGGCTGTTGCAAGCATCCGATACAGAGAGCATAGGACGCTGGAACTTCCTCACGCGGTGTGTGTGTACACCTTGGGGCTTTGCTCGCCGGAAGCTCCGCGAGGAAGCATTACCCTCGGGCAATGCCGGTAAAGATTCTCGGTATCTTGAGCATTAGATTTTTTTTATTGCAACGATGGATGCCTTTTTTCGGTGAGAGACCATTTTTGGCATTTCTAGGTCGCTTGTTTAGCCCTCTATGTATCCCGGGAAAAGCTTTATGGAAACACACAAAAAAGCGAGTTTCCTACGCAAGTTCTTCTACAAAAGAGTACAAATAAATATCAACGTCCGTAAATCGATTATGGTCCCAATAAAATTAGGCACTTCGACGTCTTCAGCTCTCGCTCAGCGATGAAGAATTCGATTGAACCACATTTCATATAAATTCTCGATAAATTTTTTTCGAGTTCGAGAAACCCGTTATTATTTTTTTTTCTATTCAGAACCTTAAGGTAGCCTGTACCTTTAACGGAGTTAATTAAATATGCCGCCGTGAGAAATGCCCGAGGGCTGATTTCGCGTTCAATGGCCCTCGTGAATTTCCGAGTGACTGCGGAATTCGTATCTCTGTGAGAAGTGTCAGTAGGATTCCAATCTAGGACGGTGTGTGAGAGCGCGGGCTAAGAGCGCGGGCGAGTCTTGAAAAAAATCATTAGTCCAAGATCCTCGGTTACTCACGTACGAGCGAGAACGATAGAACGCGAGAGATGGATAAAGATAGACGCAATAACTCAGAGGGATCTGTTTCTGACAACTGGGCCGCGATATTCGTCTCTCCCTCATTCTCTCTCGTCACGTTGTAGTTATATAAATTATATACAGTATGATTCATAATAAACATCGAACCTGCATATTTCTTCTTCAATTGCCATAAGGAAAAAAATGTTTAACTATCGAAACTAAAATCGGAGTGAAAAGATACATAATCATGATTATAAGAACTTAAAAAAATAAAAATCGTTCTTTGAATCAAATTCATTTCGATAGAATCAGTTCTTCTTGTGAGAACTAATTGAATAAAATGAAAATCAAGTCAACAACTGTTTAAATTGTAGAAAGTGATTATTATTTTATTAAAGAAAACCACTTTTATTTCTGATAGTAAAATTTTTTCTACTCTATGCAAATGCATGGAATAAAACAAAAGACAGATTCGATATTTATTGTGAAGCATGCTGTATATATGTATATATATATACACACAAGAGAGCGAGAGGTTGTATTCTATAGGCTATCGAGAGAACAACACAACGTAGCTGCACCTGTCCAGGTAGGCGTAGCCGAAACCGATTCTTCCAGGAATTTCGTTCGCGCGCGAGAGAAGGCTCCAGCCTGTCTGCCAGGATCAGGATCATCTCTTCGACTTGACCTCGGCGTTTTGTTTAGAGGGATTCCTTTAAGGCAACCAACACCACCACCAGCCACCAGTCGAAGCAGCAGCCTTACTCTCATTCTTTCCCTTTCCATCGATTTTAATGAGTTTCTGTGAAAAGTCTTTTGCCATGGAAAAAAAAAAACAAATCGATCTTCGATTCTTCTATTCTCATTTCCATCATTATTCTTCGTTCCTCTTCGTTTCCCTTCATTTATTTCTCGAGGCTAGTTCCTTCTGGCAAATATGCCACATATTTAACGAATTCGCAACAGGCAGCGAGCCTCGAAGGGCTGGAAATTGAAGAGTTTTATAACGGGGTCGCGCGAAACACCTGCACGCATTTTCGCGGGCCGAGAAAGAGAGAGAAGGAGAGTTTAATATAAGCCGAGTAAGTTCCTCTTTGGATGGTGCAGAGACGCATCGGATAAAAGACGACTGCGAGGGCGAAAGAGCCGCGGAGTGACGGATGGCCACATCGCATTTCGCGGCTCCATATCTCCCCGATTTCTCGCGTGTAATTCCCGTAAAGTCGTTTCGGGGGTCTCCTGATGTGGGCCCCCCCTCCGCACCGATCTTTCTCGTTCTCGAAACATTTCAGTGGACCCACAAGCCTCGTTGCCGCGAAGACTCCGCGCGATTTGCTTGCTTTCGTTTTTTTTTTTTCACTTCTTTTTATTCAACTCTCGTGCCTTCGACCGAACCCTGACCGAGCTTCTTAGTTTTATTATTGCAAAATTATAAAAGAAATAAAAGAATCGAAGACGAAGGGGACCCCGGAGGAGAGAAGGATATCGCTTTGCTGGGCGTGCAGAGATTGGTGCGCGTCCAACGCGCGTGCATACCATTAGCGGTCGAACGTTAACAGCCTCGACGACCTCTAACTTCCCAACGTTCGTAATTATACGAAAGAGGCTTCGAAGCTTTGCCCACTCGTTCGCGAATTGCTTTGGCCCAAACGTGTTCAAGCGCATCTTGTGAGTATTCATCATCTTCGTAGCTTGAAAATCGCGGTATCGTCGATATTTATACGTTGCGGAGATTCATAGAGCTTTTCGTGAGTTGTTTTCAGTTGCCCACTTTTGTCGAAAAAAATGTATACATACATTTTGTCGAAAATATGTTGTCATTTATTGGCTTGTAAAATTTAATTCACACTAAAAGTGATTTTTAGTAAATGTTTGTGGACAATATCCGAACTTTTCAGTGAAAAATTATAATCTTATTGCCAACGGGATTTTATGGGAAAAATAATGCTTTGAATTAATGTCAAGCGTAGATCATGTGAATTTGAACTCTTGCCGTTGTGATTGATGAAAAAAATGATTAGATTGCAAAACAAGAGAAGCACAAATCGATTCTGAATGTGGCAGGACACCTGTAGCCTGCGAAATCGAGGTTGAACATCGTTCCCGATATGCACTATATGCGATGAAACTCGCGCAATTTCACGGACGATATGCCGCGGCATATTATTCTCGATCGTCCGTACAAGCGCATATATTGTATACACTAACAGTATATACGTATAAAAATATATACGCGTTTTGAGTTCTTCGCTGCATTCGAGTGCATCTCTCGGGACGGGACGCCTAGACGATGAAAAATACCCGGCGTCCGGAGACTCGCGAGTGAGACGGAGATGCGAGTGATGAACGACTACGAGCTCTCATAAACGACCGAATGATACACTCGCCAAGAGCTCATTGTCCCACGACAAGAGAGAAAAAGAGAAAATTCATAGTGTTATAACGCGCTGACCATCGGTGCTCTCGGGCGCTATGTGGAGTTTCGAAGGTTTTTTTTTTTCACGACGTTGCATCTCGACGGAAACGTTTTTCCTGAAACCCGCTTCCATTGTTGAAGCCGAAGAGCGTTTCGACGAGGACGCGAACGGTGCGCTCTTGCCTTTTCGCGCCTATACAACCATTAGCTATACTCCACGACTTTTATTTCTAACTATTCACGCGAGTCGACGCGGAACGGAGGAGAGGAAGCGAAAAATCGATGGTTCAAGGGGGTAGGTGGAGCTTTGAAAAAATAGGAAGAAAAGGAATGAAAAAAATTTCAGCATTGCGCGGAAGAAAATGATCCGCAACCTTTGAGAATTCATTGCGGCGGTCGGCGTTAACAATGGTGCCAAGGGTGCTTCTTGTATTCTTTTGAAAGAAAGAAAAAGAAAGGAACAATTGCGTTTGTTCTATTCTATTCAACATTTTCTTACCCCTACAGTGAACATTGTTTGTTTCGAATGAAATTGTTGCGTTTATTTATTCCGAACGAAATATTCTTTGCTTTATATAAATAGAAGGCTTGTTTCGAATTTGTCATTACCCATTGTAAGTGCATGTATAATTATTTTTATGAATGCATGTATTGTTAAAAATGTGTTTTTTAAAAGCTCGGATTAATTTTTCATTTCGTTGAAAATTTGTTTCAATATTTGTTTGTTTCAAACAAAATTGAAAGCAATTTTTGCTTGAATATCCTTGAATAAAAAAAATGTCAGTATTCGGTATTTCTGACTAAAATATTAATAAAACGATATTTGTTACACCTAATCGATCATTATGTAATAATAGTATTCGAATCTACACGAGAAATAGACTTTTCTAAAAAGTGTCCTATGAAATTTGAGACTACGGATATAAAAATTCAATAAATAATTTCGAATAGACGAAATTTATTGATATCGATCGATGTCGATACTCCGGATTCGTACTTTATTTCTTATCTAGCCATTTGCGGGACTCAATGACACTTTCATTTCGTCTACAACAACAAAGAGGCAACGGGTTCACTTGTGAAAGCTCGCGAGTGCGTTAGAGGCGCGTGAGAGATCGTGAGTATATTATGATAGAGGCCTAAAGGGGGTTTTACTGACGAGGTAGTGCGTGCGAGTTGCGAGGGTGTATCGATTGCCCCGCCTCCCGCTGCGTAGCCATGACGACACACCCTATCCTATCTAACCCCTAGCCTAACCTCCGCAGCTTCTACGCTTCGGGCTGCCTGACGGTTAGACACCGTCCTCCCTCACTCTCCCGCCCCTTTCCTCTCTTTTTCATCCACATCCTCGACATCTCCCGTTTTCTCACCCTCCCGAGATTGTTACTCGCGAGCGCACTTCCACAACTTGAGCTGGAAATACGGAGGTCCTTTTTGATGTCACCTCCTACTTCCAGTTCCCAGAAACATGGTTGTACTCCAAAAAAAGCGGAGAATGGATACACACACACACGATTGTTACTGGTAAACCACAATTATTATTAAACGAGATTTTCTAAGCGAATCGTTATTAGACGAATTATCTTGTAGACTAATTGTTTCAGACAATTTGTTTTAGATTAATTGTTGTAAACTAATTTTCCGCGAGTTCATACAACAGGAGAGAGGGTAGAACGAAAGTACGATGGTGGACCAACAAGAACGAGTCAGAATATGGTCTCTTTACCTGGCGACGGAGGAAACGAAACGGATCTTCACGACTCATTACTTTGTATTATCCTGTTTCCCTCGCAAATTAGAGCGACGCTTTTCAACTCAAGTTTTCGATATAGTATTCTTTTATAGGTTTGTAACGAACGAAATCAATAGATAAGTTCGAATCAAACTATTTCTAATTGTTCGATTTGTGGAAACTATTCGATTTGAAAAATTATTCGATGCTAAATAATTAGCGAAAACGTCCTTTGGGAATTCTAAATTTTATTACCGGTTGTTTTGGGAAAGTTACAGACAAGTTGTTTTTGTTTGTCGAAGAGAAAGGTTTAATTTTGTATCCCTCAAGTCGTTGGAACAACGCTTTTTTTCGATGCGGCGAGTCCCGAGCGAAATACTGAAAACTGTATTCAGAAATCGATATTCCCGGAAGAAGGTGATATATTTTTTCACCCATGGCGTGAATACTTTTTCCACAATTCTCACAGATTTTTCTGGAAAAAACGTGCGCGATCGAAGCGTCGCAACGGGTCTCGAACAATTCTCGCAACACAATGCCGCCTCATTATGTTATCCTCGGATCTCGTCCGCAACAAGCAATTTATCACTCTACGCGCTTGTGTGCCCAAAAACACGATTCTCACCTAACATTGTTTCCGTATGTTTTTTCTTGAATTCAAATATATTCACCGAAAGCAATAGACCATCGTTAAAAAAAAACAGTGTCCCGAAAATCAGGAAATAGAGAGGACGAAGCGCAACCCTTCGACAAGTGTTAACAGGAGATTTGTGATATTTCATTATTAAATACGATTTAAGAGTCTTCGAATAGGGACACCGAGAGCATACGACGCTGTAATATATTATTTATCCATCGAATACGCGTGAGGGCTTTTTTTTCTTATTTAGTTTAGTATACCAAAGTATCGATAGACAGGCGAATGGACAGCTGAGAGAAAAAATCATCCATCAAGTTCGGAGGCTATAGGCTATACAGGCTGTTGCAGTGTGTATTAGTGGGCCTGGGTCGCTCGCACTCTCACGGTTTGATGGACGGATGATGTTTTTTTCGAGCTCTCTCTCTCTCTCCTTCTCGCAAGCAGCTTATTTTCTATGAGGCTCACGAATCCCTGGGCCATCGTAGAAATTGATGAACGTTATTTTTTGACTAATTTATTACGCGCGCGTACGAGAAACAGCCAGAGAGAGGAAAAAAAAACATCACGCACGTATATAGATATACGTGTGCGTGTGAGAAAAGGGCGAATAGAAAGAGAGAAACGAGCCGTACGAAATTTATAATGAACGTGTGCTCTCCGGACAGTGAGAGAGCTGCGCATTCTTTCCTTCCTACTCTTTGTTCGTCGTCGTATCAAAAAGTGCATAGAAACTATCGCTCACGCGTTCGTCGACGTAGTGCCAATATATAATTCATAACGATACACACTGTATCGCATCTCCACGATTTCGTATTTATTCAATTTTTTTCTTACCGACGAAGAGACTTTTTTTATTCCGAATTACGTAAAATTGCATATTTTGCTCCGAACTCTCGTTACTTAGTCGGTTAATTATGGAAACATGCTACAGTTGAAAACAAAATTGATTCTAAAGACGAAATCTTTTCGTTGTTTCCAATATAATAGTTTAATCTACTTTTTACCATTGCCAATTTCTCTATATAATACCAATCTACTTTATGACGACACGGACTACAATCGAATTATACGATTTCGACTTAAATAAAATTTCATCGTTACCGAAGAATCAACTATTTTTTAATTCGATATTTTGCCGATTTTACTCTACTCTCTTACCGTTCGAACGACTATTCATAAAACTTCGGTGCGGTGCATTTGTGAAAAAAATTCCTCGGAAAGCGCATAATTTTTTTTCCATCGCGCAAGGAACATTTTTATTTATTTTTCACCTCTCTGGCCGTTTCTTCACTCGCTACTGAGTCCTCCTTATATCTTTCTCGTACAGAGCGACGTCTAACTATATTGCGCGTGAAAAATGACGCCCGCGTTTCTTCGCGTCCGCGTTCGGTGGGGAAAGCAGGCGGGATGGAAGGGAAGGAGAGTTTGAACGAGCGTATCGCGATTCTGAATCTTAACCACGGTTTTGTGTTATTATAAAACACGCTCTATGCGGGAAGAGTTGCTATTATCGTATCGTCGCCGGTACAATGCTGCAGTCCTCGCTGCAGTGGCCGCGTGCTCGTACACGTTCGCCAACAGGTTCGCCGAGACTCCTCCGGTACGTGCAAACTTACACGTATATGAAACAAGCCCGCTTATAATGTAGGTGTGCGAGCGAGAAGGAGAAGGCTTTTGGAGCCGGGCAGGACTTTATGAAAGAGACAGATGGAGGTGAGGGCGTGTTCAAACATCTGCTTGTGATGTACCCCTTGATGTCGATCAATTACGTAGTCGTGTTCTTCACTGAGCTCTGTTGCCCTTTCTCTATCCAACTCTTACTCTTTCCCTCTTCGTATCACGAGGATAAATATCTCTCGTTTTATCTATTACCCGATCGAAGATTGTACCTTCGGAGTTATAGGACTTTAACCCTTTACTTGCGTTGACCCCTTCACTTCGCTTCACCCTGCCTCCGTCCCTCTAACTTTTTACAACTCAATGGAGGAACAAAGAATTCTTACTCAATGGTCATTTTCTTATCTTGAAGAGTAAAAGAAATTATTACTTTTTTTATTGATTTTATATATTGATTGATTTTGTAAACAATACATTAATCGATTTTTCAATCATTTTCAATAACAAGAGAGTCTTATTGAAAAAATGTATTATTGTAGTTCAAAGAAGGTAACGCCAGTTACTGTAAAAAATTCTAATCACGAAAGTGTGCGGAAAAATGAATAAATAAATTGTCAATAAATTCAGTGTGGTTGTTCAAGAAAAATCGTCGCCAATAAAAAGGAGCTCCATTGAGATTTGTTCTGAGAATTTTGTTATCGGATCTAAAAGATGCAAAGGCTCCACCTCGAGAAGATCGAGGACCTCGAGGGATTAACCTACGGAGTTATTCAGCCCTCGCCCGATTGGCCGCCACTCGGATGAGCCCGCCATTGTCTTATTCGCGCTCTCGCGCTATTTCTTCCTCCGACATCGGCCCGTGCCGGAATTTTTCTCGATTTTCATTGTATTTTAAGTTATCCTTCGTTGAGCCATCAAGTTATTTTTTTTTCGATCGGAAAAGGATCGACGAAAAGAAAAAGTAGAAACCCAGAAAAGCGCGTGTCGACTCTCCACGAAGATATTCCGAGAAGTACGAGGAAGAAAAAAGCCTCGCTGAGAAGTTGAGCTGAGGGAATATAAAGAAGATCCTTGTAATCCGGGAAAGCTAAGTCGACGGTACTCGCTGCTTGTGTTTCATTGCAACGCGCGAGAGAAAGACGGATACGACGGGGCGAAAAAAATTGAGAAGAAGCAAGGAGCCGGGATGATCCTTGCGGCGAAGCGTGCGTGCGGCGCGTTGCGGCTTGCGACCCAATAGGATAGATCCTTTTTTTCGTGGTAGCGAACGCGAGAGCGAGAGGAAAAAAACGGAGAGGAGCACGGAAAAATAACATAGCTAGACGCTTTGGGAATGAAGAACAAACACGGGACGCGGAGGAGTCAAGCGATTCGAGAAGCACTCGAGCGACTCATACCCGGAGCACAAAGGGCCAACAATGGCGAGATAGAGCGGGAGGTGGACGATACACAGCCGGCTTGTAAAACACAGAAGATCCTGTGAAGATACGAGAGACGATCCTATCTCTCTCAAGCTCTCTATATTGTATATATATATACTAGCGGTTTAGCTTTTGCTATCGCACAGAAGACGGAAAGAGAAGCGAAACTAGAGACCAGCAAGGGGCGCGCGCCCGCGTACCTCGATGAACCTCGGGGTGGTCCGAAAAATCGGAAATAATACAAATTTCGGGAAATTCTGGAAAATAAAGGTCTTCGCGAACGGCCACGCGCAGATTTTCTTTGAAGATTACTACTTCGCGAGAAATTAAATATGATTTTTTTCCCTGGAAATGGAAGGGTGGAGTTGAAATTCGTAGACCAATAAATTTGCAAATTCGATCCTTCGCGGTTGCAGCGCGTCGTATTGGTGCGTTGATTCAATTATTTACAAAAAAGAATGTATTCGAAAATGTATTAAAATACTATTACCATTATTTCATTTATATATCTATCTATTGATTATTTTTGCCTTTAAATTAAATCTTTGTGGAACAATTCTTTTTTGTTACAAAAATCCAAGGGTGAAGAAAAAATTGATGGAACAATGTTTTTCGAAGCTCAACTTTTCGCGCTCCCGTGCGAAGCGTCAATTCGTCAAGCGTCTCTCGAAGCGTGAATGAAAGTCCCGTAATCCAAAAAAAACCGGTAATCCAAGTGGAAACGACAAACAAATCTCTCGAGAGATTTGCTACTTGGATCCTTCTATTATAGTGTTTCCTTTTGGTTGTTATATATATCTATACACTTTGTCGCTCGGTTGCAGAGGACCTCTCCCAAATCCCTTTTCTTTCATACACTTTCGCGCGGATACACTCCTTCCTCTCTTTGCTCCTCTTGTTTCGCGCTTTTACACGTTCGGCGTCACCGCGTGGAAGGCGCTTTTCAACCGGTGAATTCATAGAAACTTCGAGGATCGTTATAATCCGTTCGCCGAGAGCGAAAGTAAGACCGAGCAAATACGAAAATCGGTTTTCGCTCGAGAATCTCGAGTGGCTGGACGAAAATCCTCGCAATAGATTCAAACCGAGTTGAATCGATTCTACGCTTTCAAAAGAAAAAAAATTCATGCGCAAATTGTAAAAAAAATGCAACTCAATGCAAATGTTTCTTTCGTATGACACAAATATCTTAATAACAATAAAATATGATTATTTGTTATTTCCTTATTTTCGTTCGAAGATTTTTTTAAATTGACGAATCAGTTCAAAGACATATGTTTATTGATCATTGAAGAGGAAAGAAATGAGATTGAGGTTTGAATAATTTGATGTTCCAGAACAAAGTCACCTGTTGCGGTCGATTGTCGAACGACAGGAGCTCGCGTTCCCAGAGCCGAAAAATCACAGAAGCAAGGGCTGAGAATACTGATCGGCGCTCCCGTTAAATTTCTCGCTTCTTTTTCTTTTTTTCATTTCTTCAAAATTTATCTCTCATTATATTTCTCTCTCAACGATCCGCCGGCGTTATAGTCGGTAGATATAAATTCGTGCAACGTTTTTCTTCGTCGCTACGGGGACTATAATTTGAAGTTTCTTGCCACGCCCACGCTTGCTCATGGTCTAACCTGGGGCATACGTCACCGGGGAATATCTCTTCTCGAGAATATACTACAGTGTATATATATATGTATATACGTTGTATGTATAGTATATGTAGAAGCGCCAGAGATCTCGGCAACGAGATAAGAAGAAAGTCCTGTCACTTTGTCGGTGAAGCTCTCCTTCTCGTGAAAGAGATTCTCTTCTCGGTGAGAGTTGAAACTGTGCGTGTGAGCTCCGTTCGGCTATGGTCGAGAAATCACGGGACAACCGTACACGACCTTCCTTCGCTGCTTCGCCGAAAGGATCATCCGTGAAATCGTTCGGTCCACGTTTAAATAAATTTTATCTTGCCTACTTGTTCTGATTTATAATATACCGATTTCTGTTTGATTCTTTTCAATGTGAAAGCTTAAACAGCAATTTTTCTTTTTTTTTTCAAGAAAAATGTTTAGGTCTGAGATTTGGTCCATATTTAAATTTATTTCATCGTATTTGCATATTCTAATTTATGATGATATATCGGATTTTATTTGAATTATTTTTTTTCATGGAAGCTCAAATAATTTTATTTTTTATTTTTTCTTGAGATGTGGTTCGCTGACATTACACCTCCGACATCGATTTCATTACAACGTGTCGAGAGGGCTCGAGCGACGACTCTTGACTGCGACCTCTCGTAACAGAGAAAAGCTTGACACTTTTGACACGTGGTGTCTAGTCGCCGACGGGCGGTTCAGTCAGTCAAACCTGACGGAGGATGTTTCCCAAAATTTCCCCCTTGAGACCTCGAGAATTCGGATGTTCTCTCGCAAGTGCGTTGGTATTACTGGGAAACAGAAGGGCGTATCCTGGATCGTTTGACGCGGACTAATAAAATCGGAACTCTCGAAGCCTTTTTTATTGTACCTTTTTTTTTTATCGTTTTTAAAATCCATCTTCAGATTAAAAAAAATGTTAAACATCCATAAAACATGCAGATTTGCCTCTATAACGATTTATCAAATTAGATATTGAGCTCATTTCATAATTACTTCATATTAAATTATGTTCGGAAAAAAAACATCAAATGCAGATGCGAAAAAATCGAGTAAAATGTTTTTCCGCGATCAATTTCAGTAAAATGAACAACTGACGGCTCGTTTGAGATATTTTTTTCGTTGTCCGATGCACTCACAAAAAAAACCTTGAAAATCCGGGTTGAGCCCTTATGTTTCTCGGCTTAAGAGATTTCGCGAGATTCCAAACAGCGCCGGAGGCGCGCGTCCCTATCGAGTACCCGTAAGAATTACCAGCTCGTACCTACGCCCTACTCTATACATAGAAATCCACGAGAGAAGCGCATAATGCATATACCTGGTGCGAGTGGTGATGCCGCTGTGGCGACCCTCTTCAAAAACTCACGAAAACCACTACGCCTAGTTAGTCAGGCATTGTGCAAGCGCCGGTGTTACTTTATGAAGTGGAAAAGAAACTAACGTGGAATAACGTCGAGACAAACTCCGAACAAGCTTCGGTGACAACTTGATCGTTATAAATATGTACAAGTTCTACAAGACTCTCCGAGTTGAAACGATTTTTATTTAAAAAAAAAATCTCACCTATATTATATGCACAGAAAATCGCCCCAATGTCTAATGAACATGAAACATTGACTCATTGAAAAAGCGAGGCTCGGCATGAACGTAGTTCAATTCAAATCTCTATTATTTACCGATTACAAAAAAACCTTGAAAATGTATACTATATTGCTGCTTCATTCTTTTTCTTCACCTACGGAGCTTAATTTCCGATTCAGGATTCTTCTTATCCGTAAATCATGGTGATAATAAAAATCCAACGAAGTTTTGACCAAATGTTCGTTTTTCATTTGGTTAATTAGTCGATTCAATTGACGACATTTTCACCTATTTTATATTTATCCAATTAATTAGTTAATTATCCCAATTAAGTAAATCTAAAATTTATCAAAACTGAAACTAACATCAATTATTGGTAAAAAAATGCCACTTGTTCATGAAGTGCGCACTGCTTATCCACTAAATTCTACTTAAAGACAAAACGAAAGACATTAAATAAAAAAAAATATTGCTAGAATATAGTATAATTATAGTTTTGCTGATTTTTACTGAAATAATAAAGAAAAGAAGAATGTTCAAACGTACCAAATCTGTTCGGCAAACAAGTTATAAAACCGACCAGATTTTTTTCACAAAATTTACAAACAAACGCCCTCACGTTTTTCATTCCATGACATAAATTTACTTTTCTGATGCCCCGCGAATCCGTAAGGAAACACAAGAAATCTAGGATGAGCATAGCGCGCGTGCCCGGTCCTAAGCAAACAAAAACTTGTATTCATAGTTCTCGTCAGTATGACTTTACCCTGTCTGGCCCTCTCCCCGCGTGTGAAGAGATAGACGGTAAGAACTCTCGTTCTATAGATTTGCGGCTTCGCTACCCCGTCGCAGTTGAACCCCTCTCGTAGGGAAGGTTTGTCGCTCGGCGTACGGACTCCGTACTTTAAACGCTTCGGGCTTCATTCTGTCGCACGTGTCCCGGGATCCCGCGCGATCAACTCTCGCGACGAGCCATTAACGCTCGGTCTCTCTCTTCCCCTCAACGCGTTAATATTAAAACTATGCTCTGGTATACGCGAGCAACGTGGTAGCCAACAGGGGTCGGTTAAAACGCGATGATCTACGAGCACACACGCTCGTCGCGCGCGTATCCTCGGCATGCGCGTTGCACGGAGAAGCACCGAAGCCAAAATATAATTTAATGTACGACAAAGCGGGTCGCCTCGCGACACCAACCTTTTTAATTAGATTATGAGTGATCGGTGGTTTCAACACTGCCATATTACACGGAGACAAAATTCGTTGCAAGGGTTTCCAAAGTAAATTCATGGGACGAGAAAATTCGGCGTTATTGCTTCTCGGTTTAGTGGCCCTACGTCATCGATTCTGTAATATAGTGTAGGAACGAAAAAAAAAACGAAAGAAACGCAAACGTTGAAGCAGGACGCATCGAAGGGGTCGATCTATCCCGAATGAGATCGACGAGGGTCTCCCAAACGGATTTATGAATTTATGGATTCCGGGCACGCGCCCTTCCTCTCCCAACACTCGCACCCTCTGAACGTCCATTCACTCCTGTTGTTTGTGTGTATACATACGTATATATATGCGTATGTAATACATTATATAGTGGACTATATGCCCCATAAACTTGCGGTCAATGTACTATATATATTCCTCGAGATTTCGAAGCATTAATTGTGGGCGAAACTGCGACGAAGGTAATCGATCTGGGTAACACACAGGAGACAAGGCGCTTCCTTCACGCTCGAGACGAGTCTTAAGGGGGAGGAAGGGCAGGACGATACGAGAGAAGTTTGTGGTATACACAGTGTTCTATGCGTGTGTACAGTTGGAGTGCAAGTGGAAGGCGGAGCGGACGTTGAAGTAGCCTCGGGCCACCACGCCCATATGAAACACGAAAACACAACGAGAGACCGCGGTCTAAACTAAGATCTATAGAAGATCGATGCGAAGGAATTGAATCCGAGAATAAAAATGGTCATAGCATCTCTTCCGGCGTTTCGAATCGGTATTGGAAATTGCGAGAGGGTTGAAAAAACCGTGATAAAACATCCGAGGACATTTTTATCAATTCGAACAAATCTTTACAGAGCGCTGGCGATAGACGAGATTGACGAAAAACAAAAAGAATCTGCGGAAATCCTTCGCTTTTGCGACGGAACGTGTCCTTGACTCTGGAACTGTTTTCTCCCTTTCAAACGATAAATCATCATTTCACAGTGTCCGAATACCCGCTTCGAAAATTGATTCCTTGCGAATATTGATTAGGGAGAAAGAAACAAGGAACCTGGGAAATGGTGTAGTGTTTTCTTTCGGATTTATCTTCAATCTCACGGAACTAATGTTTCCAGAGATATAAATCGGTCACTCTTATTAACGATTGGCAAATTTATATCAAGTACTGTTTGAAAAATACTAAATCCAATATATCCGGAAAATTGAAATTGAATAATATTATTAATATTATTGTTTTATTATTATTCAATAATTGAATGTAATATTTCCACAAAGAAAACACACAACCCTTCGCATTGCATTTGCAACAAAATGCTTTGAACACATGTTTGCAATGTAAAGGAAGGTTCGTCCTTAAAAACTTCGAGGTGTAGCCTCATTTCCAAGAAAACTATTTATGCTGTGTGAATCAATCATCTCTAAACATTGTCAGCTAATTTATATCAAATAAATCATCCATGTGTCCGAACGTCCAATCGATCAGCTTTTTATTTTCTGATTTTTGCAAATTTAATTCTTACGAACTTTAGCCTAAAATTTGGTTTCGCCCCAAAAGAATTCTTGATCATTGAATCCGAGTTGAATAATCGTCGCTGTATGGATACGCGAGTCGTCTCTTCTCGAGGTCCTAAATAATTCATCGACAAGGGCGGCACACACGCGAGGGTGCTGCAGGGTGGAAGGACGGGGAGGAGAGGAGAATCGCATAGATCAGTCGGGATCAGATGCAAATCAGATTCATTAGCGTTAAGCCAAAGCGGGGGTTGAGGGAGGACAGAGGTGGATATATCCTTCCGAACTCTACCCTCGACGCGTAAACACAAGCGGGGGTGTGCCGAGCACGAAACGTTCCTGCTTTGGGCTGCTACTGCCGTTGCCGAAGGGGGTGCTGCTCGCACGAGAGGGTGAAAAAGACGAGGAGGAGAGGAGTGGGATTGTTATTGCGCGGTTACACCGCTCCCACTGCTTTCGTTCCCGTTTATTTCCCCCGAAATAACCCAATGCTCACTACGCGCTACGGCACACCAATACCAGCGCAACTCTGAGCTGAGCAAATGTTTGCTCGATTCTATGTGGGTACGGTAGGGATATACGAAGTAGCTTTTGGTGTAATACGCTTGTGTTGATGGTCGCTTTGTGCGGTTGACTTTTCGCTCCGCAACCGCAGAGCAATGCCGCGCGAGTTATTCGTATATAAATCTCCAAATGACTAAACATTGTTTACGTTTTTTTTTTTAATAATCAGACTTATCGCTCACCAGTCTATCATATATGAGCGACAATTGCAAACGTATGTAATGCCCCCGACGGTCTTTCCCGCAGTCGTTCGCGATACCGAGAATTTTCATGGTCACCGGTTCTTTCCTCGCGGGAAATACCGCGACGAGGAAAACGTTCGAGGTCCAGCGTTGCATTGCATAACGTGTTTATGAAACTCGATCCATATATGAGATGAATAGACGTCGCTTCGGTGAGAAACGAATAAAAACACAACAATTGCCTACGGAGTAGCGTTAATGCAATCCGATAAGGATTCCTTCCGATTGATCGAGGCGAAAGATTCGTTATCGGCCGCAATGCAAACAAATTATCAATCCGTTATACTTTTCGCTAAAGTAAACAACGCGAATTTTTTCAGGCATTGAGGAAAAATACATTTCATCAATATGCGGTAGATCCGACGAGGGATTATCGGATAATCGGTCAAATTAAATATGTCGCGTTTAATACACATAACAAATTTAATGACAATGTTTGTTCGCGTATCATACGACGGCCTTTCTTCGAAGCAACGATTACGACAACCTTGCTGTGACTTTGTTTACACGCTCTGTTTTTTCTTTTTTTTCTCATATATTCGCGTTTGCTGTCCCTTTGTCGCCTACCGCTCTGACGAGATTGCCAACTAACACGTGCTATCGCGGAGGTAAGGCGCAATGTACGATGGGCAAATATTTGTTCAAACGACACATCATTTGGGTTAATTATTCACGCTCAACGACCGCGAGAAAGCGTTTATCGTTTACGACGAATTAATATTAGATTTCACTTGAATTTTATGATGTGTGTAATTTAAATTACCAATCGGCATGTGTCACGATGTGTGGGCTCTTATCATTGAGGAAAATGAGCGAAGAAATTATTTCGTTTGAAGAATTAGCTCGCATTACGGCCGAATGGTTTGTCGATAACTAGAGTTTGTTTTGTTTTCTATCATAGCGAAGACTCCGGGGAAAAAAAAAGTTATTATTATACGATATAGGATTTTGCAACTGTATCAACGAATGCGAGATTCACAATGACTCTTGATTAGTTATCAAATCTTTTGATTAAACGCAATCCCGAAATCCGTATTTGTCGAAAAATATTTACATATCAATCTCAAATTTATTTGTCATTCACGATTTAGTCACGTGATACCACCGCCATAAAAAAAATTATTCATCTTTAACTTATTTTCAAATGACGATTTTGTCTCGTGATGCGACCACGAAACACACACCGACTATCGCGACTCTAATGCGAGGAAATTAGTGCATCGACTCTACGGAAAACTTCTCACGTTTCCTCAATAAAAAGGAGAATATAGATAAACAGCCAAGGAGGAAAATAGCGCACGTCTGTTTCTCAGCAACGCGTAATTATACATGTATGCGCATCGCTTAAGTAACTCGATAGCTTGTTTCTTGGCATTTTATATGTATGTACATCCGCGGTTAAGAAACACAGTGGCGTATGTTACAACGATTTGCGCCTTGACTTATACGAGACGCGGCCTTTTGTGTCCTAGTAAACTAATACTGCGTCGGAACACTTAAATTTTCCCGGTAACATTGTAAATCTAACGGTATCCTTTTTCTTCGTTTTAGTGTTGACGGTGTTCTTCCTTCATCGCTCGGGGCACCGATGTTGCGATGAAACTAGTTGCATTTTCGCCGAATAGCTGACTAACACAAGCCGGTTCTCAGTCGAGGTAGGAATCGGTCAGGGTATAAAAAGGTGCCAGTAGAGTAATCGAATCATCAGTTGCACTTTGCAGTTTCTCAAGAAACAGCACTTTAACGCGATACAACACGACATTCATCATGGCGATGTTCTTCGCAGTCGTTGCTCTTTGCCTATCTGGAATTGCTTTGGCTCAGAGCGGTTCTCTAGCCGGTTGCCCGGCTATCACGACCGAGCCCAACCTTGATGTCAACAAAGTGAGTTCACACATTTCAATAAAACTTTATTGAAACATTTCGTTTTTAAGATTCCATGTGTGCTAATTCAAAATTGAGAAAGATCAGACGAATTCCAGTTATGGCTGCATTACTGGTTTTGGACGACGTAACTTAAAAGCGTCCAATCGATCGCAGTGCTACTGTATTCTGACAAACGTTCTTACTTCACTTTGCAGTATATGGGAAAATGGTTCGAGACCAGCAAGTTGGAGGCTTCATTCGAAGGAGGAGCAAGATGCGTGACCGTTAACTACACCAGAAACGGAGAGGATCGTATCAACGCTGCCAATTCCCTCATCTCTGGCAAGTAAGTAACAGCACCCAGAGATATTCATAGAAATTGCGGCTCTCGAATCACGGCAATTCGTGGATAAAATATGAACATTGATTTATTGAATAATTGATTTCGCAGAACCGGACAACCAACGGTTACCCCATCGTACCTCCGCATCCCCAATCTGAATGACGCCGCCAAGATGAAGATCAGATACGACTCCATGCCCCCCGGTGTCGAA
The DNA here is from genome assembly GCA_963924025.1 of Ischnus inquisitorius. NCBI lineage: Eukaryota > Metazoa > Arthropoda > Insecta > Hymenoptera > Ichneumonidae > Ischnus > Ischnus inquisitorius. The sequence continues at coordinate 5,934,542 of OZ001248.1, forward strand.
GCTGACTACTATGTTTTGGCAACCGACTACGACAGTTACGCAGTCGTTTACACCTGCGCCAGCCGTGGTCTAGTCACGTAAGTACCGATCGACTATCGATTGATAATAATAACAATGATTTGATTGACATTGACAATCGGTTGATATTGTTACCTAATTTTGCGATTGACCATCTTTGCAGATCTAAATTCGCATGGATATTGACCAGAGAGCAGCATCCATCCCAAGCTGTTGTCGACAAAGCTCTTGCTGTACTCCGCAAGAACAATGTCGACACAACCAAACTTCGCGAGACCGAATGGGACAAATGCTGAACGGCAACGTTCAAAGAGAAGAATCAACTAATAAATCGAATAGCCTGGTTCGAAGGCGCATCAAAATAAATTATATTTGTTCGATCGATAATCCAATGCATTCTTCATTATTCCTGTATGCTGTCGCATATCTCCCAATGAAATAAAATATTTGTCGGAAACTGTGAGATATATCTTAATACAATGCGACCTCAACGAACTAGTATCATGAAATCTTTCGAAAGATCAAAAGATAAGTAAGCGTTTTGGGAATCCCTTCTGGTGATGATTTATAATTTAAAAAATCATTCAAACGCTGCGTATAGAATATAATCGGAGTATGTGTGCAGGTGAGCTTCAAAGAGCTGCGAGGTGCGTGTACGGTGACTCTGGCAAATGAAATGCAAAATAAATAAAAGTTTTTGCACCATGTATACTTAAATGTATGATCGAATACTTAAGTAAGATGTATTCATTGTGACTAAAGATAGAACTTGTAAAACGCAAAGTCACTCTACATTGGAAATAAATCTACTATATCTATATATATATATATATAGACGTATATAGATCACTGAACTCTTAATTTTAAACAGAACAGTTTTGCCCAATTATTTCTCAGCGTACTGTTCACAGTATCGCCAATTGCTGTTTATACGCGGTTTTCAAAAAGATGAATTTCCATTAAGTAATGTAACCTTTTCGATAGATCAGGTCGAGAAAAAAAATTATAGAAAAAAAATGCTATAGAATTTCTGTGTCACCAAGTATGAGTTTGACAACAATTTTCAGAAAAATCGGACTTTTTTGGTTAAATCCAATCTTAAAGTACCTTACGACTTACAATAAAAGACAAATCGTCTAAACCTCGAAACTTATTAATTGACGATGCTGTATTCACAAGATTCCAAGGGGGCATATCGCATTCATTAACCCCACCGAACGCAATATAAGGAAACGGATCCATCGACTCGACAGAATCGTGCTTGCATTTCCTCGATAAAGAAAAAATATATAAACTACTAAAGAGGAAGAATTCGCATCGTTTCGCATGTTAAATGTCATGATAAATGATAATTGATAAGTCGTTACGTTTCTCAGCGGCAGATAAGTATGTTTATGCTCATCGTGTACGATGCGCGATAGCCTGTTTCTTGCCGGTCGACGTACGCATTGCTTAGAACCAAAAAGCCACATCCGTTATCGATTCTCGCGTCGAATCATGCGAGGTGAAACACTTTTGTTTCCTCCCCGCTGACACGGTATTTTTTTTCAGGCAACATTGATCTTCTGCCTCTCCCTCCAACGCTTCGGTGTGTCAATATAGCGGTCAAAATAATTTCATCGTTTTCCTCCATGTGGCTGACTAAGTTGAGCAGATTTCGTGGCGGAGTAGGGATGGGACAGAGTATAAAAACGTGCCGGCAGACTACCCGTATCATCAGTCCACTTTGCAGTTTCGCAGGGAACAGCAATTAAACGGCATACAACACAACACTCATCATGGTGATGATTGTCGCACTTGTGGCTTTATGCCTTTCCGGAGCCGCTTTGGCCCAGAGCTCTCTTAGCAACTGCCCGGCAGTCACCACCGCACCCGATTTCGATGTCTCCAGAGTAAGCTCGCACAAATATTGTATTGTATTAGCAGTGTGTTCGAACTGAATTATAATGCGGATCGGATTTCGGGAAACATGGTTAAAAACGGTTTAATCGACTGCCCTGCTGCCATATTCTAACGGAAGTTCATATTTCACTACTCAGTATTTGGGAAAATGGTACGAGAACCGCAAGTACCACGCTAATTTCGAAGGAAACTCCAAATGCGTGAGTGCCAGCTACAGCAGAGTCGCAGAGGATCGCATCGCCGTTGTCAACTCCTACATCTCTGGCGTGTAAGTACCAACATCGAGAATCCTGAATGGGTTGCATAGAATTTTGGAATTCTGAATCCAAAACGGTCACTGATCGATAAAACCAAAGTAATGATGGATTGATTAATTGATTTTAGAACCGGAGAGCCATCGACCATCCAATCGTCCCTCCGCATCCCTAATCTCAATGACGCTTCTAAGATGAAGATCAGATACGCATCCATGCCCCCTGGTGTCGAAGGTGACTACCTCGTTTTGGGAACCGACTACTCCGAGTGGGCCGTTGTCTACAGTTGCTCCAAACGCGGTCTTGTCGCGTAAGTACCGATCGACGATCGATGGGAAAAACTAATGATTTTTCAATCAACACTAGAAGCAACAAACGTTTCATGTGTTTGTCTAACTTTGGAATCGACGCCTATTTTGTAGCACCCAATTCGCGTGGGTCTTGACGAGAGAGAAGAACCCGTCTCAAGCCGTTATCGACAGCGCTCTCGCCGTACTCCAGAGAAACCATGTCGACTCAAGCAAACTTCACCAGACCGAACAGGACAACTGCTAAACAGTGAATCTACGTTTAAAAGAAACAGACGAAAAATATCCTATCTACCTGACTCTAAGCAGCAATGTAGTTTGTAATGCTTAATAGCATCTTTGTTACTTTATCGCAATAAAATATATATCTACGATCAACAATTCAACGTTTTCCCCATTATTCGCATATACTCTTGCATATTAACCGGAAATATAAAGTAACGCTCAGCAATATGCGATGTTCTTCGCAGTCGTTGCTCTTTACCAATCTGGAACTATTTTGGCTCAGAGCGGCTCTCGAGCCGGTTGTCCGGCTATCACGACCGAGCCCAACCTCGATGTCAACAAAGTGAGTTCACACATTTCGATAAAACTTGATTGGCACATTTCGTTTTTAAGATTATATAAGATTACTAAATATATATTTATATAGACGTATATAGATCACGGAACTCTTAATTTTAAACAGAACAGTTTTGCCCAATTATTTCTCAGCGCACTGTTCACAGTATCGCCAATTGCTGTTTGTACGCGGTTTTCAAATAGATTTATTTCCATTAAGTAATATAACCTATCCGAAAGATCAGGTCGAGAAAAAATATTATATAAAAAAAAATGGTATAGGATTTCTGTGTCATCAAGTATGAGTTTCACAACAATTTTCAGAAAAATGGAATTTTTTTGGTTAAATCCAATCTTAAAGAACCTTACGACTTACAGTAAAAGACAAATCGTCTAAACCTCGAAACTTATTAATTGACGATGCTGTATTCACCAGATTCCAAGGGGACATATCACATTCATTAACCTCATCGAACGCCATATAAGGAAACGGATGAATCGACTCAAGAATCGTGCTTGGATTTCCTCAATAAAGAAAAAATATAGAAACTACTGAAGAGGAAGAATTCGCATCGTTTCGCATGTTAAATGTCATGATAGATGATACTTGATAAGTCGTTACGTTTCTCAGCGGCAGATAAGTATCGGTATGCTCGTCGTGTATGATGCGCGTTAGCCTGTTTCTTTCCGGTCGACATACGCATTGCTTAGAACCAAAAAGCCACATCCGCTATGGATTCACGCGTCGAATCATGCGAGGTGAAACACCTTTGTCCCGTCCTCGCTGACACAGTATTTTTTTTCAAGCAACATTGATCTTCTACCTCTCCCTCCAACGCTTCGGTGTGTCACTATAGCGGTCAAAATAATTTCATCGTTTTCCTCCATGTGGCTGACTAAGTTGAGCAGATTTCGTGGCGGAGTAGGGATGGGACAGAGTATAAAAACGTGCCGGCAGACTACCCGTATCATCAGTTCACTTTGCAGTTTCGCAGGGAACAGCAATTAAACGGCATACAACACAACACTCATCATGGTGATGATTGTCGCACTTGTGGCTTTATGCCTTTCCGGAGCCGCTTTGGCCCAGAGCTCTCTTAGCAACTGCCCGGCAGTCACCACCGCACCCGATTTCGATGTCTCCAGAGTAAGCTCGCACAAATATTGTATTCTATTAGCAGTGTGTTCGAACTGAATTATAATGCGGATCGGATTTCGGGAAACATGGTTAAAAACGGTTTAATTGACTGCCCTGCTGCCATATTCTAACGGAAGTTCATATTTCACTACTCAGTATTTGGGAAAATGGTACGAGAACCGCAAGTACCACGCTAATTTCGAAGGAAACTCCAAATGCGTGAGTGCCAGCTACAGCAGAGTCGCAGAGGATCGCATCGCCGTTGTCAACTCCTACATCTCTGGCGTGTAAGTACCAATATCGAGAATCCTGAATGGGTTGCATAGAATTTTCGAACTCTGAATCCAAAACGGTCACTGATCGATAAAACCAAAGTAATGATGGATTGATTAATTGATTTTAGAACCGGAGAGCCATCGACCATCCAATCGTCCCTCCGCATCCCTAATCTCAATGACGCTTCTAAGATGAAGATCAGATACGCATCCATGCCCCCTGGTGTCGAAGGTGACTACCTCGTTTTGGGAACCGACTACTCCGAGTGGGCCGTTGTCTACAGTTGCTCCAAACGCGGCCTTGTCGCGTAAGTACCGATCGACGATCGATGGGAAAAACTAATGATTTTTCAATCAACACTAGAAGCAACAAACGTTTCATGTGTTTGTCTAACTTTGGAATCGACGCCTATTTTGTAGCACCCAATTCGCGTGGGTCTTGACGAGAGAGAAGAACCCGTCTCAAGCCGTTATCGACAGCGCTCTCGCCGTACTCCAGAGCAACCATGTCGACTCAAGCAAACTTCACCAGACCGAACAGAACAACTGCTAAACAGTGAATCTACGTTTAAAAGAAACAGACGAAAAATATCCTATCTACCTGACTCTAAGCAGCAACGTAATTTGTAATGTTAATAGCATCTTTGATACTTTATTGCAATAAAATATATATCTACGATCAATAATCCAACGTATTCCCCATTTTTCGCATATACTCTTGCATATTAACCGAAAATATGAAGTAACGCTCAGAAATATATAAGAAGAAGAATCATAGTTTAAACGATGTACGGAAGTTCTTTCGAGATAACAGACAATGTAGAAATTTCACACGCAAGTTCGCGAATCAAGGTTTTTTTCAAATCCTTAGTTCTCGAGAAGTTCATTGAGAAAATATTATTTGCCGATCTTTCGTCGATTATTTCCGATGACCCCGGTACATTATCGACTGATAAAATTTCACTAATTTATTTAGGCCATAGAATATATAAGTGTGAGAAAGAGTTGAAAAAATGAAGCTCTCAGCGTTATACACATAGTCTCGCATAACCAAGTACCAAGGGTGCGGATGCATGCTCGAGGGAGCGATGATTGAAAATGATCGTCGATCTCTCCACCGGGACGTGGTAAACAGATTCCCAACGAGCCCCGATGTTTCGAGGGGGTCGACGTTGAAATCTACCAACACACAAGCGCAAGCGAGTTTGCGACTCGGATAGCGGCCAGCTTCGGTAGCGTATACCCTCGGGGATTACAGGGATTACACAAAGATTGAATCACTTCCCAGTTTGCCCGTAGCAGCATCATTCACTCCTTGCCTCCCCGGTTTCGCATTTCTGTGCCTTCGAATGTGTCTTTGCGCCCGTGCGCCGTCTTAATTCCTCCCGCACCCTTAATCATCGTGTCTTTATCATATTTTACCCGGAATCATTTAAACACCCGTCCCCCTCGTACTTAACGTAAATTTCTTCTCTTTTACGCTTATTCTTTCTCATTCTTTATCTGGGTTGTTAAATCTCGGCGCTATCAGGAGGTGCCAATTACGAGGCAGAAGAGACGGAGACGAAGACCGTGAGACCTGCCCTCCCCCCTTTCACTCCCCCTATCGTAAAGCCCGTGGCAGTTCAAAACAAACTCCGAAAGGATGTGTACAAAGACGAGGGGGATGCGAAACTGTGCAGAAGAGAGGGAGAGGTAGCGAGAGGAACCCTAATGAACTTCCCCGTTTAATAAAACTCGTGCGGTGGTGTTGCCGGTATGTCGGGACAGACAGAGAACGGCGAGAGAGAAAGATGAAACACAAGCGAGGCCGACCAAGTCCTGCCACCGTCGTCCGGCAACGCCGAGCTAATCTGACTTTGATTAAACTTTTAGCGCGACACCTAAAGGGAAGGGACGAGAGGAGAGGGGCGAGGCTCGCCGATAGCTATACACTAAACTCACCGAGCCGACGTGTAAGTCGATTTTTATTACCTTCACGCGCATGAATTAAATCCTCTATACATCTTTGAGCTATTAAATCAGACGCAGTTTTGTTAAGGGATCGAATTACTACAGGGAAAAAAATGGAAGAAAAATAATTTAGACACTTTTTGAGACTCGGTGCGTCAAGATCTATAGGGATGAAAAAATTAGTTTGGGAGAGAATCGGTTTCATGCAAAAGTGATTATATTATCGCGATTAGTATTATGTCTTGTCTTTAATCCGATTCTCGATTGATTTTTCTTTAAAAAAAGTGCATTGCAGGAGTATCTATGATAATCCAATATTTTTTAAATATTGTTATAGTCAATATCAATGATAATAAATAAATAAATAGTATATAAAGAAATATAATTAGCCAATAACTTGTAGAATCCCCAGAATTATTTAATTCTCTAATTAAAATTGATTCGTTTATAATATTATTTTTTCAACTGATATTATTGATAAATTGTTGATATTATTTACTATGATAATAATGGAAATATTTTCGTTATCATAGATAGATCTCGCATATCCTTTTTTTCCATGCGCGTACGGTACACTTTCGATAACCGGTGCTGCCACCAAAAAGACAAAGCACGCACTAAGTTCAGACTTTGCTTTTCCATTGGAGGATAATCGTCTTGCAGCTGCAGAAATGCAGGAACCTGCTCTGCGGGCCGCTGCACTTCTGCCTGCAGGTCGGTAAAGCCGAACCCGATTTTCCTTCTCAACCGATGATGCTACCCGGACTTAACAGCTGCTGATAAACGATTCGACTCGTGATAACTCAAGAAAGAATTTGGCTAGAGTTTTGTACTTTTCGAATACGATTCAGTGATAAAAAAGAAAAAAAAATTATTGAATTAATTATGTACACTGATATCATGGAATCACTTTATTGTCACACGCCATGTCTGGCATTGGGGGTATCTTTTATCTGGTATATTATACTGGATACAGTCACTAACTTTTTTTTTCTTTTTTTCGTTTTTTTTCATTTTTCTTTATATTAACAGTGCCACGAAGAGCCATCGGGGAAGCCGAGGGTGAATTTGTTTATTAATTTTTTTTTTCGTGTTCTTCACATTTTTGTTTCGTTTTGTCTGTTAATCAACTCTATTATTTTAATACACTAGTTAATAAGTCGATTCCTCGCGTGGGCTTTGATCGCGCGCATACAATATGTACAATCTCGAAAAAACACGCCTTTTGTTCCCTATGTATTGTTTTTTTTGTTTTCGTTTAAGAAAAAACAAAGAATCGATCTTTCTCTCGCCTGTGTCTGAATGAACGTCAATGAGATCTTCCATCGATGGGTGGTTTTTTTTTCGATTTTTTGGCCCCTCGGTTTCTCGCTGGTTCATCCTGGCACTTTTTCTAATCATACTGCTTAGGTTCGTTCTTTCTTCGTAATTTATTATTTTTTTTTTGTCCTGGGAGATTAATTCACACTCTCGCACACGCTCGCAATAGTTTTTTTTTTATTCGTGCACTCTGGTTCTCTCATACTCGCACGACGAGGTAAACAATAAGACACGGTCTCTCTCTCTCAATTTCTCTTTCACCATTGACAAATTAGAAATGTACGAAGCCTGTCTCTCTCTCTCTTTCTCTCAAATATCTCGCTCTAACGGTACTCGAGAAATAACTTGTTTTTTCCCCTTCATCTTCGTTTTCGTCACCGTCATAAATTTCACTTTTTTTTTCTTTTTGCTTGTTTTAATAGTAAGGTATAAGGATCGACGTGTCACGCTCGACGCGCGCATCGTCCAACTTTAGCCGACGATCCGAACGGGAGATCGGCGCCAATGTGAATTCTGATTAGGTTATTCTTTTTTTTCGAACATTATAATTACGAAACGGCGTGCACGAATCGAACGCGAGACAATGGTTGTTTTTTTTTAGTACAAGATACAAGGTAGCCTATTCTACGTTGGACTGGTTCTACAAGGTAGTCATTAGTTAATTTGATAATTAATAAATTGTTGGCATGGTTTTTTATCTCTCGATCCCCGCGACACTCCCGCACGATCTCGTAATGCATTTCTAGGGTTTGTTTCTTGTGGTGATTTCATTTTTTTTTTCTTCGTTTGTTACAAATCTCTATGTTGGCTCGCTAAAATTTGACAAAACTGGTTGTACCCCTTGGCTCTCTTACACGTTATATAAATACCCATTCGATTAACACAAATATGCATTCGATGCTTTTTCTTTTTCTTACCGATCCAGACAGTTTTCTTTTTAATCACGGTACCCCTTGAAACCCGTCCAAATATCGCAATCACACTGACGATCGCGACAATAACGTAAATTGTTTTTTCGTTTTTCGATATTTGTTTTTTCTCATTTTTTCATTCCATTAAGTTAATTAATATATAGGTACAAAGTCAGATATTAATTGTGTGTGTGTCATGATTTCTTTTTTTTTTTTACGTTTCATTCGCAATCGATCTGTTATATAAGATTAAATTAACTCGCGTTTTCCATGATTCATTGCACACGCGCGGCGCGTGTCATATTCGATCTAAGATTGAGCATGCTTATTTACAAATCGGCAAGGCAAGGGTTAAGAATCACTTTGTTGAATTCTAATTAAAGTTTTTTGTTTTCTCAATCAATGGCGAAATATTTTTGTAACGACAAAAATGGCAAAACAATGAGAATAAGAAAAAAAGCTCGAATATAATCACGAATTCATTTGTAACTCTTGCTATGCCATTTTGCCGGTATTATTTTTTGTCGAATGAAGCATAGCGCAATTCTTAATGTGAATTTCGTTAAAAATGTGAATTCATGCAAACGCCTCTTTACCATTTCCTTTTTCTATCTCAAATACGCTTGTAAAGTTTCATGGTGTAGGTGCAAAAAATTTTTCTCTTCAATTATTTTTCTTCTGTCTGCATACACGCGAGATACAGGGTGTTTCTTTAATTGATTTTTTCAACGCTCTCGCGAGTCTTGAACATGTGCCATAATGTCCATTAGAAAATCATAGAATTTGATATTATGTTTTGGTGGATGTTCATTTCACTTTCCTCTTTCTCAACGTTTTTACGTCCCTGTACAACGCCGCTCGTCACGCATTTAGAGGAGTCCTTGCGCGTGGTGCTCGTTTAGCATAAGTTCGGCCGAAAATAAGAGAAACACAAACCCTTTACGATGGTATGAAAATCGGAAAACATTCATACACATTAAAGGTATTGAAAAGATTGAATTTGCATAATAATGACTCCCAAATGTTATTAACAAATTGATTAATCTTTTCAGTACCGTCATCGTACATGAATTTTTTCACAATTCTCGATCATTGAGAAGTGTTCGCAATTCTTTCTCATTTTTGTCGAGCTTATGCGAAATGAACGGCGTGCGCTCGGACTACCCCAAGCTCTTATACATTTCCCCTTCCCGTGTGCGGATCGGATGGTAAATATTTACGTTCTTCGTGCGGTTACTTCCTAGATATGAGGAGAACAAAAGAAACGACGATACGAGCCAAGTTCGATTTTTCACGCGAATTCACCTCCACGTGCCCTTCCCCCCCCCATTCGTAGATTATCAAAGTTCTAAGTTTGAATAGGATATGCAATATTTTTATGTTTTTTTAAGCGTTAACCATTTCGGCGAAAAAACGAACTCTTTGCATGCCTCATTGTTCGGCCCACCGGAATTTTGGGCGTCGCGAATCAAAGTTTGCAAAGAATCCCCAAAATGCGCGTCAATTGGCGGATTACAAACTGAACGTGTGTTACAATATTATTAGTCTTGTATATATATATTTTTCTTTAATCCATTCTCGTTCGCTATTACAGTGTCTCTTGTGTATAGTTTCCACGTTACTTTGTTTTACGAACTTTTTATCTCTTCATATATGCGCGTGTATGTGTGTATGTGTTTTTTTAAATTTATTATTTCTTTTTTTTTCATATTATTCGTTATTTGACCCCCTGTGACTAAACTCCGTACACTTGCAAAATTTACTTAAAAATCACCTTATAGTAATTTTCACAATACTTACATGTTTCGGTTTTGGTAATCTCGTTAAGACTCTACGATCAGTTTTTTTTTATGTTCACGAGTAAAAAATCCTCCTTTGTTTTTTTTTTGTATTTATTTTTTTCATTTTTTGTTATTCATTTTTTTTGTTTGTTTCGATTCTAATTTTAAGCACGTGTTATTTAGATATGATAAGATATCTCCCCCTTGTTCATCTCTGACGGCCCTCGAAATATTTTATCTCTCCCCTCCCCCCGCCCTTCTTTCCAAGACTCATTGTTCCTCTAGTTAAAATGCAGTTCCACGAATGTTTAAATTTCATTTCGTGTGTGTGAGGATTCTCTCACGTAATTGTAATCGCGGTGTGAAGGATAAATTGGTTTATTTAATTATTTGCTTTTTCGTTTTTTTTAAATACATTACGTACTTGAAAAGATCGCACAATTCGACGCCTCGTGGGTCTCTCTGTCTCTCTCCGTTAGCCTTTCGTTGTCTCGTCATGCAAAGAATCAAATGAACAGCCGCAGCAGACCGACAAATTGGCCAAACCCTCTCAGCTGACCGTCACAACAAAAAACTCCCCACTTCCGACACACGCGGCCCGCATAACTGTTATCGCATCGTTTCGCGAGCTCAACAGACGCGACCCCCCGCGCGCACACTTGGCTCGTTACTGCCGGAGCGTCGGGGGCCGTTACACGAAGACTGCACTCGCGCATGCGCACGAGCAGAGCACGGACCCACGCGGGCCGCTGCTTAACCACTTTCGGTTGATGACCGTTGTTTTCCGAATACCGAGAGGGTTTGCGAATGATATTTATACCACGTGCTTTTGATTTGCAAAAAAAAATTCGTTGACTAATAATAAAATAATCAAATCGACGATCGGCGCGTGAACATAATGAATCAACGTTTCGCAACGTTCCGAAGTCATACGCGAAGTTTATTGCCGCAAAGAAAGAACGAATAAAAAAGAAAACCGTCACTCTGATTTTTCACAAAAAAAGTGACCGCATTTTATCGTGTTTTGTAGTGTTTGCGTGAGTTCTCACGTTGCGTCATTTTAATTGGATTACGTACTTGAAAAGGTCGCACAACTCGACGCCTCGTGGCTCTCAGCCTCGCGCGCTCCGTTCGCCTTTCGTTGTCTCGTCACGGAAACAATCAAATAAACAGCGGCAGCAGACCGACGAATTGGTCAAACCCTCTCAGCTTACATTCCCAACAAAACACTCCCCACTTCCGTCACACGCCGCCCACGTAAGCGTTACCGCATCGTTTCGCGAGCTCAAGAAACGCGACCCCCCGCGCGTAGCCTTGGCTCGTTACTGCCGGAGCGTCGGGGGCTGTCTCGCGAAGACCGCACTCGCGCATGCGCACGAGCGGAGTAGGGACCCACGCCGGACCGCCGCTTAGCCACTTTCGGGTGTTGACGGTTGTTTTCCGAATACCGAGAGGGTTCGCGAATAATATTTATACCACGTGCTTTTGATTAGCAAAAAAAAATCGTTGACTCATAATAAAATAATCGAATCGACGCGTGAACGGAAAGAATCAACGTTCGGAACGTTCCGAAGTCATACGCGAAGTTTATTGAAAAGATCGCACAATTCGACGCCTCGTGGGTCTCGATCTCGCTTGCTCCGTTCGCCCTTCGTTGTCTCGTCACGAAAAGAATTAAATAAACAGCGGCATCAGACCGACGAATTGGTCAAACCCTGTCAGCTGACAGTACCAACAAAACACTCCCCACTTCCGTCACACGAGGCCCGCGCAACCGTTACCGCATCGTTTCGCGAGCTCAACAGACGCGACCCCCCGCGCGCACACTTGACTCGTTACTGCCGGAGTGTCGGGGGCCGTTACGCGAAGACTGTACTCGCGCATGCGCACGAGCCGAGTAGGGACCCACGCGAACCGCCGCTTAGCCACTTTCGGGTGGTGACGGTTGTTTTTCAAATACCGAGCGGGTTTGCGAATGATATTTATACCAATTGCTTTTAATTTGCAAAGAAAATTCGTTAACCAATAATAAAATGATCGAATCGACGATCGGCGCGTGAACAGAATGAACCAACGTTTCGCAACGTTCCGAAGTCATACGCGAAGTTTATTGCCGCAAAGAATAAACGAATAAAAAACAAAACCGTCAACCTGATTTTTCACAAAAAAGTGAACACATTTTATCGTGTTTTGTAGTGTTTGCGTGAGTTCTCACGTTGCGTACATTTTAATTAGATTACGTACTTGAAAAGATCGCACAGTTCGACGCCTCGTGGCTCTCGGCCTTGCGCGCTCCGTTCGCCTTTCGTTGTCTCGTCACGGAAACAATCAAATAAACAGCGGCAGCAGACCGACGAATTGGTCAAACCCTCTCAGCTTACAGTCCCAACAAAACACTCCCCACTTCCGTCACACGCGGCCCACGTAACCGTTACCGCATCGTTTCGCGAGCTCAAGAAACGCAACCCCCCGCGCATAGCCTTGGCTCGTCACTGCCGGAGCGTCGGGGGCCGTCTCACGAAGACCGCACTCGCGCATGCGCACGAGCGGAGTAGGGACCCACGCGAACCGCTGATTCGCCACTTTCGGTTGGTGACGGTTGTTTTTCAAATACCGAAAGGGTTTGCGGATGACATTTATACCACGTGCGTCTAATGCGCAGAGAAAATTCGTCGAGTAATAACAAAATAATCGAATCGTCGATCCGTGCGTGAACAGAATGAATCAACGTTCCACAACGTTTCAATGTCATACGCGAAGTTTATTGCCGCAAAGAAGGAACGAATAAAAAACAAAGCCGTAACCCTGATTTATCACCAAAAAAAAGTGAACGCATTTTATCGTGTTCTGTAGTGTTTGCGTGTGTTCTGTATTCCTTAGTCTTTCCTCGAATTGCATTGTCTTTTTTTCTATATATATATTTTTTTCTTCGCGTGATTTTTGTTGCCTTGTATGCATGTGCAATTGATTTGTTTATTTCTACGATGCTCGAGTGGGTGGAATCGGACGTTGGGAGTAGTTTTTTTTGTTTTCGTTCTTTTTTAATACGAGAAACGGTTTTGTCTGCGTGCGAGTTATAAGTGCGAAACACAGATTTTTTTCTTCTTTACGTTTTTTTTTTTCAGAAGGATACTTTTTTAACATGATGACGATCAACAGCTATACACAATCCAAATACAAAGGTATGCCAAGCGTTGCTTCTTTCTTCAATAATTGTGTGTGAATGTGCCTCGCAAAAAATTCTATCACCAATCACGAACGCGCGTTAAGCCCCGAGACAAACGAGAAAAATTATAAAATATATATACATATATAGTTATATATATATATTATGCGTTATCTTTGCGCTCACGCGTTTATTATTTCGTAAAAATACTCGCGATCGCGTAACCAATGTTCATATATATATATTTATATACATATGTTCGATAGTTCGAGGCTCAGAATCGCGCACCAGTCGAAAAAACGAAATTTTTCTCTCGTATCAACGACGGCTCATTGTCAGTCACGCATTCAAACTCGTTTGTGCGCGCATACCCATCACCCAAACGCCCCCTTAAGTTATACAATTATTTACAGTAGGTATACACGCTTGCGACGATTACGTACATCAACCAACCAACGTAAATATAATTATTTAATCGACGAGATGAACAATGTTCGACGGCGCGGCCACTCGCCCGCGAAACAATTTCTTTTCTTGAAACCCCCTTTTCTTCTTGTTTCTATAAGTATGTATATATATAATATATTTGTTTGTTTTTTTTATACCTCCGACAGTTCAGCAGTTATAATAAACGAGGTCTATAGATTTTAAAAACCCTTGCACGGCGTGTCCAATATTATATACAAATATAGTAACGTCTCATAATTTTATATCTAATATGTTTATGTATATATTTATAGTATTTATAGTTCCTGTCGGCTCTTTGCTCCGACCATGTCTTCTTTTTTTTTGCCAATACATTCATAATATTTTTAGTCGAGTCCATCACGATTTATTTTATTCGTAAAGTTTTTTTCGCTATGAAAGCCTTGCGGTTTTTTTTAGGTTTCGACCGTTTCGTCAACGAATTCCATTTTCTTTTCAACCGTCGATCCTTCGTACACTTCGATCGAACACCAGCGATCGTCACTGAATCGTTTGCCTTTTTTTTCTCCATTTATTTTCTTTAACACTTTTATTGTTCTAACACACCACGACGTTCGAGTTTATGTCGGCCTGCGGTTCACTCGAACACCATTGATTTCACTGAAAAAAAGATCAGACACAGCGATTAATCGACGAACAACATTCGTGATCGGATTGCGATTGATATACGTAAAATTGAATGCATGCAAGGATGGACAAAACGTGACTTTTTTTGTTCGTTTTCGGGGTCTACATGGACAACGAGTTTAAGGGTCAGACTTTTTTTTCACCCAACGATTTACGAGGAAACATGTTGTTTTTTTTTTATACACACAGGACTCCGAATACGGCATGGACTTACCTCGGTCTAGGAAAATCGAAAAAATAATTAACAATAAGCGACTCGTGAATATGGTTCATCACACATTTTTTTTCTACGAGGGTCAAATGGAAATTGTCTTTTTGTTTCGAGCGTCGGGTTTTGTCGGTTCATCGACAATGAAGGGTTTTGATATTCTTTTCTTTCTTACGGGGGGATCAAGCAAATATTGAAATAAGATTTAGTTAATCGAATAAGAGACACTGGTAAACGACAAATCTTCGAGATTTCACGTTGGCACTTCAAAATTATTGTGAGAAACGATATTAAGCAAAATTCGCTCCGGATCCGTTTTACATGAAACACGAACTTTAAAATTAAAAAAAAAAATGTGCCAAAGTGTAATCTACGTTAAAGAGAAAACTACGTACGATGCCTTGATCTCAGTGCGTACCTAAAGCTATGTGGCGCTCCGGATACATGGCCGCTACGTCTACAGCTAGTCTACATAACAGACTAGTAGCTCGATCTGATATGCCGTACATGATATGTGATGTGCTAGCGGTGTCATTTTTAGTTTGCCATTTCTTTTGTTTCTTTTTCTTTATTTTTCGCCTGTCTAAAGAGATATTCACGCATTCGTATCACTTTCGGCATTCACACAAGAAGAAGCACGATTATTCGCAGGCTCTTGCGAGCGGATTACAGACTCAAGTCACATCGTTAAACAACCGTATTCAGAGCCGTCAGTCACGCCTCATCGCAATCTCTCGATCGTTAACAACACATTTTATAAGTGTGGCTGGTGCGGAGAGTATAAGAATGTTTTTTCTTCTTTCTTTACAGGAACTTTAGTCATCAGTTATAACGACAATTGTATGAAATAGCTATTAATCGATTAACAAGATAGCGAATATAGTTTTTCATCTTTTTTTCTTTAGGGACTATTTGATTCAATTTTAGCGTAATTATTTTCTTTTGCTCAATTGCAATTAGTTGGATAATATAGAAACTTGAATGAAGCATCAGCCAGCACGTTAGAGTTTCAGGGAGTCGAGGGATGCGGCGGAGGAACGTCGGGACAAGACAAGGGAAGGAGGCCCACTGACCAGGGACGTGGTGCCAAAGAGCTTGTACCACCCGAACACCATCTCATTGAGGTTCAGATCGTCCAGCATTATCTGCGCAACTCCCATGAACACTTTTTTCCCCTCTAACCGGCCATAGTCACCCCATACTGTGACCTGAAACAAACGATCGCCAAAAATTAGCGAAACTCCCTCCTCTCTCTTATTTGGAGAATCGAATTTCCTTGTTTTTTCACCTGCAGTATGCAGCCTTGAAAATTTTGTCTAAATTCCAGTGGTTGCTGATAAAAAGGATCCAGCGTTTGTCTCGCTGTCGTCGTTTTCGCTTTCTCTATACACTTCTTTCCGTTCACTAGATAAACTTTTACGTAGGGCGCTGCAAAAAAGAAATACTTCGATGAAAAAAATGTTTTCAACATGTCTCACTCTATCGAATTGTTGTTGGAGTGATATAACAAAAAATGATAAATTATTTTTATTTTAACTAATAACAATTTCAATCGTAATTTAAAAAAATTTAATTAGTATAATTTAAACAGCATCGGATTACCTGGCAAAACTTTGCTGCCCTGTTTCGCTTGAAGATCCCTCGCTCGCACAACCTCGACTTCGAGATATCCCTTGGTATGTTTGAGCGCCAGTTGAACGTCGCCGAGTGACGACGCGCCGAGTACTTGTCTCCCAACCAACTGTCCAGGCCCGAGGCCGTCGATGAATTCGCTCAACTGACCCCCCTCGCCGGCCATTCTTCGACTAGGAGACCAACTGCCATTATCAACAAAACATCACGCGTTAGATATATCGGCAGCCTATCAGAAGCCTGGTCCAAGATCCAAGATTTTTCTTTTTTTATCCCAAAAGAACTTAAAACTTTGAGATTGAAGAGAAAATGAAAAATCGAAGGAGAACGTTAATATACGAAAGAAATATCGAATAAAATGAAACACCGGACGATCCAACGGAGCGTATTCATCGTTAACGTTGATCGAGCTCTCGAAGGATATAACGAAGGCCGAGAGAGAATAAAAATTAATCTGATAAATGTCTTTTTTTTTCGACTGTCTCATTGTTTTCGACCCCACAGTACACCCGGGGCGAGAACTCGACAAAAAACCGAGCACCGACGCACGTCGACGAAAGTTCAGAAGAAGAGAAAATTCACACACCTCATAAAGTTTTCAGAGAACAAGAAGAACTCACGTTTTTTTTCATATATATATATATCTGTTTTGTATATAGTATATATATATATATATATATAAAAGAGTGTAGTGTTCGTGTTGTGAGTATTGAGAATTATTATGTACACACAGAGAAAATGGCAGAGACGACGATAATAGTTAATAGTAAATATATAATTAGTATTAAAAAAAAAAAGAAAAAAATATTGTTTCAAGCTCTATTACGTAGTTAGCGCATGCAATTTCGATTCGTGCGACACGCCAAAATCTTCGCTATCGTCTCGTTATCGGGTTTTTCTTACTTGCGCATGAAACAACCCCGATAGCGAGGCGACTAAATAATTAATTACCATTCCAATACTAAAAAAAATATATACATGCCATCGTAAAATTATATACAAACTTCGATGATAATATTTTCTCTTCGGTCGCGCGAACGGCGATCACCATATGTCCCTATTAACGAATCGATTAATAATCCCTTGTAACGCAGTTCAATCTTCACTATATTAAAAAATAATAATAATAATAATATATATAAATATATATATCCTGGTACGACGAGTCCTCCGACGCAATGTTAAATTATCAACTAACGTTTAAGACACAAATTACATAATTAGAATATTATTAACATAAACGCAGCATCATTATTATTCGATAAACAACGTTTATAAAATTCGTTTTCTTTCTTTTAAATAAATCATCTCGACGACGATAATGTTGTTGTTGTTTAAATTCTAAGCTAAGTTAGAAAATAAAAGATAAATCAAATAAATTGTCTCGTTAAATTAAGTATTGACGTTGACTAGATCAACTATGGATTTAATAGATAATTACTATAAATTTAATTTTTATTTAAGCAGCGCTACTACATCGGTATCCGTTTCCTCGGGTTGTGCGAAGATCGATGGATGCGATCTCATTTCCTGCTTGGTTATTAGGCATTATCTCTCTTAAACGGCAACGGCAATTTGGTTTTTCTTGTTTCGTTATCGTTTCTATAATTTTTTTTTTTCTTATTATCGAAAAGAGTGTGAAGAAACAATTTTAACGAACGGTGCGTGTCATGTATTCTTCAACGATAGTGCATCAAGTCTTTTTGTATTCTTTTTTTATTTTGTTTCAGTGCAGGACAAACATTTGTGGCAACCAAGCAGTAAGCCAAGACGACAGAAACACCGATAATAAGTTTTGGGGACATAAATGACGTAATTTAATCGATAACAACGGGATAAATACTGACAATTGTGAACAGTAAACAGAAGGAGCAGGCAATTTGGCCTTCGGACCACAGGAACAAAAAAGAAGGAAATTAATCGGACGATGGGAGAGAAAAAAATTCGTGACGATTCAAATGTGTGCTAATCAGCAAAAAAAGTCAGTGAGTTAGAGATAATTTTTTTCAGATAACGATAGGAGTGATAGGAGAGACAGGAGATACATTCGCATACACACACTTATACACGTACATAATAATAGTATTGGTTATATACAAATAAATATATATATAAATAAATATATATATATATATTTATCCCGCAATGAGCAACGAAGAATTTGTACACTTAGAAGTATATAAAAACACACACACGATTATTAAGAGTGAATTAAAAAACGGAAATTATTTGAAAAGGAAAAAAAATTTTTTTTAAATTGGAAGTATCGGAAGTGTTGCCTCTCTGCGGAGTACAAGAGATTCCATAGATTACGATTAGACACGACGGATGGACGAGATACAAGAGGGCAGGGTGCGAATGAGTCGCGCTTGGATGAACGGGACGGTGAACAAAAAAAATCGACGCGGATAATTGAAACGAATAGAAAGAATCAACAAATCAGCGATAGACAGTGTGAGAGACAGAGAGTTTAGAGAGATAGAGAGATAGAGAATGAGAGGAAACCGCGAGAGTAACGCGCCTCGTAGATTCTGTTTTGGATTGTTTTTTTTTTTTTTTTTTTTTTTACTTTTCGCCCCCGAAGAGAGAGAGGCTTCACTACTTACGAGCTTGCTTCGGAACTAGAGATCGAGTTGAGACTTCCGGCTGTGTCGTTGACGACCGAGCCACCCTGTTTGCTCGTACCGAGACGCTGATACGGTGGCACTACCTCCTGGGAACGTTGAAAGCTGCTCGGCGTGCTGTTCCGCTTCCTGTTCGACAAACCGGAACCCCGGGGGTCCAGCGCGCCACCGCTTCCGACGACGCCGCACTCTGCGTTGTAAACCAAACAAGAAATTCGTCTCTAACTATCCGCACATTCTTTTCTTCCCCCCGAGATCGTTAAACTCGCAAAATTCTTTTGTCTTTTTTTTTTCTCCGTGTCAACCCCGCCGCAGCCTCTGAGAGACACGAGAGACGGACGAAGAGTCGAACCCGGTGGGGACTCTTCCAATCTTCGATTGATAAAAATTCCATGAATTTCGTTTCGATCAACGCACGCCTCGACACAACTATGCTTTCACTCACTCCTTTTGAACATTTCTTTTTATCGAATCATCTCTCAGTCTCTCTCTTCCGAATTCCTTTTATCTTTATCTCTCGAAAACATCTCCATCTCTGACTCTTTGTCTTTGCGTCGCGATTATCGATCGCTAACGATCTAGAGATAAGAGTTTGCCACGGGGACATCGTCTCGCCTCGCGCGAAGTTCCTGTAAACGTCGATGTGCACATTATACAGCCGATTAAATTATTCTTACAATTTTTTTCCTTTTTTTCGCATAATAACGAAAAAAAAGTATATAACGTAATCTCAGCCACGAGCGCTAAATATATTGCCTTCTAAGTCTATTCAGTCTCAATATTAGATTATTTTATATCGTAAATATAAAGTGTGAATAAATTGTACTCAGCTAATTCGAGTAAATTACCTAGGAGAGAGAACAAAAAAAAAGTCAAGGCCAATGTACTACGGCTACGTATGATTATTCATAATGTATAATTATACTCGTCGATTGATTCGTACGGCTACGGCTACGTATGATTATTCATAATGTATAATTATACTCGTCGATTGATTCGTATCGATTCGCCGTATCGCAATGCAAGATCTATAAATTCGCGCTGCAGAAACAAGGAAAACAAATGAAACAATAAAATAACGTTATTTCTTGCAATTTCAAGCCGCTGCGAAGCCAAGAGTTTTTTCGAATTTGTTTCTCGGAACCGGAAGTCTTACGCAGTTCATCCGCGGCTGTCGATCGACTCCGATCAATTTGTTTTTCCTCGTTGTACGAATCATTGGATGATGATTGTTTAAAAAAAAATACAGTTATGAACTGCCCAATTTCGTATGAACCGCAACGTGACACAACATCGAAATAATAATAATATTCAAGTGCGAGAATAATGTCCAATTTACATATAAAAACCATAATATCAAAATTAACGAATGTATAGATATCAATATGGACACGTGTTAAATATCGAATATTTATTAACACAAAAATCAAAGAGCTCCGGAAAACTACGATATTTTTCGTAATTTACGCTATTCGCTGGCTTTAACATTTTTGAAATTTCTTATTGTTTTAACCACAAATATCGTAGATTCCGGAGCAATCGATTTCGTGATTGACCTACCGTGCTACCAATATAGCCACAAGGCAACGAAAAAGAACAAAATTGGGAGCAATTCTTTGGCGAAGGAAGTTGGAACGAAAGGCAAAGGCTCTCGACAACTCTAATCTCTATAAACTAAAATTTAAATAATAACAATAATAATAATAATAATAATCACAAAAAGCTGTTACACAACGAAACATTCTCGGTTTCTTTTTTTTCGAACGAGAAATCGGCAACGATCGCTCCTCACGCAATTTCTTTTTCCTTTTTTTTCTCTAATTATATATTCATGATTAAATATTTTTCACGCTCTCATATATACGCTTTGTGCACTAGGAATACGTGGTTGCGAAATTTTCCGCGTGGTACGTTCGTTGAAGCGGAATCAATAGTTTTTTCGTTCCAGAAAATTGTTTCCATTAATTTTTTTTAAAGTTATTCGTTTCTCGCCACGATGAATGTACCACGAGGAATTTAATCTATAAAGGAATAGTTTTGGCAGCTAATATGTTTGTCAATCGTATTATCAGGCTCTAAGGGCATTTAACGCTTCGGTAGCGCGCAGTCATAGAATTCATGATTTGAAAAATTTGATTTCGATATTGAACATAAATTCGAATACAAGCCGGAGATTCCGATGACTACGAGCCAGCCCTCACGTGTAAACAGTCACTAAATTCGCAATAATCAATATATATATATATAGTGATGTTCAGTGTGTGGTTTTTTTTTCGTTGTTGGATGTGGTTGTTCTTGTTATAATTTGTCTTCGTCGGTAGGATTATTTTTTAAATCGTTTCTCTCTTTTCTCATAACTCGTATTTTCCTTTCATTTTTTTTGCATTGCTTTTGCTCGAACCGCGAAAAATTCGAGATCTTCTCGCTGAAAACCTTCCGTCTCGCACAGAGTGTACTCACGTTTCTTGGGGCAAGGGGAGGGGCTCGATCGACCTCGTCGAGCGACTCTATTGGATGGTCCGGTCAAGAAGATGAATTTGATAATTGAAAAATAAACACGTGTTTCGCATTGATCCGAAATGAATGTCAAAAAGAAGTTCTGCAAGATGAGATCATATATTATTCGAGTAATATCGAGTGAAAATAAAGAATCAACTATTTTCGCCGAACTCAACGTAAAGAAGATCGAGAAAATGAAAAAGAAAAATTATATATATCTACGGGATGAAAGCTCCCTTGTCAGAGATTGATAACTAAGTCGGACCTGTCCCCGTCGCCACTTCCTTCACCGTCGCTGCTCGCCGAGCTCGGCTGTCTTCCGCTCCTTCCGCCGGTCGAGTCATCCGGCAGTACCTCCTCGCTCCTGTGAACTGTAAAGGACGACTTCCCCTTCTTTCCGAAGCCGAGACGGCGCTTGCGTCCTTCCTCGCCAACGCATGTACCACCAACAGACACGCACGCAGCACGTTATCGTTACGTTTCGATTTCATTTTTTTGTGAGTTTGTTGTTGTTGTTGGTGTTTTTTTTCCGTTCGTTTCGTTCACAATTTTAGATTTTCGTCCGTTGTTTGTTGTTGTCGTCGGTTTTATATTGAGTAAAGTTTGTATTTTTATATTGTTTTTTTTTTGTGTTTTTAATCGGTGTAGATTATGTTGGCGCGTTTTCGTGTTGTGACAAACATTTTTTTAAAACATTAACCGTGTCGATTATATGGTTTTTTCTCGTGCAAGGTGAACAATGAGAGTTTTGTTTGTATTGCGTGGATTCGTTTAACAGTCCGAGTCAGTGGCGATTGATAGAGTACATGCGGAGACCGTTGATCGGATTCAACCGATCAATCGGCGTATTCATCGTTTTGCGAGGTTCGATAATAAGTGCACATTTTCAGTTGCCGAAGAGTCCCAACGACGAGAGCGAGCAGTCGGCGTGTCGTTGTTAATGAGTCGTTTGTTGTTTGTTGTTATTTATTATTATTATTATTGTTTTTTAACAGTGTAGTGTTCGAAGAGAAGGCGCGGTGGATGACGAGTGGATGAAGTGAAGAAATGGTATCAGAGAAAACAATAGAAATACGATTAGAATTCGTTAACGAGGTGTGAGACTCATTGAGAAACAATCGATGCGCTTTCGCTATACTGTACCCGATAAACCAGAAACTTTTGCAGCTTCAACGTTTTTTCTTTCATCCGCCTTGTTCGACGCGAAACGAAAGCACATCGTTCTTTTTTTCTTCTCTTTTTTTCTATAAACTACTGAATAGAGAGAGAGAACAATAAACCTATTCTAAATATTTATATATAGTATATAAGTGTATCCCAAAATTTACGTATTATGTATCAATAATCTAGAATAACAAATAAAATATCTCCAAATGTCCCGACGACAAATGATAGTTTTATCGATCACCGTCGAAACTCGTTGAGATAATAAATACTTTTTTTCTTTGCAGCGCAAGAAAATATGTGAGCGATGATTTAAGGGCATGGGCGACATACTCAGTCGGTAACAGAATCGCCTTCCCCTATTTTCTTCGGAATGGTTGTTCCGACGTGTTGAAGTAAATTAGGTATACTTCTATCGAGTAACTACGAAAACCTAATTTTCTTTTGGTGCTTGGAAGAACCATTCCGGAGAAAATAGGGGAGGCGAATTGTTACCGGCCGAGCATTTCTCATTGCTGCGCCACATGCCCTTAAGACGCACGAAATCGTATCAGCTGTAAATACGTTATTCTGGTTTCGAATCAACGATACGTGATCATTTTCTTAACGCCAGATACCTAAGTAGATTTTTTTTTCTATTTTTGTTCTTCATATTCTAAATGTGCTTCAATTATTTACTCGAATTTAATTTTCATACGACTGTTAAAAAAAAAAAATGTAAGAAATTTACACGAAAACCCAAGCTGTGAGTTTCAAGTAACGCTATTTCGTGAAAAACAGAAACCAACGTGCCGCGATGCTTTCAACGCTTTATCCTGCGAAAAAATCCGGATGCTCGCATGTCATTAGTTTCCGCGGAAAAAATCTTGATTCCTTGCCCACTTTTTCGTCGGCCAACTTATTTACCTGGCCTTAATGTGTATTTCACGGACAAAGGAGCCTCGAACTCGAGTGTTTCGAGAGTTCTAATTGATTGCCGCGACGCTAAATTATTCGGAACACGCAAACGTTTGGTACTAAGTTAATTCGAAGTTCGATTGTTAGATATACACACTATTGATAGTAGTACTCTATATAGAATTTGGTATATATGTATAGATATAGATATACATATTTGTAAATGTATATACGAAATCGGGCAAAGCGATGTGTTACCTGTCGCGGATAGTTGGCTTGTGCTGTTACTCTTCTTCCCGAGTCCGGTTTGGTACTGTGAGGCGCTTCCGCCTCCACTACTACTTCCGCTTCCGCTCTTGCTGCCCGGTGAACTCTTGCGACCCCTCCGAGACTGATCCTCAGGATGTAGACCGACCGCCGTGTCGCTCAAGCTTCCGTCTGTGAAAAGATAAATTCATCAAGATCTTCGACTCGACAATCCGCCCGACGCTCGCGTATAGGCATAATTACAGAGCTGAGAAATACAAAAGAATCAATAGGCTAATGAAAACTGCGTATTCATTGATACGAATATCTCGAACAAACTTTCGATTAATTGGGCCGAAGGCCGAAGGACGAAGGAAGGAATGAAGAAAAAAAAAACGGAGGCTCGAGGCCCGTGCTCGATCTGCACTTTTTATTTGCTCGAGCACTTGACATCCGGTAGGAAGAGGCGAGCGGCTGTTCTGCATGCCGCACGTGAATGACGAACCGACCTTGGACTGTAGCTTTGGATCCCGGCCAAAACGTGCTCTCCGTGCTTGAAGATCGTACGCGAAATCGTGTACGCGTTATCCATCCTTGGGTAATTTGGAGAACGGTAGAGGAAAGGGCTTGTCCTATCTTATCGATTAAGTTGTATCTAGGGTGAATCGTCCATTGAGTGGACAACCGCCAGTGAATGGACGAAATTGTGCTAATTAAAAAATCTCGCTTCTATGACGAGTTAACAGTCTGAATTATATTTTGAAATTCCACTTCTCTTCGGAAGTATGATGATATTTTTTTTGGTAAAACCTTTTGTCGTCCACATTTGCGCATAAAAAGATTGAACATTTTTGGATTTACAACGGACGATTCGCCCAATCAAGTAATGTAGAACACCGAAAAGCAAAGAAAGAAATCGCAATACGACGAAAGTTCGAAGAAAACTTCCTTACCAACTTTCTCGTCCGGTGGAACATCAGCGTTGCTAAGACTCCTCGTGAATTGTCCCCTCTTGGCGTGTCCATTGTGTCCGTTTCCCGCAACCGGATGCCTCGAGCTTTTCTCGTACGAACTACCCTGGCTCGCGTACTCACTGCTTTCCGTTTTCGTCGTCGTCGTCGATCGTCGTTCGTTAGCGTCGTTCATATTTTTATTCGTTCCCCGTTCGTCAACGTCGTCGTATTTTTTACGTTCCGTTCGACGATTACGATTGTTCGCATTATCGTCGTTCGTCGTATCGTTGTTTTTCAACGTTGAGCCAGACGTATTTGTTCCAGATTCGTCGTATCGGTCGTCGTCGGCGCGTTGTTGTTGCGCGTGGTAACGTCGTTTCGGGATATCGTGATGATGATGATCGTCGGTGGCCCGTGGGTTTTTAGCAGTGTCGGAGGTAGCGGTTTTTTGGGAATCAAAGATATTTGAATTAGCGTTACCGGGGCGGGGTGCTGCTCGGTTACGGGGCCTAAGGGGATCGTACGGGCCAAATCCGCAGTTTTCGCTACACTGGCTCTCGCTCTCCATCGAATACTCGTAATACTCTAGGGTATCGCTTATGGCAACGTTTCGTTTACTACCCTGTTGTTGTTGCTGCTGTTGCTGCTGATTGTTGTCCAGTCTGTTGTCTTGGCTCATCAATCGTCTCTGGCGCGTTTCCTCGTCGAGTAGCTCGATGTCGCGAGCTTCCGGACAACTGCTGTTCCGTCTTCTTCGATACCTGTACCTAGCCTCGGCCTCATCTTCGTCGTCTCTTCGCGTGGTCAGGATACCTTTGCTGTCCGAATGCGTTGACAATTCCCGACACTCGGGACAGCTGCTTTTTCTCCTTCGATAATCGTAACCCACCGAGGAATCGTCCTCGTTCCGGTATCTTATTGTACCGGAAAACGAACCGGACTTCTCGCCTCTTCCGGAACGATAATCAAATGCTCGCGTATCCTTGGAGCTCATTCGGTCCCCGTAATTCGGACCGATCACAGTCTCCATCGAGCCGAATTCTTCGTCGGAATCGATGAAAAAACCGCACGGTTCTTCCTCCGCTCTTCTCATCGAACTATCGGCAGTGATGATTTCTCTGGTTTCCGGACAACTGCTGTTTCTTCGCCGGCGCGACATTCTTCTCGCTGTTCGTTCCTCGGACACTCCGTACTCCTCGTCGTGTATCAATATCGGCGTTGACTCAGCTCTTCCTATCATCATTTTTTTACTCTCCGAGAAACTCGGTACGGTGAGGCTGTCCTTGCGATTGCGCGAGACTCCTTCGCTGACTCGAAGATTCTCGTAGTCGTTGTCAAGAAATTCTTCGTCTCTTCGTCTTCGTCGACGTGGCGACGCGGCAGTCTCGTAGGAATCTCGACGAGTGTCCTCGTGATCGCGGTAGCTCAGCGACTCGTCGACGTAGGTTCCAGGCTCACGATACGAATCGTAGTCGTCGATGCCGCGCGAGCTTCGATGCTTCTTCAAGCTCCTCGACGACAGCGTCGCGCCCCCATCGTCGTAATAATCGTCGCAATCCAAACTCGGTATTCTCGAATCGCCGAGAGCCTCCGTCTCGGGATATTCGTTCTCGAACTCGGCCTCCCAGTTCTCGTATCTATCGTACTCGTCTTCGAGATACGAATCCGTGCTTTTCGCTCTTCTTCGCGGTTTGACGTGACGCCTCGTTACGAAATCGTCGAACTCCTCGAGACCGGCTATCGTGTTTCTGTGCAATGGACTCTCGTAATTCAGTCTTCCACGCACGGCGCTCGATTCGAGCATTCTACACTCGCACGGATCCTCCGGCAGTATTATCTCGTCTATGCTGCAGTAAATATGATCGTTACCCTCGAGCTGACCGTACAATTCGTGCTCGAGACTCTTGGTACGTTTCTCCGGCGATCTGTAAGTCGAATCTATGTATTTACGCTTTCCAACGTCCAAACCGAGCGTCGGAACTTGCTTGTCGAGGCTACGAAAATTCTTCGACTCGACGACAGACTCGATGCTCTGCTTGTCGAAATTCGGTACGTAAATTTCCGTCTCGCCGGCGCTGAGCTCTGAATCGTACCCGTAGAAAGTCTTTCCGTTCTCTTGATCGACGAGAGCCTCGTATTTGAGCAATGCCTTCTCGGCGAGAGTTTTTCTCAAGCCATTATCGCCGTTCGAGTCGTAGTACGACTTGCTGCGATCTCTGAGGGCGGGAATCTTGTCGCCGTACTTCGAGTCGCTTATCGACATGTTTCTCTTCAATTTTCTTCTCGCGGTGCGCAGGCTGTCGTCGCTGAATATATTGCTCGACACGGTCTCGTACTCGAAGCTCTTGGCGCGTCGCGATAAGAATCCCGTGTCTCTTATGCTTCCGGTCGAGAAGTCACACGAATCGTTGACGACGTTGTAGTCGAAGCTACGAGCTTTGGCGAACAGCAACGAACGTCGCGGATGCGGTCGGCTGTCGAGATTTCGTAGCTCGTAGTCCGTCGTGCCGTGGCCGATTCTTCCCAACGGTCTCGATCTCGAGACGATCGAATTTTCCAACGGTTCCTTCCATCCGGGACGCAAACGACTCGACAGCGATGCCGTCGTTGGTTTCTTCTTCGCGAAACAGTACGGCGTTGCGTAGTTCGTCGATAACGAGCTTGCGATACCGGCTTTGCGAAATTTGTCGACGAAACGATCGCTGAAATCCACTTGAAGACAATCCTCGACGTAGATCTCGGGTATACGATTCTTCGCGGTACCGGTGAGTACTTCCGGTTTGAGCATGTAACCCTCCGACACGGTGTATTCGCTCGTCTCCGGGCTGTAGTAGCGCATCAGATTCTCGTCGACAGTGTGGGACCTCGTGAACGGCGTTCTCATCTTTCTATACAGCGAGCGTACCACTGCGGACTTGCTCCGTACTAATGGGTGCGGGGGAGGATTGTGCTTTACGGTAGGGTTGCTCCTGGACTTTGTAGGATTAATGAATATGTTGTTGTTTTTGTTGCTTGCTGATGTTGGACAATGACATTCGCTGCAGGGTACCCTAAGTCTGTGCCTGCGCCTATTGCGCCTAGGGGGTATGGGCATTGGGGATGTGACACCGGGTATCAATACGTTTTTAACTGTCGGTCTGTAAACAATGTTTTTTTCATATAAGAGTAGTAAAGCGGTTATACTCGATTACACGACTCGTTGGGACCCATTCTTCGTTCTCAATTCTTTCATGTTTGTTCAGTTATCTCGTTTTGTTTTTTGTTCATCGTTTATCTAATCAATTTTTTAATCGATAAATCGTCATTGTGCCTCGAACTACGTCACCGGTTTTTTCCTGATTGTGTTTTTTATTTCATTTGTTCCCTAAGTCGATAGAATGGGACTTTTCTTTATATATTCTTTGCTTTTTTCGATTAAATGGACATTGACGCGGTGCATAAGGAGGTGCTCGTCTATTCTAGACACACATAAGATGTTTCACGAAGAAGAATAAAACACCGGGGCGTCAGAAGGGGGCGGGTCAAGGGGGCCAGGGGCAAGAATTGGGATCACCTACGTTTTCATAATGCCTAAGAAGCCAGCGGGGAATATATGACGATAGAGAGATTGAGAGAGTGCAGCTAGGGAAGTGTTCATTCAATCGTCAATGTCCATTTAATCCAGGGATTAATATTATTAGTTTCGGCATCGCGGGACTTTGACTATCCTTGGCAATCTGATCCCATCAAAATAATACAATTTACTTTCAAGAATTGTAAAATAACATTGGGTAAACTTATTTTTCTTCTTTCGGAAAACCTAATTTTTGTGGATTCGAGAAAGATTTACTTTCCGTAGTCAATTGTCCCGCCGCGAAAACTGTTATGCGACACTCGAAGAGTATTCTTTTTTTTTTTCTCAACGATTATATAATATTTATATTATTTAATATAAAAAAAGAAGAATAGAAAAATGGATGTAAACTCATACTCACATTAAAGCTCTGGACCCGCGTGGTCTTTCGGATTGCGTGCTGAAAACGCTGCTCGTTACCGACGCGTTACTCTCCATATCGGAGTCACCGAGATCACCGAGTACATCCTTGTCCGGACTTAGATGACCTCTTCTCGATCTGTGCATTCTGTGAGCGTGACTGTGCGACAGTGACGACGGATCGTGACCGCCGATCGATGGTAGATCCGAGTCCGAGAGGCCACTGTAGTGTCTCTCCCAGCCTGAATGAATTTGAAATTTACAAATGTCATTACTATCATTTGTTACTGCCGAATTGAAGACACATACGGATCGAAAAAAAAAATGAAAAAAATGAAATTGTTTAAAATTCAGATAAAAGAAGAATAGAGGAAAAAGGAAATTGTATCTGCGATGTACGAGTTCAATTTTTATTGTTTTTTTTCCAACAATTTTTCAAATTGTTTCCAATTGTCTTGAAGTTTACTTAATTTTTTTCTCGGCCATTTTAACTAGTTTAGTCTCAAGTGCCTATTATACAAAAAAATTATAACTCGCGCTGCCTGAAATTTTCATTTGTAGTACAAGACGATTCGCGACGACTGAATCTCACCTCCTGAACCGGTACTTCTGTAGGTCGTGTGAACCTGCCTATTTCTGTGCTTAATAAACCTCGCTCTCTCCTCGAGATCCTGTGCAACTCGTTCCTTGAGTGCGGCATGAAGATTCGCCGGTATTTGCGGCAGTTGTCGTTTCTTCGGCGAGCCGGTCGGCGTGGCGGTCGCTGATCTCGATCCGAATCTGCGAAAATACCGAATCCTTGATGAAGAAAACGATGTTACAGCAACGTGTACAGCAGATCGTCGTGTATTTTAAAAAGTGTTTTTTGTCCAAGGCCCAGGCCATCGTTTTTTCTTCTCTCTTATTCTCTTTCTGTTCATACGCGAAGTATATAAATACATAATGCATATACGTGTCTGTGTATATGTATATGTACCACCCAACTCTCGACGCCCTTGTTTCAGTCGCGCAGCTCTCGAACGAAGGCTCTTACCCCGGATCGTCGCGCAAGACACGGATTCAACCGAGGCGAGGAGTCGAGTAGCAATAGTTTCTAATTGCCAGGGGTACGATAATGTGCGAGCGCGCGCGGGACCGAGGAGGACCGAGCGTGTTGTACAATACCTTGCTGGCATGTAGCCATGAGGATAAGGGATGGATCTGTGCTCCGGCGGTGAGAGAGAACGATGCCCCGTCGGACTCTGCGATCTTCCTCTATATCGAACGTTTGGCGAGTCCATCGGCGCGGCGCTGTGAGATCTGTGACTCATCATACCTCGGGGTGGTTCATCCTATTAATCAAAAGCAGATACATCCCATTGAAATAAACCTTCGCAGTGTCGAACTTTGGGCCGCAGAACAAAAAATCGTGTCGAAAGACGAAACTCACCTTCCTGTATGGTTGATAAGCGGCTATTGAGACTGGCTGGTCGCGAGTTATCATCAACGCTGCGCGCTTTCGACCCTGTGGCGACATATCCCTTCGACTTCTGTGCTCGCTGTCCATGCATAAATCCCTCTCAGGCGGCGGACTGGAATAGTGGCTGCTCTCCGGGCGTGCGCGTTCATTGGATTGCCATTGTTGGTGTTGTTGTTTTTTTTTCCACACGATTAGTGAATGCGGTGCATAAAACTTTAGACGATGTGAAAGTACGCCCGCAGCTTCGCGCACTCGATAGCGAAATATATATTTCACAATAAAACTGGATAGCATTCATTCGAGCTTTTCTTTTTCTTTTTTTTTTTTTTATATAGAACATAATTTAATCGAATGATGCCGAAGCGGCGGGCTTTCAGAACGTCTTAAGTAGGTAAATGGGGCGAAAGTGCTTGCAGTGATATGGCTCTAAATTATACGGACCGCTTCGAAAAGTCTCAGTTACATTTTTTGCCTCTTTTTTTTATAGACACCGAATCATGGATAATTCGTTCAGGAAAAAAGATTTCAGTGACTCGTCAAAGCGTCCCGATGTCTGACTTCATTGCTTCGCCGTCTGGATTCATTTTCTCTTTTTTCTTTCAATCTAAACTTTGATCTTTTCGGAAGAAAAAAAAATTAGTTGCCGCTTCGATTCGAGAAAGATACAGTGAAGTGTGTACGAGACGAGAAGGATTGAAGCCCGGAGCATAGTTTCTAAAAGCCATGTTAACTCTCGTTTCTATGTATTTATGCAAGAATAACAATAAGGAGAAGAAGAAGCTTGAATGACACGATGACTCTCTAACTATACAGATAGAACTGGGTTGTCTAACGCGCGTCCTCTGACCCGCTAATCGTAACCTACTCGGTCCTCGACCTAATTTTCTTTTACCCCGGCAAATCGAGACTGGGTGACAGAGAGAAAACAGATAGAGAAGAAGTAGAAGAAGAGCGAGAGAAAGAAAGGAAAGGGCGTCAGTGCCGGCAACGTGGGTACCCCGGGAATCGATGTCGAAACTCAACGAGGCGACAATCGTATAATTACCAGCGACGCTTTGATGCAAAGCAGGGGAGAAAAAAAAGGAGACACAGATTCTCTCTGTACCATCGAACGAATAGACGTTTGGGTTACTTTCGTCTCGTTGTTCGACCTCGTTTCCCGCGGCACGCGTCGGCCGAGTTGCCAAAATAATCTCTCTATACAGACAAATTAATACTTGCGATAACAACTTTTTTTTTCTCTTTCGATTCTTCTTTCGCGTATTGCGTCAACTAAATAGCACAAACGTTTACAACGCTTCGAGATCATGTAATGAAATAAAAGTGGTCTAGTGTAACGGGCAAATGAAACTTCAGGCATGAATGAAGATTCAAAAAAATGCGTTATTTTTTTAAATCTCAATCTTTTTTCGTTTTTCTTCGTAATTAATAATTACTGCGAGTCTAGAACTAGAAGTGAAGATGCGAGACGTGGTGTCTGGCGGGCGAAAGGAACGTTGTCTCGTTTTTTTTTGTTTGTTCTTTGATGAATAATTAAGTAAATAGAAAAAATTGAATTTGCCGTACCGCTTATAATTTGACGGCATATTATGAAACCTAAAAAATAATAACAAAGCACAGGATTAAAAGGGAGAAGATATAAGACAAATTCTTTTTACTTATTACTAAAGTTTAAATTCCTACGGGGGGGTAGAGCCTCTGTCACAATTATTGTCATTCAATTAACCGGATTTGTCGGTTTTCTAAATTTCTCCGCGAGCGATACGATAAAAAAAAAGGAATTTCTTCCGTTTCGCCACGGCGCGCTGTTGGCACATGGAGGATTTTTTTTTCTTTTTTTTCGCTTCCTCTTCATTTGGCTGACACAGATTTGGCGCTTGCCAAAAATCGCGATATCGTCGCACACGAGCGTGTGTATTGCTAACGAAACCAAAAACTCGGGAGGGTCAGCGGCAGCTCGGTGAATTTCTTTTATTTTCTTTTTTCTGCATCGACAGAACTCCGAGAGTGCGAGCGACGAAAAAAATAAACGAACAACGCGCGACGGGATTTATCAATGCATCGGTGAGAAACCTTTTTGAGTGATCCTGTTAGACGAGATATCGAACTTTATTAAATATGTCCGAGAGAAGTTTCTACCGCGCTCTATCCAGAATTTTTTCTCGAAGTCGAACGGAACTCTCGGATTGCGAGATACTATCGGCAAAATGCGGTAAGTAAAAAAAAGTTATCCTTTCACCACGATTTTTTTGGTATCGAAACTCCGCATGTTTTTTCTGAGCTATACAGCCGCGAATACCATATTCCCTGGCTTCGGGTCGAGTACGCGTTGCGCTTGAATTATCCGTCGAATTAACGCGATTCGTTGCATTAATGACTGCCGATTTGTCGGATTGAGGCCAGGGTGGATTACGATTGAAACGAACGGCGCGAGAGAGCGTCGATCCTAAAGGCTTCGAGGGGTAGCTCGTCGATGCGTCCGTCGCGGGTCTCTTTTATGCCTCTCCACTATTCCCAACGAGAGCGAATACCTGTCCTACCAACCCCTTTTTCTTCGCAGCACGATGTTTCTCTCTATCGCGTAATACGGCATAAAATTCTGTACAAAGAAAAGATATCCTCTAACTGTGTTTCCTCCTTCTACCGGCGGGATCGGTTCTTCGATATCTCTGTTTCCGTTTCCGATATATGAAACGCAACTGGATTCACCCTGGATTTTTCTTCTCATTCGGCTTATGTACACTCTTTGCTTCTATCAACCTTCAGCGTCCTCGTAAACCATCCCCCACCAATGTGTTCGCCATGAAACCGGGTCAATGCGCCGAGTCGACGCACGCCGGGTCGCCCCGATATACACACACATACACACACATACACACACGAGGTGTCGAACACTCGCGAAAGTCTCTGCGGAACCTCGTGCAGAAAACACGCGACAGTCCGTTGATCAAATAACGTCCACAACAAAATATGATCTAAAAACAAACAAGAAAGAAATGAATACGAAAAAATGGATAAAATAAGGAATGACCGGAAGATTCAGAGGAGAAGCGAGCGAAGAAGCGAGAAATACGATTTAACGAGGCAATTAAGGACACTAGCTTGACACGTCGAAGGAGATGGGAATATTCTATCCCGAAGAAAAAAACCGTAGAGCGACGAGATTCTCGCGCACGCGACGGAAAGCTTTCGCTCTCCCTTTTCCCTCACGCGAGTCTGAGAATGACGGAATATCGAGAGCGGAACGAAGCCGAACGTCGTCGGAAGAACCACAATTCGGCATCTTCTTGCACCTCGACGATAAAGCCGGAGAGACGGCTCGTCGCTGCACACACGTTGATGCAAGATAAGCCTTGCGGTTGCTCTTGCTAGGCTTTATCTTAGGCCACGTCAAGGCCCCTAATTAGTAAGCTACGAAACTTTTTCTC
This sequence comes from Ischnus inquisitorius, assembly GCA_963924025.1. NCBI lineage: Eukaryota > Metazoa > Arthropoda > Insecta > Hymenoptera > Ichneumonidae > Ischnus > Ischnus inquisitorius. Next base: position 5,968,325 of record OZ001248.1, read on the forward strand.
TCGATCACGATAACAATCGAAAGGTCTCGTTAGAATTTTCAAACAAATTTTTTTACAAGCGCAACAAAATAGGTATCAAAGAATTCTCGTGTGCTGAGTTAGAGCTGCAAGGATAATACGAAAATATTCCACACAAAGCAAAGCGTTTTTGTTTGTTTGTTATGAATTCACGTGTTTAGTGGATTAATGATGAATTCACTCACATATAACGATCGGTCGTCATTTTTTGCGTTTCTTTTTATTAATTTTTTATGTGTCTTGTTTTTTATTCGTAGAAATATTTATAATTACAGATAATAAAATGGTGAACGCGGTAGTGAGAAGGTATTGCGGAGAAAGAGCCGCGGACGATTTTTAGGGGGTGGCTCCGCAGCCAACGGCGGTTGCAGGCCAACTGGCATGTCAATTGGCTTGTTGCCCAGTTTTATAACTTGGTTCTCTATACCCCCCTCGCTTCGTTTATATCTATCTCTAGCTTTCTCTCCCTCTCGTTTCGTTTCAACCCTCCCGGACGCGTTTCCGAAACCCCCCCGCTCTCTCTCTCTCGCACAGCGCTACTCGCGCTCTTCTCCCTTTTCCACGTTATTCAGCGTCGTTTGTTCGCTCACTCGGACACCGGAGTTCCCTCTTCGGGCTCTCCTCGTCGCACGGTCGCGCGTGTTTCTCTTCGGTACTACTACTACTACTACCCTACTATACGGTCTCTCGAGGCTTACGTCAGAATGACGGAGCCACATTATGCCGCGGCTGGCGAACCGGTGGGGAGGACGAGCGCGGGTAGCGCTGCTGGTACCGCTCGTGTGTTCTCCACACTGGATGGGCGCGCAAGAATGGTGGGACGACGCGGAACGGTTTTGCGCTACTACTGCGGCAAAGAAAGAAAGAAAAAATTAGAAAAAAATTCTACTCGATTTCTCGTACTATAATCGAACTTCGTACGCCCTCGAATTTCGATGGTTTCTAGAGAATTTTTGTCGACATAGGCTCGTCGAGAATCGAGTATAGTCATCGATGACTCATCGATAATTTGCGAAACTCGTAAATTCTTCGGTTTTTTTTCCATCACACCCACGCTAATTGTATGCTCTTGCGCTTGGCGATAGCGCATGTGAAACTTGCGGGACGGAGGGACTGTTTTTGTCACTGGAAATAGAGCTTCCTGGAAAACTCGTCGTGGGTGACGACGAGCGAAGCTTGTAGTTTCGCGAAATTCGTGCAGCATTGGAAAGTTTGTCGACGCTGCTGAAACTCGCTGGAAAATTAGTCGAGATCAGTGCGAGACGAGAAATTCCAAAAAATTTAAGAAGAGAAGGCGTAACATATATTGAATTATCGTTACCGAGTGATATTTCATATCGCAAAATGAAGTAAATTCTTTGTGAATCATTTTTATATGGCTCAACCGATATTTGGGCACGGTAACTGAATATTCATCTCGCGGTATCCAACTGTACATAAATTAGCTCAAAATAAACTCTTTCGTAAGTTTAGCGAGACGTGAAATTTTTTTTTAAGATTCCTGGAATAACTCGGTTTAATATTCAACGAACGCGCGAACGATCGATTGCGATTAATAATATCCGCTCGAAAATCAAGTAAACGCGTTATTGATCCTCTCGGTCCTTAAGGACATATTCGGGGATGCGCAGCGTCGAGATATATCGGGATCTTGATACCTCGGAATATTAAATATTAGGCTTGAGCGCGCGTGAATAGTTCGGGACTTAAGGATGCGGAGTAAGCGAAATCGTTATTGGCCGTGTAACACGCGTTGAAAGCGTGGAATCCCGCGCCGGTAATCCTACGGGACACACGCGGCGAGGAGGCGGACAAGAGAGCAGGAACGAGAATTGGTGAGAGAGGATGGCATTGCACCCTCTCTGCCAACCGTTGCTTCCCACCTTATTGCCAATTACCTCTCACGCGGTAGGCTACCGCCTCCTTCCTCTTGCCGTACGTGTATGTGTGTGTGTGTATGCCGTATACTATACTAAACCGTTACGAGGACAGTTACGACGCTAGTTACGAGTCCTGTAAACGGGGATGTTAAAGCTCGGAATAGTTGGACGTAGACCAGCCGAACGACAAGGAAATTCTATGCTGTCAAGTTGTAGCTCGGATCTTATTCAATCCGTCGTATCGACGGGAATATCATTCAACCGCCTCGTAAACCTACCGACACCCTCCTATAAAATTCAAATTGCAGTACGATCTTTGACAACGCTGATCTGGCGAGAAAAATGAGAGATATTCTTGAAAAAATATGCGTTTAAAAAAAAGTTTCCGACATTGGACACCTTGCTGGATTTGATAGAAAAATGATTATTATATTCGTGTTTGCTAGAATACATTTTTAGTTATCTTTCGTAGATCGAGATAGATATTTAGATTTTATGGGAACGCTATCGAATAACCAATATATCGCAATTCAAAGATACTTTCAAAAAACAGCAATTTTTTTTCAAAATTACATTGTTTTTACTCGACACGAGACTTATTTTTGTTACATTATTAATCACTCGTTTAACTCGCCATACCGAAATTATGCGATCCGAAACGATACAGATTTCAATTTTTGAGACCGAAATCTTCGAAACCTTCGGAGCGTTCACGGTTGTCCGAAAAAATGGCAATTGAATGCAATCTAGCAGTCCTAATGAATCGATATCTCGCCAGCGAATTAAACGACTCATAAATATCGCCTTGCGGAATGATTATTCACGTCTTTTCATAATAAATAGACCAATTGCCAGCGTAAAAAATTGCTCCACATGTGTGGCAACGAAGCTATTATAATAATAGAACGATAAATGATATCCGCCACATTATGACGAAAAGTTCTAATGCCGCATCGGATATACTGCGGCGAACGTAAATAATAATAAGTACGATAGCCCGAGCCCGGTTCGGAGAGATGGTCGTTTCCCCGGTGGATAATCGCGTACCGTTGCCGCTAGTACTGAAGCTCTCTCCGAAGCTATGCCGAAGTTTCGCGGATTGATAGGACCGCGCCGCGGTCATGCAAACCGAAGCGAATTAAAGCGCCTCCTTGCGCAGCAACGTTTTATCCTTACGGTTGAGACAGAAGCTTGGAAACGCCGACTAGCACACTTCCTCTCAAAGATTCACTCCGTCGTAGTGTAAATCCACTGCGATATTACAAACTGTCTATTATATCCGCCATAAATTCAGTACGGTATATGCACAAACGCGAATGAGAAAAAGGAAACATTTCGAGGGTGAACACGAGATGTTCCCGCACGACGTCACGGAACTCTCGTGAGACGTCACGGAGCTCCCGTGAGACCCGATAATTTCGCGACTCCGAAAAAAGAAAAAATTCTTCCGGCTTCATTGAATAATCGCGAGCCACCCGGCGTTCTCGAGAAACCCGGAATCGCTTAACATCCGAAAGTAGAAAGTAGATAAACAGATAGGGGAAGTGAGAAAAAAAAGAAGACAGAGAGATTGAGAAAAAGAGATATCCGAGAGACTCTTCGTTGAATATCGAGAAAAAGAGAAATTCACCTTGACGAACTACCCCTACTGCTGAGAGACGCTCCGTCAGCCGTTCTTCTTTGTTCCCTGGATACGTCGCAGTCGGTTATGTCGCATTCCGATGTATCGGAGTCGCTCAGTCTCGATGTCGTTGACGGTGGGCTCAGATGACAATCCACCGGCGTTATCACCATATCGTCGATCGGGTCCGGATAGTAACTGCAATCGCGCAAAGAAAAAAAATAGCCACGAAACTCGATAATGGTAACGGAAAGTTTCTTTCGTCTCTAATGATCCCAAGTTTGTTAATTAAAAAACCAAATTTTTAATTAGCAATTAGTTATTAATTCAATGTTGAAATTACCCATGATGTCGCTGTTCCTCGTGCGCCAACAGATAGTGCCATTCGGGTTTCTCGTTGAGCTCCGAAGCGGCGAGTTCGATTATCGCCTCGCCGAGAAAGTCATTCGCTCCGTACTTGACGAGATCCCAAACGGTGATTTCTAACGATCTGTGTCTCAGCTCGGAGCGTCTGATGTTATAGACGAATGTTTGATTCCACTTCGGATCGTTCGTGCTCGCCAGTGTTTTCGTTCGTCTCTTGGATTTTTCACTGCAATTACGAAGAAACGTTGCACGATTATTCGTCTACAAATATCAACACGAAACGTCTCGATTCTTATGTTTATTTATTTTCGACAAAAGCCTATGGAATTCTATGAATTTGACCGAGAGACGGCCAATTATCTTGTCCAGCGAATAAATATACAGGCGAGAATCTCGGCGAACGACTCGCGGCCACGGGGCTACGACGGCAGAAGCAAGCAACGGTTAATGGAAGGATTTGTAAAGTTAACGAAAGTGGCCAAAGTTCGAGGCCATTAGACGAGGGTTGAAGGAAACGACGAAAACGACGTCGGCGACTACAGAGTGAGAGGATGGTAGCGGTGACGCTATGGGCTCGTAACATTGCGGGGAAGACGTTGGCACCGGTGCCAAAATAACCACCGTCACAGACACAAGAGACTGCAGACGGGGGAGAGCTGTTAGCCGGTTACCTCACTCACGGCGTCGGCTTCCTTGCACCGTTGCTTCTTCTGCGAAAATTATTTATCTTACTGCTCTCTCGCGAAGCAAGCCTCGACACGGTTACCTCGTACGATAGGGAGGTTTAGTCCGCCCACGCGGAAGCTACTGGGATAGCCAAACTCTACCATCCTCCGCGAGTGATATGTGGCACAACACACATTCGAAATTATGTATACACTCGGGCGAGACTGTAAGTGAAGGGAGGACGAACGTGCAGCCCCAAACTACATTTGTACGACCCGAACGACCCCGAGACAGCGCAATTTTCACGAGCAAGAGACTCCCGGAACTGTTGCCAATACCCAAAGACCTCGAAGAAACTGTGCGTGTGTGCTTTTTTTATTTGTTTTACCCTACTTTTTTAAACGCGTTCGACGCGTTTTTTATTGCTGTACAAGATTCCGCAGATTCATTCGATGTTCTCGAATCTTGGCAAGAGTACGAATGACAAAAACGCCGTAGGTCACGTTTCCCATCGTCGCTGCCAGATAAATAGCACGAAATTTCGAACAAACGAATCGCAGAGACGCTGCAATTCTTTTTTTTTCTCATTCTGCTTGCCTCTTGTCCGGCAGAAGAAATATCTTGGCGTATGGATTTCTCGGTTGTCTGTTGCTTCTCGGTGTTAGAGCGGCCGCGCATACGAGAGTGACGATGAGCTCCAATCCCGCCGGGTCGAAACCGAGCTTCACCTGGAGGGTACCACCCACGTTGGCGTTACCCGGCGGATGCCGAGGATGTCGGCCTCGTCCCTGAGCGTGAAGATCCGGCGAACCCGGTGACGTCACGAGAACCGACGGCTTGTCGCGTCTCGCGTCGTACAATTCTGCAAGGATCATGGAATTTTCATTAATTCCCTTGTATTCAATCGTATTTATTTCCATCAACAGCTCATGTAACGATATCTTTGTTTACGGACGGAGGGAACAGGTTTTGTATTTTCTTTTCTTTTGTTAGCATTGAGGAAGACAATCGACACGAACTTGCTTGGACGTTTAACGGGAAATAATTATTCTTTCATCGAAATTCGCCGTTGGCATAGTCGGATGTGCATTTTTCCATTGACATTTCAGGTGAATAGTTTTGTAAAAAAAAAAGGAACATAAAGCAACTCGATCCTGCGTGGGATTGTTCGCTTTGATAAACATCGAAACAGAGGGTCAACGAGAAAGCGTTCTGGGAGCTCTCGCAACGCGATTCCCATGTGTGCGGGCGTTTGCCGAATGTATCAACAGTTATTTATATTCGATAAACATTATAAAAAACGTAGAAGCATCGAGACAAATATAATAAATATAACACACACACACACGCAAAGAAGATAAGATTAAGAATATATAGTTATTATCGAAGTTATCATGAGAGTGAGAGATTAATTACACAAGTTGTTGCTCCCATAAAAAAAGTACTAATTGGTACGGTGATTCATAGCGGGGGTGCATTGGCACTACTTTACTACACTTCTACGATTAAAACACATCGATAGGTTTGAATTAAACTAGAAACTCGTGTGTATTAAACGAGTTAATGAGTTTTCTTTTTTTTTTCTTCTTTTTATCATTATGAACGTTTACGACTCTCTCTCGTGATTCGGCAAAGTTTACTTAGGGGGCGTGTGCCGAAAGAGTGTTCGTCGGTGTGTCTGAAATGTGACAAACACGATGAGGGAATAACCACGATGCGTGTGTCGAGTGAAACGGAGATATATTGTGTGTCATATATATAAATATTTATTCGAACGAAGAGAGAGCGTAGACGCCGCTTTAAATTGTAACGGAGGGAACATTTAGGCGATCGGGGAATTTAAAAATAATTTTTCTCATTAGGCCTACCCCACAGTATAGATTTCTTAAGACCTGGAATTCGAAAAATCATATAATCTGTGACAGTATAGCCTGTCGTGTAATTTCGGCGTAACGAGTACACATAATTATAAAATTCGAAAGTTTCGAACACGTTAGATGAGATTAATGATTTACAAAAAAAAAAAAACGGAAAAAATCGGAAAATTAATGTTTTTACGGAGGATTCGTGTAGATTTGATTTTTGCGAATGAGCGATCGAGGATGACGAGACTTTTTTTCGATCAATCTAGCGACACTGCGATTAGCTTGAGATACGGAAGGAAAAAAATAACAGAGATAGCAGAGATTGGAGAGGAGAACGACATTGAGAGTCGAATATTCACCTTTGTGATGAGGCTGTTGGGGTATCGGCATCGGCTCGTGCTTCTGTCGCCATTGACTCTGAGCGCTGATGCGTCTGGTGCTGATAGCCGGCGGAATCGCCGCCGGGACACCGGTCATCATCGCCCCGGTCGAGCTTGTCGACAAATTTCTCGAGACTATCAACTCGACTTGGGGCTCCTCTCTCGACTTCATTATGATGTCGTTCACCTCCTGAAAGCTCTTGCCCTGCAGCGAACGACCGTTCCACTCTATGACCTCGTCGCCTGCGGAAACGAAGTGATTTAAAATAAATAATGAATAAATAATCATACATTGAAAATTCAGTTGCTCAATTTTTTCAAATCTATTTTTTTTTATACCGAAATTTTAATTTCTCGTCAATTTTATTGCTGGACAGTTGCGAAACGTTTCTTGCCGGAACTTTTTTGCTTTCCGATTTTTCTTACCGGGTCTTAATTGTCCCTCGACGTCCGCGGTGCTGCCCTTCTTCACCTTCTCGATCAGCGCGCCCCTCGAGCCGTTCTCCAGAAGTTTACCGCCGACGACCTTCAGTCCGAGTATGCTGCTACTGCTACCGGAACCCGACGATTTTCTCAGGATCATGTGACCGATGATTTTCTGTCCGTCGCTGCTCCCCTGCCAGGAGAGCGGCTGCTACACGCGTAGCCCAAAGAGAAAAAACAAATAGACGTTTCCTAACTTGTTCCTTTTTCTTTCTCGTTTCATGTGAACTTTTTTTTGCCTTTACTTAAATTCCTTCACCGAGAGTGAATGGGTGTTAATGTTTGTGCGAACGAGTCGAATTTGCTAGCGCCGCGAAATGACTTTATCGATGATTCACTGAACCGGACCGTCTGCAAAATTCACGGCAACTAAGCAAGTCGATATCGGAGCCACTATCAAGTCGTTTTTTCAGTTAATCGACGACAGAATATTCAGTGAATCTTCGATAGATGCGGATGCTGGATGGAATGAGAAATTGATCCCAACGAATTGCCGCAGTGATATCAATCGTTAAAAGCGAGTGCCTTAATACACAGATGAAAAAAAAAACGGTAGAGTCTGACGATACATCGATGCAGCGTGTGTGTGACAAGCAATAAGAATCTCTTTTTCATACGAAACATGCGGCGTTTTACAATGTCTGTTATATTATATATCGCGGGTGTGTAACATCGACGAGCAATATATATAAATATATAAAACGTTCCCCGAGCCAGCAGTGCGTGTCGAAGCTTCGCAAGTCTCAAGCGGGCGTGCAACTTTATGTGACTTTTCTTTTTTTTTCGAATAATACATTTTATGTGCGGAATGTATCGATTGCAGTTACTCCTGAGAGGGGTTTGGGTGAGTTACGTTTTTAGAAGTATAAAAAATGATTTAAAAAACTATCTATCTTATCGGGTGGATCTACTTTAGGGACAGGGGTCGCCTCAATTTTATTCCTGTATGATTATAATAATAATCATTATAATTCGCAGATCTTGTTTTATTTTTCAAGTCCCGAATGTCGAAAACTTGGCAAGGATACCGAGGCTTGACCAAGACTCGACATGGATATTCGAGAAAAATCGCCAAAAAATTTCGCCGATGTAACGCGAAATCGGATTTCCGGGTCGCGCGAAATTTATACTTCGATCCTGACGCCTTCCAGTGGCGACTCGAATAACCGAGACGAATAAAAATCTTTCCGGAGAAACGATACTGCGGCTCTTCCTTTGGAAGGTCTCGCTAGCCGCATAGATTTATAAAAAAGCAAAAAAAAATACAAGACGAAGTCCGAAAACGCCTTGATCTATTTGGATATCTGAATCCAGCAGCGGATGGTCTGCCAAATGATTATCGGAGCGTTTTCCACGCGAAAATCCGCGGTTGCCCAATAAAAAGGAAGGAATTCAACGTCGCAACGTTGATTAACGTATCGCAATAAATTAATCGCGAATAATTGAAGGAATACTTTGCGATATCAGTGTCTCTCGTTAATACAGCGAGAAGTACGAGAGGCGGAAAAGTGAGAAGAGGCCGCGTAGCGGAGGCTTTCCTGCCATCGTAAACTCTCGTCGAATTGACAAATAATACGCGGTGGAAAACGATTGCGTATTCAAACTATCGGGAAACTAACATCCGAAACGAAAGTTTCCGTCGTCCAACAATGAAACAATGCTAATCACACTATTGCTATCTCTTGGTCGTCGAGAGAGAGAGAAGGAGAGAGTTCTGTTTCTCTCTCGGGCTTTCCCAACGTGTGTCCTACGAGCTTCGAGCAGAACTCACACGGCGAAGCAACCAATTTGCGTTTGTATGTGTGTATATGTTTGTATGCATGTGTGTGTGTATGTATATATATTATATATGTATACACATATAGCCTAGATAGGCCATTCCGCCAGAGACCCGTTTATTAATTCGTGCGACGAAAAAGCTCCGGGCTAATTGAAACAATCGGAACGAGGCCAAGTAGCCGTCTCGCGCTCGCGCTCTCCTTTCTCTTCTCTTCCTCTCTCGTTCTCCCCCCCAATTTTCCATCCTCCAATCTATTCTCTATCTACGTTTATTATCTCATCGAGAAGTTGCGGAGATTCGTTTTGTTATCGGCGATCGATCGAAGGTTAACAATGAATAATTGATCGAACGAATCTGCCGCCGTTACGGAAAGAAAGAAGGGAAAAATTGGCAATTGTCGCGTATCAAGGATGTGACGAAAAATAGTGTTATAAAAAAAGTACATTGCTTCAATCGTTGAAGTTATCGCGCCAATATGTTTCTGAGAAAATTTGAAAGTTCATCGAATTTATGTAGAACGATCCATTTTCGAGGAATTCAATTATTTTCTCGACATCTGATAAATTGTAAGAGCCAATTAATGGTTAATAAATAATTAGTTATATTCAAAAAATATTCCCCATTGCCGTCTTCACAGATAGTTGTGAACAAGCAACGAAAAAGCCGTAAATTTTTACCGATTGTAATGTTTCAATAAAAATTGAAAACTCGCAGCAATACAGTACGGCTTGAAAAACGAAAGAGCGTATCCCGTATAGCTTGAAAAAAATGTATAAACCAAAATAGTACACGGCGTTCGATTTTTTCAAAATCGATTTAAATATTTCCAGAGCAGTGTCGTTGAATATATTGAGTATTTTCGTTTATTGGATGTATCTTGTATAAAGTTATCGTGGTTGTATCGAATATCAAGGGTTGTTGCGTGACCCAGCCGCCCCTCCCAGCGCAAAATCAGCTTGGCCGTTCCTAATAATACCATTTCTACTGTCCGGCCGGCTGTCTACTTTTACTACACGCCAGCCTAACATAGCTTCTACTCGTAACCACTAGCAACTCGGAGCGTTGAATGCGACCTCGTTAATAATTCAATCATCTACTCTTCTTCGTATATCAATTCACCAGCAATTCTACGTCATTATCACCGTCATCATCATCATTATCATTATCATCATTAGCAGTATGAACTCTGATTATTCCGAGTCTTGTCTCTAGGTCGGTCAATTTTTTTTGAGTCTGCATTTTTTTTTGCTTTTTTTTTGTAAAGAGTAGAAGATGAAGAGACCCCGTCGTACCTTGGGTAGGTCACCACGATTGCTGTCTTCACTGCTCGTGAAGGTGCTCGAGGTGTCTATCCCAGAGTCTTTGGTAGCGCTGTCTTGACTACCCTGACGATCGGCCTCCCAAGACCAATCCTCCTGTTGGCTACCACCGACATTGGTCCCTCCGTCGAATCTCACTGTTTTTTTCCCCCTTCGTTCCGTGAACCTGACGATGCGACAGATACCACATAGATTGTTTTTTTTGTTTTTTCGTTTTTTTTCTCTCCTCACAACACGTATGTCGGTAGTCGAGCGCGCGCACACGCGCGCCTTTCCTCGTTCTCTCTATCCTCTTTCATCCCCGCAGATTGATTTCTCAGGACCTCGAGAGCGCGCGCGAGAGCCTCGACCTCTCCGGCCCTCGTCGGTCGTCGTTCGATTCGATGGTCGAGGAGTACACGAGTGAGAGAAAACTCTCTGCCCCTTCCCCCCATCTTCCTTCTTTCAACGTTTATGGATTCCTCGACTCTTTCTCTCCTCCCTCTATCTTTTGCCTTTCGTTTCTTTCTTTCCATTCGCCCTTTTGTTACTTCGCCCCATTTTTTTTTTTCGTAACCCTCCCCACGAGGTCTTTCCTTTGCATTATTTCTTCCTGCTTCCCTTTTTCTCCGGGCGCATTCGAAGAAAACAAAAATAAACAATACAAAAACCCGAAAGTTTCGGAAACTTCTGTCATAATCGACTGAAAGCAAAATCTTCCTCGACCATCGAATTGTATTACGACAAATTTTGCCTTTCATTCCACTAGTGTCGTCGATTTTCATTACGGAACGAAAAAACGAAAACGAGTTGAACAATTGAAAGAATAAATAAAAAGAAAATGATAAAGTTTCGTCAGAATTTTTCTAATAATGGTTTGAAACTATAAGAAGGTATTGTGACGAAACGAAAGAGAACAAAACGCACCTCCGACTGTCGGCACGCCACTCGTCGCCGCTTCTTCGAAAGCTCCGCCTTACGAGGGTGCTCTCCTCTTTTCGCGGCTCTCGCGGTGGATGATGACCGTTATACTCGATGGTCATCGAGCCGGTGACGTGGTGTCCGTTGTGAGGGCCGTGTCTACGCGACCCACCGGACATCGAAGCTGGCCCTCCACCGTGGTGATAGTACCCCTTCCCTACAGTAGATCCAAATTTTCGATCGTCTCGCTAATTTTTTTGTGTTTTTTTCTTTTTTTTTTTTCAGATAAAGTTCTACTACCCCTTGCATGGTACTTATCGACGAGACCCTACGCAGTATCTATAGAAATTCTCGTCTGAAAATCCTAACGATTTTTTTCCAAAATTCGACTATTAATTTTTTGCGTCGAATCCTCGGCTTCATTCTTATCGCATCTCTACGCAACCCTTCCTCTCATTATTGCACGCTCTGCATCGAAGAATAAAGCTTTTTTCTTTCGTACCAAAATATGCCATAATTGGTTTTTCACGGCCGTTCTCGATGAGGCTTAAGGTATTTATCTATCTTTTTTTTTTAGTTTCTGTGTATGTTGAATGTGGATGTATCGTGTTTTTGTCGTGACCTGTGGGTAAATTCAATCGTTTTATAGAATTTTCGTTGTTCAGGAATTGAGTAATGATCGAAGAAAAAAAAGTTTAATAAAAAAAATCAGACAATTATAGCCAACAGCTGTGCGGACGCCCTGTGGAAGTGTTAAAGTATCTCTGTGGTTGTGAGAAAGCGCATACATATACGCATACGTATATATATAATGAGTTATTAGCATGTTCATTAAGTTTCGTATGATCTGTCGGGTGTCTCGAGGGAGCGGGATTCTTTTATCCATTGTTGTCGGTAACGATAAAACAAGAAGGATTCGAACAAACAGTGACACGACATTAAAAAACGTAAAAACCAAAACATCAAGAAGACGAGTAAGTCAATTCACGAGCAACATATAAGAAGACGTCGAGTGTTCGGAATGTTTTTTTTTCGTCAAGTCTGTGCAGTTTGAGAAACAGTAAAGAAAATACATTTATATCAATGGTCACATCGAGATAATTTGTAGGAAAAAAAAAATTGTCCAAATTTCGCAAACGTCCTAGGTGCAAATTTCTTTTTTATGAGGATGTCGTACGGTCGGTTACGTTAAGACACGAGTACAAAGACAGTGAGACGAGTGAGAAAAGATTAGTTTGGTGCACGTTCTCGTTAATTCCTTTTTTTTTTTCTTTTTTTTTGTATGAAGGAGAAACAGTCGTTGCGACCGGCGATTGGTTAATATTTTTCTTAAAAATTCAATGAAACTCTTTAAAAGTAGAGTGTCAAATTGCGGATAACATGAAAAAATTGGTTTATCATTAACCAATCGACAGTACACACGCATGCACGCTCACACGCAGATGTACATACGATATATGCGATTAATACATTGACATATATATATATTCGATAGATGAATTCATCGTAAAATAGAGATGTAATATCGGTCTATAGAAAAATAAATTGGCCAGCGCATTATATATATGTGAAAACGACTCGAACGAATTCATTAATTATCATTAGTATGAATTGAAAAAAAAAAAGAAAACGATCGTTTAATGATTGAAAGTAATGAATTGCATTCCAAAAAGTACCGCGAGAAATTTCTTCATCTTCTCGTCCAGCATCGCCTGACGATTAATACGATCTCCAGCTTTGTCCCTGGGACTCCTCGGAGTCGCGACGACGATCGGTGCCGGTTTTTCACCTAGAAGGCGATCTCGTTCAGTCTCTGACAAATTCACATTTTTGATTTTTTTTCTCTTTCCACTCTCCGACGAAGATTACCGTCATTATATTCTTTGCGAATCCCGAACATCAATGTTAATAAAAGAAATCGGAAACATTTTTTCAAAATTCGTGTCGATTTTATCAAGTCATTTCCTTCATTCTTTTTTTTTTTCAAATTGGCTCCGCGAAACAGGTGCATTAATTTCATTGAATTGGTCGGAGCAAGAGGGCTCCAAAGGGTGGTTCGGAGTACCGCGACAGGGTGTGGAAGGGGAATGAAGCTTTGAAAGTATAAAAATAAAAAGTCTCGACGAAGGATCACCGAAGCCGAGAGGATACGAGGACTACCAGAGCGATAAGGACCCATAAAAGTGACAAATTGAACGTACGATCGGACCCCAACGTGTTACCCGGGCACTCCTCTTTTCCCTTCTCTTCTCATCCCACCGTCCTCTCTCGCGCTATTTCTCCTCTATACGTATAAACTCATCGCGCGAACTCGTGTACGTGCGCGATTTACGTAATACCGTTCTGTCCCGGTTACTGTGCCGCAGTACGCATTCGCGGTACGAATATTTAGTCGTATCCTCCACCGTGCTCCCCGTCCGCACCGTCGCGCTCTGCATCTCTTCCGGAATTCTGTGGCTCTCCCCGAGCGCTAACGTTTCCGCTGCCTCGAGGATCATTCCCCAACGAAAAATCGAGTAAAACGCGCGGCTTTGCTACACGATAGAAAAAACGCCGGAGAAAAAAGATAGAAGGAGGAACGCGGCACAGACAAATCTCACGAGTACCGCTATCCCGGCAAAGGATAACGACCGTAAAAAGGATTAACAAATTTTTAACTCGACAACCCGATCTTCGGAGTATAACCATCGGGGGGCCAATACGAAGTCCGCCAAGCTCGCCGCATTAAACACGAATCTCAATTACCAATTTACGCGAGAACACCACCGGAGAGCTCGATTAACTTTTATGCGGAAAAGTGTATGCTTAACGATAGCTCCTAACGTCTTTAACGGTGTCTGCACGAAGTTCGTCGGAGGACGTAAGTGGCGAGGATATTGTAAGACAAAGAAACAGAAACTATGACAGAGATTTTGGTTTCTCATGAGCACTTTTTTAAATGAAATATTGATACTTTTAAAAAATTGCAAGTAAAGTTGTAATTATAAAAAATATTATTATCAATATAATAATACTTTCATAGTTCAATTCAATGTCTGTATAAATATTTTCAATTATTTATGATAATTTGAAAGAATAATAAATATATATATGAAAAATGAAAACCTCAGTCGTAGTGCATACGACGATTCTCTTTATACGCTTTATAATATTGTATTTATAGTGTCAGAATTATGATATATTTTTAGTAACATTAATTAGTATTAATGATATATATTATCAATATATATGTATAAGTATATGAAAGAGAATCGTCCTGCGCGGAACGGGCATCAAGCAGCATCGACGACAGGCAGCAGCAGGTCTCCGGGGTCTTAATTTAAAAGTTAGATGACACCGCGGCTTACCGCGTATATAAATCACGCGAGGGCTTTTGCACCCGGCGTGTCGACGATGCTTCGCGCCAGTGAGCGAACGACTCCCGCACACCCCTTCCCGAAGGCCCCCGTCCCTCCGGCCCGGGGTGGAAGCTTCGATGCACGCGGGAATACGTTCATCCTGCTACTCTCTTCCGCGTTCTCGCGTCAAAACTTCGTCCTTTACTCGTGCCGTTACGCAAATTACGCCAAGATATACACACGGAACCGTTCGCTTCGCTTCATAATAATCCAATACAAGACGAACGCGGGGAATTACCGCGAGAGTCGTTAATTAATGTCTGTTAATTAGCGCGAGCGAATTTCATTTTTTTTTCGCATTTTTTTTTATTGATTCATGAAAAATATTTGGCTCTCATCCTTCCGCGGCGAGTCGGTATTTGCACACAGCAGACGAAGGAGAGAGCCCGCGAAAGCTTTTACGCGAGATTCTCAACCGGTCGGGGGCTTATAGGAAACGAGCGAGGAGAGACGAAGAGAAAAAGAAATGAAAGGGTGGGATTGTCGGGGAATTTCCCTGGCGCCTCTCACCCGGAATTGAAGAAGCGGAAGATGGAAGAACGTGCCGAAAACTCGTGCTCTCGGACTTATTAAAAGGTAGGCCACTCGACGACGACGGTAGGCGAGCGAACCCAGCGAGACGTTTACACTGCTTGGGGGGGAAAAAAAAGAAAGGAAGAAAAAAACGCGCCGAGAGGACGTCGACGATGAGGTACTCCGTTGACTACAGGTATACCGAAATGCCCGCAAGTCTACCCCGCCCGCGCCACGTAGGCCTCAACCGTTGGGCGGGCTAGTTTCAAAAGAGAATTGAGAAGGACGAGAGGGTTGATCCACCGAATTAAAAAGGAATTAAGCATTTTTTTTCTCGAGCTATTTGCGGCTCGAGCGAAATGGGTCACGGTACAATTTGTACGGTATTTCCTGAAAATGAATTGATTAGTAGATTTTTCTTAAGTCGATTGCCGTTTTTCTTTTGTAATAAAAAAAAAAGTATGAACCAACAGCGAGAAAACAAAAATACGTCGGTCTTTGTGATGCTTTTCTTACAGATTTTTGTACTCGAGAGCTCTCACTCTTTCGGTTAATGCACGCTCTGACGGTATAGTTTACGGTACGCACGAGATGATTCTCTCTCGAGTCCCACCGGAGCTTCCTGTAAATCCTCGTTAAAACACTACTTGCATACCAAATGGTACAACGCATCTCATCCTCTGTGCATTCGCAAGTATATATTGTATGTTGCATTCGTCGCAACTATGAGGTAAATTATTATTTGGTTTTGCGGCAGATAATTGATAATTGATAATTGAAACGGGCATAACATTGTAGAGAGAGAATCGTGTTCATCGATGATGAGTTTGTTCTGTGTGTTAAATTCGTGTATCTGTTATATTCACTATAAATGTAATACGAACAGCATTAACAAACTTACCTCGACAAAAAAACTTTTCTACAAACTAATTGCTCTTTTTATGTTAGTTCTTCTTTTAAGTTTTTTTTTTCGTATCTTTAATTTTCTATTCTAATGATTATTGTGCATCTACGAATGGGAGCAACAACGTCGTCCGACTATATGGCAAATGTTTACTCGTTCGTTTTTCATGTTTTATTCCTCGATTCGTGTTTTTCTCCTGTTTTCCCGTCTCGCAAGACTCTAATTTTTACTATTTCGTTTCAATTATATTTTCGCTTTTTGAGGCTACGACATTATCGTCCGAATTTTCTGAACAAAGTGCGACCGAAATCTCTCGTTTTCGCTTAAAAATATGGATTTATCGATTATTGAGCATTGTTTGATGATTACTTTATCGTCTTGAAAATGGTGCAGGATCTGTTGGAGAAACAGCTTGAGCGCAGAGAAAAGTAATGCGACTGGAGTATTCCAGATACTTCCCAATGCGATAAAATAAATTTAAAAAAATCAGCCATCCGAAAGGTGCTAAAAACATGAATTACCCATAATAATAAAGTTAAAAAATTATTAACAAATTGCTCAAAAAGCCGAAATCAGCATACTAGATGTTTCGTTTTTTTTATGAATTAGCTTTTTAATAACTTTTCAAAATTATTATTACGCAACATTAATATTCATATCCCATTGAGAAGTATTCGAAGTTCTATCAGAACCTCACACTTGGCAAAGAATGTAACGATGCACCCTATTCAAAGCAGCGCACAGAAACGCGAGAGATCGCGTGGGACGCGCAGCGAAAGTAGCGCGTTCCGCGATGGGGTCAGCCAGAGCCGGCAGTAGAAACAGCGCTAACGTACCGGACGCTCGGACTTCCATGCGGTAACGAGACGCGAACTACCAACCGCGCTGCGAATCTCCCTATTTCTTCCCCACAAAATTCTCTCATTATTCCAACACTCCGCAAAAAAACACCTATCGATCGAACTCCGCCGTTGTGAAAAGAAATCAAAGGCCATCTATGAGCTCTTCGCTTTATTAGCATTTTAATGGAGTGAAAAAAAAAATTGCGTACTCTCGAAAGATATTCACCCACAATTTGCCAAGCACTGCACTTCCGTTCTCGAATTCAAGCAAAACGAAGAGAAAGAGGGCAGAATAGAGGATATTGACAAATTTTTTGTTTACGTGTCTCCGGGCTCAGAACGATGTAAGTCGGCTCAACAGGTGATCAACTGCCATCGAAGAAACTCTCGTAATTCACGTGATAAAAAATATACATGTACGTATATGTATATAACGAAATGAACAAAGCTCCGAGCCGAATCGATGCACAAACGGTAAACTCGAGTTCGTCCGCGTCTAATATATGTTGCACCGAGCGAGAGATATGGGCTCTCTCTCTCCCGAGAGCTCAACGAGACTGTTCGATCAGCGTGGGTGTTGGTCTCTGGCGTCTCCGCCACCAGTGGATTCGCCCTACAGACACTGTGACATTTCCCTCAACGATTTCATCACCAGGAGGTAAATTTCTCCCTCTCCCCGTCGCGCCGATGAAGAAAAAAAAATAACCCCCCACCTTCCTCGTACAAAGGAACAATCATCGATGGTTACCAACGAGTAGATAATTGAAAGGCTCGAGAACATGATGAAAATAGTCTGAGTCTTCATTTATATATAACGAAAGTGCGTCACTGCGTGTATTACGCTTCTTTTTCTCTCGTATCGGAGCCCCCAACTAGGTCTCCCCCCCTCTCGTATTATATCCATTTCCCAAATTCAACATCAAGCCATCAAGAGAGTTCCTCAGCCGAAGGGAGCCACCAGTGGCCCGGACTCTGATCTGCGTCATCGCCACCGTCACGACCTTGATAGGGATATCCCGCATCTGGCCGGCATTACCGAGAAAGCGAGAGACAAGAGTGGAAAGAAAAAAAATCAAGAAATCGAGAAATGAAAGGCGAAGACGGTAGAGTGCGTCATCGATGGGAGGGCGAGCGTGAAGCGACGAAGCGTCCACGCGTGTCGCGAGTTGCGTCCCTGTTTCTTGGCTTCGACTGATCATCCCGCCTCCGAGGCTTTCGTCAGGGGAGGCAGCTGCTGAATGGACTGACGAGAAATACAGAGAGAGAGAGAGAGAGAGAGAGAGAGAGAGAGAGAGAGAGAGAGAGCGGGAGAGTCGCAGCCGCACGAGCGCTGTGTGGCGCGTCTATGTTTTCGCCCGAGTTTCTGTGTATCCAGTCGACAGCGGTAGGAGAAAGATTTTTTTGGCTCGTGTGGTTGCCCCGAGTTTCGGTGTCTCCGTCTCTCGTTGGGCTTGGACAGACATAGAGGAAGAGGAGTCTCGGTTGCCCCAGCGGAGTAGGAGAAGAATGACGCGGTTAAAGAGTGGGAGATGAGCGTCGGCGCCCAGACAACCCTCGACAGAGCGAAATGAAACGGCGAGATCGAGGATGGAGGACGAGAGTGAAGCGAGTAGATGAGGAAAGGGAGGGAGAGTCGGAACCGGGCGGAGGGATATATATACCGCGCGTTTGAATTCGCCCACGTGCTGGGTAGCGTGACGTCACAGCGAGAACGCGTAGGCGTTCGGGCGCCACGGGGATTCTCTCTTTCGAGAGCGAGGGAGAGAGAGCAAGAAAGAAAGGAGTGGAACAGAGTGAGGTTGATGCGAGAGACGCCATGGGAAAAGGCGGGTAACGAACGAGCCGGGAGTATGAAACGAGAGAAGCAAAGAGGAAGAGGAGGGAGGGATAACGGGAAGGAGGGAAGGAATAACGGGGTGAAGGGAACTATGAGAGGGTCTGCGAGGGGTCGGAGAGTAGAAGGGAGCGGGAGGACCGCCAAGGATCAATGCAACGACGGGTCCGGGAGGGCAGAACCCGAGGATTCCCGCAGGATACTACATTTCCCAATACACGCGAAATAGCATTGGCCACTGTGGCTACCGGAGTGCGGAGCTAAGATGTGTGTGTGTGTTTCTATGTATAGCCAATGTACGTATATTGTCCGTACAGTAGCTACTGGCAGTCTGCTATGTTGGACCTACAGGATTGTACGACTGGATCGCGTGAACGCCATCCCAGCGGTCGCGTTTCGACTCCTACCGCTCTCTGCGGCTTGCTCGGATGCTACGGACTTGCATCGAAGTAGACCTCGCCAGTTGAGTAGCAGAAGCGACGGCCAGAAACCACCGACCTCGCCTCCTCGTGGAAAGCCGTAGAGCTCGGCAGATGAATCAGGAGAGATTGGACTGTATCTATATAAGGATTTATACCAGTCGATGCGCCATTCGCGGCCTAGCGATTTTGCGTGGAATCCCAAGATCGAGGATTCGGATATGTCGATCCCACGAGCTACGGATACTTCTGCGATATATAGAGAAAGATTCTTCGACTATCTGTAACATACTGGCGAAGACGATGAGAGTACCATTATCAACGGCTTTTGCGTGGGGTCTCTGGGGAAATTTTTTTTTCGCGGTTAAACACGGTTTATGGATCGATGCTTCAGGTGGAAAGGCGGGCAAAAGATTGTAATGGATACTAAATACCGGATTTTAATTTTCGGCGGTCTGTAAGGGATTTCACGATATGGAAATTGTTTTTAGTTTCAATCACGACTTTATCTAATCGCTTCACAGCTACAACTTTGCCTTTTTTTCTACTCCCGACTGCTCGCAGGTTATATAGACGGGTTTATCGTTCGTTTGTTTTAACCTGCAAGTTTCTATCATTCTAGTGGAATTTTAATTAAGGAAGACTTTGCGAATTGATAGGAATTCCCTTTCGGAATACACTGAAAAAAGAGTTGAATAAGAAAGCATCATTATTATTCAACTATTTAATAAAAAAAAAATTATTTTTATTTGGAATTCATCTACACTGTGAATAACCGGGTGTAATTGGCAATTTTATTTCATTTCGGTTCCTGTCGTCGAAAAAAAAAAAGAATAAATTTTGAAAATGTGAAAAAACTCTAAACTATGAACGAGTAAAATGACAGATAATTAATAATCATTCATATATTATAGTCTGTACGTTTCGTAATTTCATAATTAATGATGAAGGATGTGAACATTTGCCGACTACAATAAACCAATGAATACTTTGTTATTCCGTTCTTTTTCCATAGAGTTTTTTTAACTTTATTGATCCACATAAGTCGTGGATCGGCAAATATGACTCTACTCTGTACACAAACGAAATATTATTTTCCAGATGTCACGGCGTCACCGAATTGATAACAAGGTCGACGGAAATTATTCTCTATTTTATTCAGTTTTTTTTTTCTCCACTTAATCTTGCCCAGGCTTAACGCTCGTTGCGACATAATACCGAGTAGTTATCAAAGCTTCGTCAGGCTGTTCGAGATGAGGGATAAAAAAAACTAGGAGCAAAGGATAGCCTTGGTTATTCCCGTAACGCCTGTATGTTCACCTGTGTTGCGTTCAAATCGTCCGCGTCTGTGTGAGAATTTTCTGTGTCGCGATATTGTGGCACTTCTCACGGTGTGTTATTCACGTCGCTGAATCGCTGACACGCTTCGCCGCTCGTGTGTCTAATCAACTATAAGCCCTCTCTCCCTCTACGCGTCACACGATCCATCCTACTCTTTCGCGTCTCTTGCTCCCTCGGCATCGTCCTTTCCTCGCCTCGGCTGGACCAACATCCGAGGCTCTTCATCCCCGTAAACTATCTCCGTGTCCGTCTCTCCATCGCTATATTTGTGTGCCGCGGAGTGTCGCTTCTCCGCTCCGACAAGCCCTGAATCATCGAGAGACGAGGAGAAAATTTCGCCTATGCGAGAATGGGAAAGCCACTGCGCGAGCCCACAGGCAAGGCCGTGAGAGCCGTTGAACGATCGTAATGTTTCATCCTCCGTATAGTGATAAATCCATTTACACTCGACTCTATGGTCCGGCAAGTAGAGCCTAGGCAAGCATGCCAACATCAGCCCAGGACCCCGAGAATCCTCTCGTCGCGACGAGCTTTGCTCATCCAAATTGCCGCGCCATAACTTCCGGCAGGACGAACCTCCCCTCCCCACCAAAAGCTTCTACAAACCGACTCTAACCGCTGTATCGTATATACACTTCATCCTCAGTTGTATATCACTGCGAGATGACGCATCCGCACACAAACGAGATTCAAATACCTTTATGGATTCAATGCTAAATTTCACAATCGTTCGCTTCCATCAGCGAAAGGAATAAATACCATAGTAGATGCGGAAGTTCGTCGAGAGATTCGGTTACACTTTGTCGTTTTTTATCATCTTTCTTTCGTCTTGAGATAATCATTTTTCAAAGATATCTCCATTCTTCAAAGAAAGTTAAATCTCCGGATTACCTAGTAAACGAACCTGACTAAATCCTGAGTCTCGTTCCCTTTCTCGATCGTGAGATATTAACTGAATTTTCTTGCATCTGTATGTTTTTTTTTTTTTTGTATTTTTTATTACGGTAGTTTGAGGCCACTCACCCTTCTCCGACTCGTCGGGCTCGTCGCTCGCGCACTCCGGCGTACTTCGCTCCTCTTCGCTACTGCTGAAGCTTCGCTGTTGATGAAGCGATGCCTGCACACTGCCGCTCGGTGGGCCACCCGGTTGAGAGTGATGGCCCGCCTGACCTGGGTGCATCGAATGCTGCTGGGATGGATGCATCGCTCGTTGAACGTTCTCGGAACCCGGGTGACCGTAAGGCATCGGAATATCCGAATCTTGATCCTGATAAAAAAATTTTTAAATAATTTGAGGCACGGATTAAACAAAAAAATGTTTTTTGTCAAACAATTTGCATTAAGGGTGTGTGGAATACCGCAAGCGGTAATAAAAAGCTATAAAGATTCTGTAGGGTGCGTAATCTTTAGTCTGTGAAGAAAACTGTATGGCAATACAGAACTAAGAATGGCGTTCTATTTCCATCAGACGCTAAAGTTTACGCGACCTAGAAAAAATTACAAGTTTTTTTATCGACTGCGAGTAGCCTGGACGGGAGGCAGTAAGTTTTACATTATCTTAAGACCAGGTAACTAAGCCGAATTCTTTCTTGCCTTTTGCTTTCCTTATTCTTAAACTTTAACATGTTAAAAATATTGTGTAAAAATTCATTATCAAACTCGCACAATATATTTCGTGTAAAATGTAAAATTGGCAAAGTTGAACCGACTTTGGAGCGGTCAAACAACCGAGTGCGTCCACCCTTCACGAAACTTTGAACAGCATCATGTCGAAACAACATTTTTGATATCGGCTGCGGAAAAATTTCGCTTGCCTTCTAATTCTGGCACGATATTTTCGGATACTTTTGCCATTGCACCGCAAAAATCATCTAGCAATACTCGTATATTCTTTCGAATAAACAAAGCCCGGATGCTCCCGCATCATGAGTTTTCGAGAGAGTTTTGTTTATTTTTACCCACTTCCCCGTCTGTTTTCTTAGTTGCCTGGCCTTGTCGTTCTGATTAAATGCAATATTTCTTTGACGTGATCGAATCGAAGGTTCCATGGGTCGTTTTTTTATTTTTCTTTTATTGGTTTTTTTTCGCTTGAATTTTCAACGTACTTGGTACATCGGTCGCTGCCTCTGATAAGTCTGGGCGTGTTGTCGCATCAGACTGTCGAGTTCGCCTCTATAAAGGCTTGGATCGTCTTCAGGATAGGCCGCCGGATGTCTAGGTGTCTGCGGATATGAACCAACGACGACGTGTGGAGTCGGCAAGGTCCTCGAGTGAGGCGACACTGACATCTCCACCCCGCTGTCGCTGGTCGACAAACGGCGTCCAGACCCCTGCAAAAAAATATACAAAAACACTCGTTACAGAAAAAAGAAAGCCGACAACACAAGAGAGAAGAGCAAAACAAAACGCGCGGCAAAAGAAGAAACAAAGAAAATATAATATCGGTGCTACATCGACTTGACGACTTTTGCCCACTTTTAGCGCACCGTTTTCACCCGTCTGTTCCCCACCGTTCGCGAGAGAGAATCGTAATACCAGTGACATCGATATAAACGAGAGGTCCAATGATTCTCTCGCAATAAGTACAAGTTTTCCACGGTCGGGAACGGCACGGCGCTCCGGAACGATAAATCGCACGAAATGTGGAATTGCCATAGCCATTCGGAGAATAATGGTCGCACGATCTGCGACACCGAAACTATGTTCACACATGACACACACGTACGCGCGCCGAGCGAGGAACTCTGACGCTTTTCTATCGTGGCGATTCGAGTGAAAAATTACGTACAGTTTCGGATATGCTGCATGCAATTTTTATTAGAGTATATATAATTTTTTTTTTTTTTCGAAACTGCGGCATCCCAAATGTTTCTTCTCAGCTTTCGTTTGGCTTCTGATTTATCGTTGCAAATGATTCATTGATGGATTTGTGAAGAAAAATCGATGGATAGGTTTCTTTCGAATTGTGTACGATCTATCCGAGATCTGACGCGTTTATTCTGAATGATCAAATTACTTGTGATGCTTATTAATGTTCATTTCTTTATGAAAAACAGTGTTTGCTTATTTGCGAGGAATAAAAGCCTGATAGATGTTTTCTGATTTTTCCAGCCTGTTAGAAATATTAATAAAAACAGCTGGACCAATTAATACTTGCGATATTATTCCATAAATATTGAATTATAATTACGAGTTCTCTAAGTTTTTACTGATAAAACCCATTTCTATATGTTTTTTCTCGAACAGTATTTGCACAACTTTCCTTATCAGCGGAGTTTATCAATTTAATTCGATTGATTTTGCAAAAGAATTTATTTCCAATAATTTCTACGGACCAGGATCTCTCGCGAATTCATGCCGCAGCAGTAGATTCGATTTTAGAGTTTATAAACGAAGAAACCCGCAGTTTTAGTTGCGGCTTTCGTTAACTTATTCATCCGTGCCGATGGCGAGTACAGTGAATCATGCAGATGCATTTCAAAATTGACCACGGCCAAAATAACCGTTTATTAACGGTAACAAACGGAAATCCCAGCTTACCTGGTCCTGCTGAGAGTACTGCCTCTTCAGCAAGCTTCCGCTTCTCTGTACCAACGGTAGATTCTCCTTCTCGGCAGCGCTGTGAGCTCTCTCCAATTTGGGCCTCTTATCCTGCGTCAATTCCGGATGTCCCGGTGGTCCGGCTCCCTGCATGTCTTCCTGCATACGTCTGAGCATCGCCGTGTCCGCGGCGTTCAGACTCGACTTTGTCATCCATTGTCCGGTCTTGAGGAATATCTCTTGTTTCTTTCGGCACACGATGCACACCCATATCACCTGAAAACATTTTTATTTCTCTTCATTCGCACGTCTTCCCACACAATCGAGAAATCACGCTTTTTAACCCCACAAATCCATGCATAGTTTTCGTAGTCCGAATAATCATCGACGCGAACATATTTTCTACTCTAAACACCCTCGAGGCACTGAAACACTCGGTTATCTCTGAACGAACATCGCAACAAAGTTATTGCAATTTCGACAAAATTATTAGATACTTTCTAGTTGACGAAATCGTCGCAACCGAGCCGATTTCTCGTCGGAGACTGGCGAGGCTAGTGAAAAACGGATAGTCCGGGGCCGGGGGCGAGGGTTAGGCTGGCGAAGAAGAAGCGAAGCAACGGAAGAAGGGCCTGGTGAAACGCGTCCCGGTGCGCGCCACGAGCTTTCAAGAGGCCACTTCGGCAAGTTGCCTAGGTAGCAATATGTCAAGAGTTTCCAGAGTTCCCTTTTCGTCTCTGCTCCCACGTTACCGAACTGAGGTTCGGCCAACACCCGGGGTACATCGCTCTATACAACCTACCGCTACTATGTACACGTGCATGTAACCACCGGATATCCACCGGATAGAGTTACCGTACGTATCTGCATGCCAGAAGAATCTCTCTGGCAAGCATCAAAAGCGACGACCCTCGCAGTAGTCTAATATCGAAAAAAAAAATCGTTCAAAGGAACGGACGGATTCTCCTTCTTATAGATCGCATACAAAAGTAATCGAGGCGGCCGAACTCTGATCTCGCTCACCCTAAATTATATACCGCAGAAAACCGGGGCTAGAGGGACCGACTGAAGAATCTCCTCTCGTACCTTAGAGATCGTTATCACGATTTCCGAGGTACGAATTAAGTCTTTATTGCTAAATTGAGTTTGACAAATATTTTCAGCTTCCGATGATAAAAAATAGAGGTTGGGGCCAAATGGGCCACCTTTTTAGAATAGAAAAAAAATTACATCCTCAAACTTTAATGTATTGTGTAGGGATTCAATTTTCAACCTCGCAAAATTGACAAAGTCGGACGGTTTTGGAGTTATCAAATATCACGAAAATTCACGGAATGGTTTGACTGGGTTCTGATTTCAACACGATATTGTTGGA
This sequence comes from Ischnus inquisitorius, assembly GCA_963924025.1. Lineage (NCBI taxonomy): Eukaryota > Metazoa > Arthropoda > Insecta > Hymenoptera > Ichneumonidae > Ischnus > Ischnus inquisitorius. Next base: position 5,993,769 of record OZ001248.1, read on the forward strand.
TACTTTATCTATGCCCGTAGAATTTTTTTACTCAAGAACTTTTTTTTAAATTAAATCAAACAGATAAAAAGGAAACAGGTTTTAAGAATCGTTTTGGATTTTTGCATATTGCATTTCAGGAAAGTCATTTAGTCCGCCCACGATAAGGGCCGTATGTTCTAATTTAAAAAAGACACGGAATGCTCCCATACTATGAGTTTTTTCTCCGTTCTCTCTGTTTTTTTTTTAATAAAGTTACCCATTGTTTCATGCATCCGCTAAATTACCTGGACTTAACGAAAATGGATACGGGTTATTCGCATTCCGAAATTTTTCACATTTTTCCTACAGTGACCGACGACTTTAACTTTTAATTTCCCAGTAGCCCATTTTGTTCCGTATCGCGTTACTTCGCCCGGTCCATTTAGCCCCGATAGTTCATATCGCCCGAATATCCCCTATCCGTATTTCTTTCCTCTGCAAATCTTACTCATCATCCCCTTTCCCCTGGTCTACTATAAATGTAAACATTAACTCAGATGCCGTGACAAGAGTAATTTGCATTTAATTAATTAAAGGTCGACGAATTAATTCAAATAGCTTAATCCGAACGCTTCGAGACTGCGCGCCGGGGGGTTTTTTTTTCACTCTCGCAGTAATAACGCGGAGAGGGTACAGAGAGAAAGAGAGAGATGAAGAGGGAGGTACAGGGTATTATTATATTCGTCCTGGCAGCGTTAAAACACGTCTGTGTGTCTCCACCGTGTCACGGTCGAACCGCAATAGACAGACTCTATCGATTCGGACACGTCTGCCACACACAAGCGAGAGAGGAGAACGCGCCGGAATCGATTCGGTTCGCAGCTTTTTATACGCTGCCCGCGTGAAAACCTCCCGCGACACACGAATGTCGTGTGTTAAATTCACCCCGGTAAACCGAGACCCGATTGACCCCTGGACGAGCGACGAACGCCGATAGGATTTATCACGAAGAAATAATAGAACAAGAAGCAAGCGAATGAAAAAAAAATACATTAAAAAAGGTAAAAAAAAGCAAACGGAAATAGAAAAATAAAGAAAGAGGTTTCAATTGATTCACAGTGCATTACGACGGGAGAAAGGGTGAAGGGTGACTACAGGACACGCGAGGAGCGAAGAGAAGCGCGCCCGCGCATTGTCCCCCGAAACTCGATGCGAAGAATCAAGGACGCAACGAAAAGAGCTTAGCGGGGTTAGAGATCGCCAAGGTAGCAGAGAAATGAGCGATGCGAAGGGCCGAGGAGGCGGAGTAAGTTGGGTAGGATGAGTTTCGAACAACGGAGTCAGTGACGAGTGGAGGCTTTGCTGCTAGGACGATTCCGCGACCCAATTTGGATTTATCGCAACGCATTCGAACTGGCGCGAGGCTCCGTCATTGGATTTCGATCTCGCTCTATCATCGCGCATCGTATGTTACACACACACAGAGCAAAAACCATTCTCGTCAGAGAAAAGATTCTCGGTCTATCGAATCCGAAATATCGAAAGGAAAGGAAAACCAGACGAATATTCAATGAATAAGATTGATACGACCGGGGTAAGGATGAGCGGGGAGGGTGGAAATGGGTTGGTCGATAAACTACCCCTCTTTAACGCGCCTACCGCCTTCGCGAGCGTTCGCCACCTTCGTCGGCTCTTTTTCTTTCGTCTTTCCATAAAATTATTACGCGTAATGACTCTCGAGGCGAAAGTTTCGTGCGAATCGAAGGAAGGAATATGAAACATAGAACAAACGGCATTCGCGAATGGGATACGCGAGAGAGGAGAGAACTTCTCGGGAACAGGGACAACAAAAAGAAGAAGTAGTTTTCTCGAAAGATTCTTTGTACTCGGACAATTTTGTACTCTACGTCTTCAACGAGCTGTCGAATACCTCCTTAAGCCTGTTTCCCAACATCCTTGCCTCAAAACGTCGCGGAACGAATAAGACCTAAAATGAGTGCTTTCTCGCTCGGTACCAAAACTCGATAAGGCGGTGAGTGAACGGAACGTAAATTTCGAGTCGGAAAGGTCCGTAGGCCGCAGAGATGGACGCAACCTCGTTGCATAGCCATCTACCCTCTACCGCCCTTCCTGTCTAGGTCACTCACTCTCTGTTTTACCGGGATTATAAATCCTATGTACAGATATAGGCTGTACAAACTCTCCTCGAGGATTGCAGTTCGATACCATTAGAATTACCGTCACTCCCGGGCTACACTTTCGGTTCTTGAGAGAAATCACTTCGGCCGAGTTACGGCTAAATAGCATACGCGATCTTGGAGGGTTTTCCGTCATTTTTTTTATTTACTTTAAAAGAATCTTCATTCGCCTCGACGAATTGGGCCGTCGATATCTACAATATTCCACCAACTCTTCAGTAGCAGCCGAAATGCCTTTATCTCGAGAATCCCAATCTCGGTTTCAAGGTCAATATATGACTAACTCTTTTCAAATTCTATTATCCATCACATTAACGACTTGGCTGCATCACAGTTAAAGGCCACACGTACGAGTTTATGTACTAACTGGTCGTAAAACATTTATCAACGTTTTCTGAACCGCTCGAAAGATTGGTGAAGTCTTAAACTGTGTTTTCCGTCGATCACATCAATCGTTTCAACCGCTAAAGTTGCTCATGAAATAGTTGCAATTTTCGATCCAAACTCTAACCAATCCAGAGACGAGAATAAAATGCTTACCAACGATGCTTACATCGCAAATGCCAGATATTTTAGGGCCGTTTTTTTTTGTTACAATTAAGAAGGTAAAGTGAGGGACCAGATAAAATCTTTCCGATTGCGTTTTTTTCCGTTCCGATCACGAATCCAATAACAGTTTCAACAAAAAAGCGAAGCGGAACATTATTGGTTCGCGAATAGCCTCCGGCTTGATATTCGACTGAAAACGTGTGAATTTTCTCGCGAGCTTCTCGAACGCGGGCTATCGGCGTTTTTCCGTTCGATACCGATTTCTCCTGGCATCCCTTCGCCGGTAAAAAACCTCCATCTCCCCTATCGCCCGGAGCTTTGTAATTTTAGTGAAAAAAAAAAGTAAAACGCAAGAAAAATCGTTAATTGAAAGTCATAGCACGACTAGGGAAATATAGATAACGGGACAAGCCTACGGCCTACTTCAGTGACATAAAGACACGCGAAGGGGGTTGTCCGCAGGGCATCAAAGGCATATCGCGAGAGAGAGAGAGAGCGAGAGAGACTAGACTCGAGAGCGCGCAAGAGAACGAGGAAAATTTCATGAAAGAAAAAAGGAGACGAAAAAAAAAGGTGGGAAGAATCGGCCGAGAGGGTTGAGCGAACGGTTGAGACACGGAAAGCTTGACCATAAGCGGGGTGGCGCGCGACACATTCCACGCAAGAAAAATTTATTCGATTCCGAGTGGCTTCGTCGCTCGGACCAGAGAGGCGAGAGACGAACAGATAGGAGGAACTCGGGCGAGAGAGCGAGAGCCCAAACCGCCTCGCCAGACTGAACGATCGATAGTTTTCACTTGGCGGGACTGTGTGTGCACACTGGAAAAAGAAAAAAAAAGTGGGTCTGTTCGTAAATCGCTCGGAGATAAAACTGCCTATCGATAGAGAAAGGAAAGGGGGAGAGGAGAGGAGGGCGAGTGGAACAGTGGTACGTGGGCTGGGGTAGTAACCCAGTGACACGTGGGTAATAGCTGTCCCATCGCTTCTAAAGCTCGCCTCCCGGCAAAGACTGCGGATTTTTATCTCGTGAGGTGAAAGTGATACGGCGAATAAAGAAGAAAAAGAAGCGAAAGGGTTCCTTAAAAAAGAATATACACGTTGAAGAATATCAACGTGCAGTCGAAGAAGAAGAGAAGGAAGACGAGCGCTGCAGTTCGAGATTGTCTGCCCGTGGGCGAATTGATCATTCTCGCGAGCTCTCGAACGAGAGTCGAGCCTTTGAAATAAAATACTTATCTACCGTACACAAAATATTCCTTTCATTTATTTCATCCCCGAGAGATGAAGTGGTTTGACCGATTAATGAAAAATACAAATGCCCATGGACGGATCTTCGGCACAGGGGCGAGGATAGAGTTAAGCAAGTGGAGCACCGAGAGGAAAAACGGATACAACGTCGAACGATTGGTCCTTGAGATTGAAGTATCTGGGAAAAAGAGTGAATAAAAATGAAATCCACAAAGATCCAAAGGATCGTCAAGACTATCGGACGAACTCGTTCGATATTTCCATACCGGAGTTATTCGCTCGACATTCGGAAGAGTGATGCTCTCCGTGCTTCTTTGTTTTCCTTCTTCGTTTTCCCTATTTTCGTTTTTTTTTGCCTCGATCTATGCGAAGAGTACCTTTGGATTCCGGTGCTCCGAAAACCTCGCATCCCTTGCCCTCCCGAGAAGAGATACAAAAGCGCTCGTTGATAAAGAATGAGAGGGGATCGGAAGGCGGAGAGAAATATATAAAGACAGAGGAAGAAAGAAAGAGAAGAAAAAACAAGAGCAAGAAACGAAAACGAATCGAGTCAGAGAGCTCGCACGCTCGCAATAGTATACTACACTATATAGGTCTGGCCAAACAGCCTGTATTTCATCCCTCCGTTGGTGTTTCCCCTTGCGCGGACTGGTTTCTCTCCCTCTCTTCTCTCTTACTCTTTCCTCGTCCCCTCCTACCAAACTTAGATCAATATGTTGCGTCACGTCGCCCTCTCGGTGAGGAGCGCTGCTCGCCAACCCCCCTTCGCCGCGCCGTCATCCCCTCGCTCGTTCTCCCACCCCTTGGCCGCCTGAACTCCCTCCGCGTCTCGTTCTCGACGTCGTGCAAAACCCGTGGGTGACGTCACGCAGGGACGCGCCCCATTCATAGGCCCCCACGCAGCGAGCGGGGCTAAGCCTCGGATATAAAACTGCGTAACCAAGCCCGCGGACTCGTGCAAACTCGCCCTCCTTTCCTCTCTCTTCTCTGCTCTTCTCTACTCGCCAATCTACCTCTTGCTCGGTCTATCTTTCTCTTTCTTTCTCTCTCTCTCTCGCTCGCTCTTTGCGACTCTCCTCATCAACATCCAAACTCAACCCCCGACCTCGTTCTCCATGCAACTCGTATACGTACTTACACGTACGTTGTGTACTCGACTATGCCGGGAAACGGACGGAGTGAAACTGACCGGTTTTACGACTAGTATTTCAAGCGCGAAGCTTGTCGACAACTTTATTGGGCGATTCTGATAAATTCAAATGTCTTCATTCTTTTTATCATGGTCACATCGATTTTGGGCATCTGTTACGCAGCTTTTTTTCAAGCTAGTTTCTGCAATCTCGATTATTACAAGAGCCTTTTTAAAGAAGCCGAAAAAAAATTATAATATATTTAAAAAATTAGTTGCGAAAACTACTTCTGAATGAAAAGTTGGTGTCAACTTGCTGCTAACTCGTCCTTTTTCGTCTGGGCGCGGAAAAGATTCGATTAATTTGAGTGAATTTTGTTTTAGTTGAATTGTTTTTGGAGGCTCCGTGCAATATCAAACTCAAACTCAATATCAGATTTTTGTTTAATATGGTCGTCATTCGTTTCAGAGAAAACCGATTCATAAAAATGGACAAGTCGCACGGAATTTCACGGAATTGCGGGAATATAGACTGATTTCTTTATTTTATTGAAACAATTAAACAAAAATTGTTCGTAATTTAAAATTGTTTCGAATAATTAGAACCGACAACATCGTTGTACACCTGGAAACGCTATGTAAACAAATATCGGCACAAATATACAGAATACTTGTCTAAAGCTCTTAAAAAGTAAAACAACATCCACAACATCCTCGCTATCAAGCTTCGCGATATAAAAGTTCTCTATTTTACGAAGGTGATGTAATTTCCGCACAAATTTCAAACTTTGTGACTAAACAGGGGATTAAAATCCCGGTTCGAAAAAAAATCCCCATATTCCTCGCAAGATAGCCGAGATTCCCACCACTTAGTAGAATTGTCCTGACTGTGTGAATCACCGATTCAAATGATATACATATACAGTATGAGTCATAAAAAATCTCGTATCCTTTTTTAATTTTTTCAATTCTTACTGAAAAAAAGTACAGAATTTTCATATAAAAACGAATGTCGGGATTTTCAACGAATACCTATTAAAAAACGTTTTAAAAATTGTTTATATTGATTTTAATTTTAAAGAAGTGTAATCAGAAGAATCAAAATTATTTGTGTATTCTCATTATCATTATGTATAGAATATATACTATATTATATCATAAATATGAATAATATTCTATTGGTTTTCGTATTACAATTTCCTTTTTTGCAATGTGAATTGGAGAAATTAAAAAAAAACTGATTCGATATCTATTATGAGTCGTGCTATACACGTATACATAATATTTAGTGAATAGTGGTATGTATCGTAAATTCTATTCAGGAGAAACGTCTGACGGTATTGCGCTTCGACTTGCTGTACGATGCAGCTACCCAGCGCTCTACGTACCTACAGCTCTGCATATACTTATATATATGTATATATAGCTCTTCCAGTGCTGTGTATACTGTACTATGTACGTGGGCGATAAGGGTTAATTGATGCACGCTGCGCGCTGCTCACTGAGAGCACCGAACGCGGGAGGGAGGTAAAAGCACCGGAGAGAGCGAGAGAGAGCGAGAGGCAGACTCGCGGTAACCAGAATAGAGGAAGATGAAGAAGAAGGGAGTAGAACGAGTTATGGGTCAATTATTTCCATGTATTTCAGTGGAGAGCACCGGCGATACGTAGAGAACGCTTATCATACCACCATATTCCATCTGTTGTTGTGACTATTTTACTCTCGAGGCTCTAATAGCTTCGTGCTCTTTTGGCAAACGCCGAAGAAGCATTTAATTGTTTCGAGGTAAAGGCCAGTATTCACCCTTGTTACATCAACGGCTAAATCCCGCGGGCAATTCACGTGAAACATCATTAGCGTCGTGCATTTCCGGCGATTAATCTAACTCGACTAATGAATCGCCGAAATCTAAATGTTGTTTGATACCAAATGAAAATTTGATAAATTCGTTGCGAATCAAGGTGATATTTTCTATGAGAGCGCAAAGGGCTACGAGGCATTTACCCTTGCACGTTTGTGATGACGCTGCATATATAGATTCTGCTTCAGCTTTGCTCTGTACATCTATCGCCCACTCGCTCAGTCACTCCGTTCTCAGTAACGTCGTTTAACGTTGTCCTGACTAACAGCCTGCCCGGCCCGACTGCCTGTGTACCGGTACCGGTACTTTCACGAACATATATTGGCTATTGCTACAACTAGTGGTACTGCTCCTAGCAGACGAACGATCGACGACGATATCGATATCGATCCGACGCGCGCTCCCGCGACATTATCGTGTGCAGTACATAAAACCCCGTACCGCTATATATAGATGTATGCAATATATACATACGCGATACATACTGAAACGTCGCCGATAGGACAAGCATCAGAAAGCTCCCGCGATGATTCTCTATCGCCTCGACGGAATCGACTGAGTTTTTTTTAATATTCAAAGCTTTCATACGATCGTTATTACAGGGAGTTCTTTACGCATAAAAAAGAATGTATTCGAAAATGATTTTTTGTTCCAATACTGTAAAAATTGACGGGTTCTACCTGGTTAATACAGTATTTAAGAAATATTGTTTTCCGTGCAATACTCGTGGAAAATAGATGAGATCAAAGGAATAGAGTTTGCTGTGGATACATAAATCGAAGTAAGCGTTTAAATAAATGAGAAAGTGTTCGAAAAAATGTTTCTCTTTTCTCCGAGCAATACTCGTGAAATATCGACGAGATCAAACAAATAAGCTTTGCTGTGTGTCCAAAAATATAAAGGTGACTATATGCATAGAGAGGTATTATCTCTCGGATGAGAGCCTCAAGGATTCGCCCCGGAGACGTCTACCGTGTCATCGATTTCCGCGAGATTACTTCGCAATAATGCAAAACGTTCAAGCGAGCGAAGCGGCTCGCGTGTGAGATGGCGAAGGAATAAGAAGAGCGAGTGAGATTCCCTGTAGGCTTCAAGTGTGGACCTGGCTGTCCTATTTTCCACACCTTTGGCCGACACTCGATCCACTCTCTCCTCTCAAAAAAAAAAAAAAAACACCGCGGAAAAAAAGAAACTATTCAGCCGACTGACGCGACTCTACCGCGTCGACGACGTCCGGTCGATTCTGGAGTAACCGGAACCAAAATATTTTCGCAGCCTTGAAGCCAAAGAGACACTCACACCTTCTCCTCTGTCTTCTCCATTCGAGACGTCTGACACCGGCATCCGTTTTACACTCAGCCCTTCCTCTTCGATTTCTATATTTTTTCCCTCGCTTAATAATGAAATGTTACCCTGACGTTATTTCCTAGGCTTTATATCTCCTGTCGTCCACTTTCAAACGGCGAAACTTGAAACCCCTTTTTTTTCTATTTATAGTGTCTATTTTTATCTGTTTATGGCAACTACTTTTCAACGAGACGTATTTTTACCGAGTTAGCAACGTTAGGAGTGCCAATTTTTTTGAAAGACGCGAAAGACTTTTATCGTTTTTTTCCTCATTTTCTTTTTTTTCTGAATTTCTTGAAGTTTCATAGCGGGAAACCCTCGCAGTCTCCTCGGGGTCTCGTGTGGGGCTTTTCGCTCACCTTGTTCGATCGTAGAGTGACTTTTCCACCGCATCGGGCACAGCACCGTATGTTGCAGTAGTTGCAGATGTGCCCAACCCCGTCCGCGAACTTGGTCTTCGAGCATATCTGACACGTGGCGTCAAGCTCTATGCCCGATTTCTTGTGTTGCTCCGAACGGGCTCGTATCGTTTCCTCGAGTACCTGCACTTCGGCCTGCTTTCGACTGAAAATAATGAAAGCCAAAAAAATATATTACTGAGTCTTCGATTAAAATTTTTCATAATTTTCGATAAAACTTTAACGATTTGTACGATGGTTAATCGATCGATGAACGGAATACGGGTAGGTGTCTGTGTAACAGTGTATAAAAATCGATTTAATCATTTTTAACATCGGGACTCGACAAATTGAGAAAAGGCGAAAGCCCCGAGAGGCGAATGCATGAAAATTCAATGAGCGGGTGATGGAGGAAACGCGTGCGAGTAATTTATCGAATTTTCTGAAAAGAAGAGAGGCAACCGAGCGAGCGAGGGAAAAGCAAGGAAGGCGGACGGGAGGGAGGGGGGGGGGGGGGGGGGGGGGGGGGGGGGCAGGAGAGAGATGGGGTCGATGGGGGATGGAGGACTTGAAAAGGATCCGGTATGCACACTCTTCCGTGCTGTGTAACAAAGTCAACGGGGATCTCTCGCGCGAATCGAGCCGTAGCCCTCGACGGTGCGAGAGAGGAGAGGACGATGAGGACCCCGACCAGCCTTAAATTAGCCTCTGACCGTTTCCCATGACATCGAACGCGAAAAAAAAGCCACCGTTCCAGTGGAGGTCGAAGGATCCGGAATAATTATTAATCAGCTCGTACGTCCTCAAAAAAAAAAAGTCAATTTTTTTTTTACTATGCACACTGTTTTTCCGTGACATTAAATTTCATAAACTTATAAATGTGAACTATAAATCGAGTAATTTCGTATTTTACTGACTCTTTGCCATTGAATTATTATTTAATTATTATTGCTATTTTATTAGGCAAAATCTTTACTTATTATTGTATTAAATTATATTTATTTCGTTATCATAAATACAGCATTTTCCAATTGACTCGATAAAAGATTGCCAAATATAATTAACAGTACGAAAAAAATAGGAGCGCTTAACAACCGCAAGATGCGATAAACCACGAACACCCCGATCACGTTTAGCTGTGAAAGGGGGCGTAAAATCGTCGTTTCCTATTGTTCAACGTTTTTTCATTGTCTACAAGATTAGTATGTTCTCTCGCGTATCCCACGAGCGGAGCGTCGAACCCTTTTATCGGCGACAATCGAGGCATCGAACAAAAACCGTTTTGGCTGCTGAGTCTCGTATGTGAAACTAAAATATATTGGTAGTCGGAGTGTCTGGAAGGTACAAGGCGGGCCAAATGGGTTACGAGGGGAGAGATCCCCAAACGGGTCGTACGAGATAGGAGTGACAATGCGGGAGTGTGTGTTCGAGAGATCGGAGCGAAGGAGAACACCGAAAAAGCACACTTGGCACGGCAGCGCCTTTCGGCATCTCGCGAGAGCTTGCACGACGACGAAATGTGCACGAGACAAATGATGGGCGAGGTGCGAAGGAATATATTTTTCTCATAATTATTGATATTGTTAAAACAGATCTAAGACAAAATTAATTATTTGAAGATTTTGAATGGAATAACAATATTACAGTATTGTCGAATTTTTTATCGCTAAATTACGATTTTTAAAAGTAACAACAATATCAATAATAATACAACATTATTATTAATATTATTATGATTGTTAATATTATTTGGAATTAAAACAAATTTACTATTTTTTCGTTTCGTACCTCATAATTTCGTTTTCTCGCTGTTCCTCCTGTTTCTGTCGCATCATAACACCCTCGATAATACGTCTTTCCTCGGGAGTGAGATGCGACATGTCCGGTAGGTCCGCCATCACGGTATTCTGATTTTTGTCGAATCCGTCGCGAGCGTTTCGACGTTATTACCGGACGTTGTTAATCGTTCTTCTCTCGTCGTTGACGCAACGACGCTCGTGCGATCATCGATGTCGCGGCGATAAAAAAAATCGGTAAGCTCGCAAACGTCGGCGAATATGCGGGCGCGCAATGTGCAATTATCGCGCGTACGACGTTTCGGTGAACTTTCACTCGCGGACTTTTTCTCTAACGACAATAATAATGGTGTCAATAAAAATGGTAATAATACGGGAGAGGCGCGGTGACGATCGTTTGTTAGACGTCGATGACGGCGTGACACGGGCCCAGGGACCGCTACTGGAACGTCTACGACTACGGGACGTCCTGGTCCTGAGCGAGTCATCCGCCACCGAGTGACCACGCTCCTTCGTCGAAATTGCTCGAGGAACGCGAGCCACGAGCCGTATCAAGCTCGAATGTCACGGCTCTCGCGCGTCTCACTCGCCGGTCCCGGTTAAGCGAAAACGGCCCGTCGTCCTCGCGTTTTTTCGTCGTCGACGCGAACCTCGATGAATCCTTTGTTTTTTCGCGAAAACCCGACGATAATGACGCTAATCGATTGACGCGCAACGGACACGCCGATCCACGTCGTCTCGTCTTTCTTCTCTGCTTCTTCTTCAACTGTTCGAAATTCTTCAAACCCACGAATGTTCGGACTTTCTCACTGTTATTCACGAGTTCATTCGAAACTATCGAATATCGTTCTCCTCTCGCGATCCTCGCGTGGAGTTTTGGTCTCGTGAAAAGAGCGTTGCTCAATGGATACAACCCGCGTATCGTTGAAACTTCGTGACTCGTCGATGAACGATGCACGAGAAAACTAACATCGTCGCCGCTTAGCGGCTCTCGATCCACGATATCACCAGCTGAACGGATGTTTTCTCTCGGCTTACGTTTATCGCTCGGCTCATCCGTACGGAGAATCATGATCACGGGTCGTGGGGAGGGGGCTCTCGCATTCTTCACCGTTTCAGGACTTTGTTGTTCGGTTCCTTACCAGTTTCCCCGTTTATTTTTCGTTTCTTTTTTGTTTTTTTCAAAAATAAATGATTAATGCAAATTCTTCAGTTTTTTTTTCGTCGTTATTTGATCAACGAGGAGTGTAGATTTGTTTTATCGTTTACCAAATGATTGTTATTATCCTTTGAAGGTTACTTTTTTTGTTTTTGTTTCGAAGATCGTTTGAAATTCCCGCCGAGACTGACGACCTTCGGTCTCTGGAAGAAAAGCTCTACCCGGCCTCTATTGTATCCTCTCCTCTCCGCCCTCCTCTTGTTCACTGAGTCGTGTTAACGCCACTGCCGCCCTTCTTCGCTTTCCTCGAAGCCCTCCACCTTATTTTCTTCGCGGCGTCTCCCCTACCGCCGTGAACCCATGGGGGTCGGCTTCGGTCTTTCGTCCTACTCTGGGCTGTGTGGCACGTAAGTACAGAAACAAAAAAAAATACGGAAAAAAAAACACACGACCCTCGCCCTTCGCGAGCGGCTTTCAGGTCAAGCAGGAAGAACCGCGCGCGTTACCACAGGTGGCCTCGGACAGGGAGCGCGCCCGCTCGTCGCCTCGCGACTCTCTTCTCTCACTGACAAGATAACCTTTCTATCGCGAACAAAAACTCTCGATCGAAGAATTTTTGCTATCTAATCGAAAAATCCAGCCGGTCGACGCGAGAAAGCATGGAAATAGCTCGAGCCCGACTGCATCGATTACCGACGTTGAACTTGGGTTTTTCTTTCCACTGTTTCAAAAACATTCGTTCAGTCCGCCGAGAAAAAAAATAGAACGGGCTTCGCGAGGTTCGCAAATTTCACTCGTCGATTCCGTCGAACAAAACAAAAGAACACTTCAAATTCGACATAACCTCTCGACACTGAAAAATAAACTTTTCCGACTTCTCGACGATCGTATCATTTCGCGAACAATCGCTTTTCTCGCAACGACGACGAATGATCGAGCCGGAGGTTATAAGAACTCGGATCCCAGTAACATCGACTTTCGGATTGTACGATTCATTTTTTTTGTCTCCTTGGGAGCGAAGTTTTTTACGGGATCGTCGACGCGAATATTTTCTCGCGACAACTGTAATTCACGTGGCGATCAGAGAATCCCATCCCGTATTCCCGTCGGTGGCGCTTTTCTTCACTCTCTGCGGCACTGAATCCTCGGTTTTTCTTCCTTTTCCACGCGCACTGCACACGACGAATTGATATACCCCGTACCCTAACTATGCACACCGTACGAGGCGGACGTACGGTTTGTTTTTTGTATATTTTGATAGAGTATACAAGACACAATGATATTTTCGCCGAGTCGTCGAGCGCGTCCCGACAAGTTTGCGGCGAGGATACAGCACAAGAACACCAGGGCGGGGAACAGTTTTTTTTTCGCTTGTCGAATGATAATAACGACGAATGTATAAATGGCGAAAGAGAGCACGGTCGAGCGGGGTGTGGGAACGTCAGCGGCCACGGGAACGAGGGGACACAACGGGCGAGTTCAACGGAGCCGAGAATACGATAGTTCCGCACCCGCGAGCATTTCCGATGTTCCGAGTCGATCGTCGACCTGTCGAGTCGAAAATCGAATCGCCAAATGTCAAGAAAATACAACCGATCTCCTTCACGAAGCACAATCAACGAAAAATCTTCGTCTCTTCGAAACTCTTCTGTCGCGAATCAATTGTTTCTCCACGTTTCCTCGGAGAAACAAGAATTCACTTGTCACGACAAAATTCGGTACGATCTATCTCTATTCTTGTGCAGTGTGCAGCGTTTTTGTTGTTTATTTTTCGTATGATACTCTTCCGCACGACGAATATATCTTTCACTGTTTGCGTTTTCTTTTTTTTTCGCCGTTGTCTCGTCGAAGAGTCGAATAAAGTGAGCTCTTCGAAGATGCGTTCACTCCACACCCATAACAGCGCGATTATGTCCGTCGACGATTCACGGTTGGTATTACCTCCACCCTGTCGCTATCACACTGCCGTCCCCCTGGCCCAGGCAGAGAGAGCTTCCCTTCCTTCCCTTTCGACTCTCTCCTCGCCGTGCTCGTGTCTATCTCGTTTCCTCCTTTGGCCTTTATCGCGGGCGAACCTTCGATTTCTATCACTGTTACGCATCCCGTTCCACACACAACAATAGATTCCTCATCCGTGCACGAGTGGTGAACTGTGTCGCACTTTTTTTTCTCTCTATCTATGTTTGAGCTTCGATTCGCACACTCGCGTTTCTTCGTTTTCCTCTTCTGTCGAGTAAGCCACTTCGGCGCGCGCGTCGAACGAACCGACCGACGCACGGCTAATTTCCCGTACCAATTGTAATAATTATGATACGATAATCGTGCTTCATCGTGGATTTATTTCTTTATCAATATATGTGTGTATATAGATATATATGTATCTTCCTTCGTCTTTCGTTGGGTTCTTCTTAATTATCTTGTCTTCGCGTTAATATCCTCGTTTGTAATGATATAATGTTGCTTTATCGCTCGCTCGTACGACGAGCTCACAGTGTCCACGGGCCCATCGGAACGAAAAAAAAACGTCAGCCTCCGTTCTCGCCTGACACCTGCGCACCCCGTACGCGCGCGCCTTCTCGTGTGTGCTTCGCCGAGGTTCGCGAACACTGGCTGCTGCTCCTGCTACTCCTCTCGCGGTCTCGCGTTTTCCGTCTCGCTCCCGTTCCCTTCCACGCCTACCCACGGCTTTCTCTGTTCCCCAAACCTCCTGGTTTTCAAACCGCCCACTCTCTCGCTTCTCCTATACGTACATATATATCGCCCCAAACCGGAGAACGTGCTCCGCACGAATTGCACACCTATAGCCAAGCTTATTCTCCATGTATGTAGTGGATGGCTGTGCGGTTTACTCACTCGCCAGAGTTATCCGAGTGTGAGTGTGCGGCGCTTTTTGAGTAGTGGGGAGAAGGAGGAGGAGGGCGAGTTTGCGTCTCTGCCTCGTCGGCTTTGGAGAAAGCGGCTTCGGAGGCCGCGGCGAGGCAACGGCGCAAGCGAACGAATGTACCCTATAGGATTTAGCTTGCACGATCTCCCGGCGAAAAAAAAACGGCTAAATAAACGATTCGCAGGTCGTCCCACGAGCTGAATCTTTCAGACGAGATGATATATATGTATACACACCATATTTATGCGTATATGCCGCTATTCGCGCGAGTCGAGAAACATCGAGTATCGAAAAGATCGCGTTGAAGAAAAAATAAATGAAAGAAAGAAACGAATGGAGGAAATTGTGTCGCGAAGGATCGGTCGTCGTGTGGGCTCTCGATAAATAAGGGAATGCGGCGTTAATCGGAACCAATGGGGTTGGCGGGACGCATTTACGTCACGGGAAACCCCGTATTGATCGGTCGACGACGCCAATGGGGGTCGACGCCGCGGCGCTGACGGCGTTCCACACGTACAGAGAGGAACCACACTACGTACAGAGAAATCCCGTGGCTTTCACGCAGACGCCCACGAGACCTCGAGAGCGCGAGGCCTTTCCATAGAACGATTCACGAGCGCGCTACCATTCAAATTTCGTTTCTCGCCACGGCGAGCTCACGGCGTTTCCCTTCCCTCGAATAGGAACGCACGCGACGCGTGACTGCGTTATTTTTTTTCTTTTCTGTAACACGAACCTTCGTAACGTTCGAAAAACTCGAGAGACGTTTGCCGCAGTATAAAAGGGCTCGGGCGGCGCAACGGAGTAACGGAAAGCGTCGTAACGGAAGTGTATCCCCCGGCGGCTGGGCGGATCACGCACAGCCTCCTTTCTGCTGGTTTGGATCCGTGACGCGCGCGCGGGGGCCACTGCTGTCGGCACTGCAGTGGTTAAGCGACTGTTCGGTCGGACGTCGTAGCGGCAGTAGTAAGCCTCCCGATATGATCGGGCGTTCATTCGAAATTATCGTTATTCAGCGATATACGGAAATTGGCGTGACGCAAAGAACCACGTTATTATCCGGCTTCTTGCATCGGGGCTCCGAGTCGCTAATCATCCACTTGAGATGCATATCCGCCCTCGAATGCTTCTTGAATGAAAGCTCGCCGGCTATATAGTTTGCTTAGGCTTTCCCTTATCTCGAGGAGAAGAGCGCTCCGGCGTGCTTGAACGACGACGACAACAGAGAGACGGGACCGAGCATCGATTACACACGTCGACGTTGTGTTTCGCCGCCCGGGCACATCTTTCGGCACTCCTCTCAAACGCTATCAATCAATCCCCGACAACTGTACACGAGGGAAAATGAAAAATCAAAGAGTTATGCCGTTAAAATCGAACGATTCGAGTGAAACTGATCTGAACAATTCGAGAGATCTCGGCATACCTCGCAAGATTGTAGATCGGAGAAAAGAAAATTTGTAAAGATTCTGTAGCAAAGAATTTTCGGCAAAGTCGCGGTTGCACGTTACAGTATTTTGTAAAGCGCATGCAGAGAAGAGGGATCTTTTTTCTCTTTTTCATGTATATTCAAAACCCGGGCAGAAGGGGCTGCGGAGGCGCTTGCAGTAACCGGCTTTGTAAAATCCTTTGTATTTTTCCTTGTCCGTACACGAGAGCGGATGACGCTAACACAACTCCGTGGAACGGTTGTGTATACGGTAGGGCGCTGACCACAGGTACTATAGCAATCCCAGCCGAACCGCAATGCAGCGGTAACTTTGGTTCATTATATGTAGAGCAAAAGTAAACTCGCGCTTTTTCGACGTTCCTCCGATGCTCCGTCTACGGTCCCACATTGCGCATGTAAATCCGTAACAAACAAAGAAACAAAAAGTCATTATTACGAGAGAAAAAGCAAGGAATACTCTTGATTTTATCGTTTGACAATCTATAAACATTTTTGTCGTTTGAGTTTTATTTACAAATTATTGACAAACATCGCAGCGTAGGATTTTTTTAGCTTAGTCACGATATTATATTCATGTATATATACAATTCGATAGACCTGTTGTACGAGACGTTGAATGGTAGAAAAAAGAGATTGTGGAGTTACAGCTATAGGAAAAAAAAAAAACGTTTCGCATCCGACGCTGTCGAATGCGCGAATGCCGATTTTTTTTTTTTTTCGATACCAAGTTGTATAATTTGTCCGTTTGTGATTTCACGGCGAGGCGTGAACAGGCCTCATGGATCACCTGTTGTTGCCCCAAGTATTTCTACGATTCGGACACGCGATCGTAAACGTTTGTTTGTCTTTCGCTCGAAGCCCGACGATCGTACGAACCTCACATCGTGTGTGCAAATCTTTCTAATAACTCGAATGGCACAGGCGAAGTAAAGATTACTTCTAAAAAAAATCTTACACCTACGATTCGCGTTTACCACTGATATTCTTTTTAGTACGGCGTAATGACGGAGACGATTCACTTATTTTCTATGCAGTCGAAACCCATATACGGGACAAACAGGTACATAGACAAGAGACAAACGATATCTAAAACCATCTTTTGTACACGAATTAAATCGATTTTTTTGTTTCGCTACGTATAAAATTGCTGAGCACCTGTGTGTATATTAATATCTGTTAAAAAAAAAATGAGGATTTACTTCGAAGTGCGACCAATACATTGCTTCGTCGCCATGGATTAGATTAGATCGCGAGTCGCGCGATTATTAAATATTACACTTTTATACATTTGATCTACTCGCCGCGGGACTAGTAAAAAACGTTTTATCAAAGGAATTAGATTGTTGATTAAAAAGAAAGATCTATTGAAAAAAAAAGAACAACCGTGCTCCGATGCACTGGGCAGTGAAACAACCGATACGATGCTTTTCAACGACTCATATGAATTTGAAACATTTTTGTTTGTCGTGAGGTATTCGAGTCTTGAAGAGAATCGAGTCTGCCCGATACTGCGTATTCAATAGCGGCATGTAACCGAATACCTGGGAGAAAAAATTGATGCACTTGTGACGTTCCTGAAAGTGCGTGTCGTCCTCCGAGAGCGAGACGGGACAGCCGGGACACCTGAAGGTCCAGCGCGATGTTACCTAAAGAATAATAAAATAAAATGATTTATTCATCTATTTATCAATGCGACATCGCCGTTGTATCGAATCGTTCTACCTTTACGGGTGGTTTCCTTGTTATGTGCGATATGAGAAAATTCATCGCGATATCCTCGCAATTCATGTACTCGTCGACTTTGTCTCTGATCGCTTGGGGAAGCCAGTGCGTGTACAGATATGTATAATGCTTATGAATAAACGCTGCTCCCGTCAGTACCATTGACAATTCGCAGGAGTAATTAGAATTATAGTTCCACGCGTTGTTGTAATTTTGATCCCAAGCGTGAAAACGACCGGGAAAACCGACGACGCGATCGCGATGTTCTCGCCAAACTCTGCGATAACAATCGAACATTATTGATTATTTTACCAGTTAATTTAATTGTGTTTTTGGCGATTTCTTTGTGAATCTCAATAGTCATTGCTTCAATAATTAGAACGTCATTAATTCAATATTTAGATATTATACAAATGAAACCGTAGAAATTGAGTACATCAATCTTGTACAAAGTTCCGTATTTCGTTCACTCACCTAAAGCCAAACATAATTTCATCGTGGCGCAGATGAGCGTCGTCGTCGACCGACAAAACTGCCTCGGTCTCGATGGAGTCGAAAGGCAAAAATCTGTTGTTGAGACTGTTCCTCGGTGCTTTAATGACCTGCAACGTACCCGCGTTGAGTATTAAAATTTCTGAAAGAATATTTTACCGGATGAAGATGAGTCGCAGCTAAATGATAACGTACGAGTATGGGAACTCCGATGTCCGGCCATCTGAGATCCTCCACCGGTGGTTTGGGACTGTTCCAAACTACCAGCACTTTGTTCAAATAAGGCAATCCGTAGAGTCGTGCCAGCGAATTAATGAGAACCTGTTCCCGTTCGTAAGTTAGTATAACTATTGTAAATTGCTCCCTGGGATGATTGCCGCCGAGAGATTCGCTGAACTCCTTTCCCGCGCCTCCAGCACCGTGACCGATCGGTCTGAAGCCGACCTCCGAGCCTGATATTCACGAATAAACATCGTCAATCCTCAAATTCAAAGTTATCGATCGAACAATCACAGTGTCATCGATCGTCGAAATATTTACCGAGAAATTTCGCGTCGCTCGGCAGAACCGTGTCGAACGGCAACTGCGGATAAAGATTAAAAGGGTCGACCCAATCGTTCCATATCTCGTGTCCGTGAATCAGCATGGTCGTATAATTTCTCTTGAAAGCCGGCGACGGATACGGCGGTTCGAGAGGACCGAGACTCTCCTCGGCCTCAGGCTCAGCGATAATCGTATCCGATTTTAGTGGCTGCGAGAATACGAACAAGAATGTAAATAGATTTCGCACTTTTTTTTCGGAGGATCGTTAAGCGTACCACGAAAGTCTCGTTGAATATGCTCGGACTGGCGCTCATCGAGGCAGGCAAAGGTGGAATACCCAAACGATCTCGGACCGAGGCGACAATCGTATCAACGGCTCCTTGCGCGGTTCCCAGATATCTTTCCCATATTAATCGACCCTGTCGCCTCATAGCGAGGAGATCGTTGTCCGGTACCGCTCGAAGAAAGAAGTGCATTTCCGTGACTCTCGCCTGCAAAATACAAAATTCGATAATTACTCAATGACAAGAATCGTTCGACAGTGGAAGAAATATTGGAACGCGAGTCTTGCCTTCGGTAGAAATATCGCCGCTCTCCGCCACGCGATGACTTCGTTGTAACACAGCAAAATTTGATCGCCGCCGAGCACGACGGGAATCGCACCGGCCCGAAGTGCCTCGTACAGTCTCGCTTGCATAAACGACGTTGTGACGAACGTGGCGTTGCTCGGTGCCAAAATAAGGGCGAAAGTCGATTCTCTGAGAACAGCCTTGCGCGACGAATCCGTACCGCACAGCGACCAATCGAGAGCCTCGACGATTTTACGATCCTCGGACGCTGGTATGCACTCGAATTGTATAAAAAATTTATCGAGCGTCGTGCCCGTGGTCATTTCCTTCAAGTGTTGAATAATAAAGTTATCCAAGTTGTTCTCGTCGACGGCCAAACGCTCCAGATCGACTTCGGCATCGTCGACCTGATGAGGAGTGGGTGTCGATCGCGTCGCCTTCATCTCGCCTTGAAACGACAGCAAGTATTTTCTTCTCGCCGGTACCATCGGCGCGCAATCTTGCCATATATCACCGCCCGGCGGTCCCAAGATCGGCGGAACAATGAGATCGAAACCTTCGCGAAATTGATTTCTGTGATAGGTCGATTGCACGAGTATCGCTCGGCCCGTATCCACCTCATTGAATATATCTCCCGACTCGACGGAGAGATCCCTTCGCGCGAGATTCAATAGAATGTGATTTCGACCGTCTCCGCCCCAATAAGGTAGACCGTGTAGTTTTTTTACGTCCACGGGACGCGACGAGCCCGTGGATTCTGTACGCGGCATCGACAGAGCCTCGCCAATGAGGAGAATGTAAACACAGGCCTCAGCCGGGTTCGTCGTTAAATGAGCGTTGTAGCCTGAGGACAATAAAATGTACTTAATCAAATTGAAAAAATGAATTAGTAATTGAAAACTTATGAATTGATTGTTGATAAAAATACAAAGAAGCAAAGCACAACCGTTCTTATCACAGTAACGAAAAATTATTATAGAATCTCAAGTATATTTTCGTGCATAACATTTAATGTAAAATTACATTAGATGTTGCGATCGTGAGCAAGCTCTGAAAGGCTTATGCGATCTGCAATCCTCCTGAACGATAAGAAAGGAATCCGAATATTCAGATTTAGTAAATGAATGTACTGAAAGACATTCTTAAGTATTCGTGATAAAAATGCTGTTGAACTCTAGTTCATGAGCATGATCTTCAATATTTAATTTCTTTTATTAATATAGTTTATTATTTTAATAAGAATTAGTAAAGCGTTCTTTGCAGCTGGTCAATTACATTTTCTATAAATCCGCGCATACCCAGTGTCTGCTTGATGGTCGTTTTCAGAAATCCATCTACGTCCCATCCCGAATTAACGACGGAAAACAAATCCGGATCGTACAGATAAACGGGAAAACCGCTGGTGAGAGCGCATCTGCTGTGATCGAAGCAGTTGTACATTTTGCAGGTAACGGGATTCGCGCCGGGCACTACGACCGGCAGCGAATCCACGAGTATTCTACGCGGCGGCGCCAATTCGGGCGTGTTTCTCTCCACAGCCTCTCTCTGCGCCGCCTGTGCCTGGACCACGCTTATCTTCAATCTATCAAGATCCGTCTGTTGATGCAACAACTCTTGCTTCAAATCGTCTATTCTCTGCGTAAAACCGCTGACCTCGACTTGAAGCCTCTGCCTCTTGTTTTCCAGATCTCTCAGTTCGTTACTGACGGACACTTTTATCCTCAACATTTCCTCAATTCGCGCCTTCAGATCGGACGCCTTCATCGACGTGAAATCCTCGAACGCCTCGAGCTTGGAATGTGTACGGTGTATGTCCATTCTCGGAGAATCTGCCTCCACCTGAAAAAAAAACATTGTAGAAAATTTGCCGTCAACTTGGCGTCAACTTTTTTTCCTTTCATTTTTTCAAATTTTACCTTCGATAAATAATAGTGAGTGAACAGCGGCACGATGAACAAAAGCATCGATACCAATATTATTATCCTGGACAGTTTGACGTGCGCCAACCAATGACGGACCTCTCGTCCATGGCTGATCTGATGGTACGCAGCACCCGACTCCAGCGTGCCACCGACCATCGCAACAAGTCTAATCGTCTCCGGTCGAGTTTAAAGAGACCACGAAAATCATCTCCCCGTTACGACTATCATTTTTTATTTTTATTTTTTCAGATCTTTCTTTCGAGATACCACACTTTGAGCGATAATCACCGACGTAATTCCGGCGAACAAGTGTCGAACGCGGATAATTCGAGTGAAACACCTTCTTCCCGAATGTAAAATGCAGTATCACCTCGCAACAATAAACGCGACTACAATCGTCGTCGCGCACATTATGACAATCGAGAAGATCGTTTTTTTTTTCGTCGACGAGTGAATAAGATCTCACGCAGATATATATCGGGGTTTATTAAGATAAACAATGCGTGCCATGTCTGCGCGCCGCGGCCCGTAGCAAACTAAAGCGGGTAGAACTGCGTGCGTGCGACGAAGACTCGATAAATCATTTCATTTCGAAAAACAAAAAAAGAAAAAATTACACACAAAGCACTCGGTTTATCGGGACTCCGAGATCGACTGGCAGTTCCTCGGTTCCTCGCGTGCTTCGAAGTGGCAGATATAAAAAGAAGGGGGTGAACAGCACAGAAAAAAAGGAAAACAATCTTGAACGTCAGTCTCGCTCCGTCGTTGCGGATGCACCCTGCGGAAATAATTGAGCGGCCTGGCGCGTAGGCGCACCCGCGTTTCCCCGCCCGCAGTTTCGCCTCTCGTGGATTCGAAACACTCCGTGGCGTTTCTGCGGATGAATTGTCAGCCATTTTTAAACTGCTCACCTGCTTACAAGAATAGAGGAGAGAAGATGAGACATGGACGATGAGAAAATCGCATCGAAGAGTTTCACGTTAAGCTGTGATATCCCGATGGATCGCGACAAAGCGTGATATCGCGACCGCGGAAGGACGAAGCCGGCAGTTCCGTATCGTCGCGGAAATATAATAAAAATCGCGATAGTGTACGCGCAAAAGCCAAAAAGGTTTTTACGCTCCGCTCTTTAGCCGTGAATATTCAACGAAATGGTGAACTGTCAACACCTCCGAAAGTTTCGAAAATGATTGTCGTTAACGGAACCGCAGCGAGCAACGTGTCGTCCCGTTGACAGCGTGATTCATCGGGGATTCGTGACGCACGCGAATATCAAAGCCGACGTTTATCATCCCCGTTGAACCGAAAAAAACCAAAAACAAAAAAAAAACGCAAAGGCAAAAGAACGAGAAACAAAAAAAAAAAAGAAAAAAACACGGCGATGTCGTTGAAAATACGCTCGAGATCAACGAACGATGTAGCGTACCTCGCGTCACACGAATGGTAAGGTAGCGTCAATGATGGCAGACAATGTGCACAGAAAATCGCACAAGCAATTGGAAGCCGGCGGTAGAAAGATAGCCAACCCGGTGCATCGCACTACGACGGAGACGATAAGGCTCGGAGAGTCGGACAGAACTCACCAGACGCTGGGTCTGTCGCCGCAAGGTAACCCAGCGTCGAACAATCAGTGTCGCAAGAAGACTTCGTCCTTCCAGATAACGAGCGTAACGGTGGGTTCTCGCATGAGCAACGATGCCGGCGACGATTCCAATGACGATCTCGACGAGTCTCACACCGAGGACAATTCGGTGGAGCATTCTAGAGTCACGGATCTTGACGTCGAGACGCCGTCGTATTCCGAGGACACGTTCTCGAAGGAGGACGTATTCTTCAATGCTAGTAACGCGGCGCTTGGAACGGCACCGGTGATTCCTACCAGTTCGCAGTATGGTTTGGCGATTGTGCCGTCGGAAGGCGGCGTCGTCAGTAATTCCACCAACGACAGTAACATCAACACCCTCGACATAACGTCCGTGACGGACAACAATATTATAAATTTATTGTCGAGCAACGCCAAGCAGGACGCCGATATAAGGGAGGTACATTCGCACGGTAGAAACGAGAGATTCAAGGTTGTTAAAATCGAGAGTACGGAGCCGTTCAAGCGCGGAAGATGGACGTGCATGGATTATCTCGATCACACGTCGGTCAATCAATCGAGCGCGATAAACACGCCGAAGGTGTCGGATCCGAACGAGGTATGCATATCTTACGGGGTCACGGACGGTGGTATCGTTGTTATGGATACGCCGAAGCAATCGAACGTTACCGACGATCAGGGAATTTCGATGGACATGAACGGCCACGTGCCGCATCAGGACGTTCACGCCTCGATCGGCGTCGCGAACAATCCGGGCGGCGGTTTCGTCGGCAATTCGATGCCGCCGAACGTTCAGCAACACAACGCGAGTCAGTTACAGTCAGGTCAGGTGGCCGCTCAACAGATACCGCAATACTTCCAGTCGTCTAATCAACAGCAGCAGCAGCAGCAGCAGCAGCAGCAACAGCAACAGCAACAACAACAGCAGCAGCAGCAACAGCAACAACAGCAATTGGCTTCCCAACAACAGCAGGGCGGACAGCAAGGCGCGACTTTACCCTCGAATCTGCAGCCGAATCATCCAAACAATTTGGGACAACCCCAGAGCATGCCCCAAGGCTCTATTCCTATTATTACACAGACTAATAATAACAATGTGACGCCACAACAAAATATAAGCCATCCGAAGGATGATACGTCTTATGTGACCGTGGGTACCCAGAATCAGTCCTTGCCAGGTCAAAATGTTTGTCAACCGTCTGTACAACAAACGTCCGCGAGCGGTACCCAAGCGCCGAACATTCTCGTTACGCAACATCAGTCGCAGAATCCGCAGCAACAGCAACAACATCCATCGCAGCAGCAGCAGCAACAATCGATAACGGCACAGAAGCAGATGACTCAAATATCCGAGCCAATGACCGCCATGCAGGGAATGCAGGGCATTCAAAATATTCACAAAGTTCCTCAGTCGGGCGCTCAACAGGCGGCTTCGACGATACACGGCCCGGGAGCACCGGTACAGAGTCAAGTTATGCCTACGGGACAGATGCAACCACAGACGGGCGGCAACACCGCTCAGGTACAACAACAACAACAGATTAACCAGGTAACTGGCAATTGTCAAAACGTCGTTGTAACCGGTACTGGCGGTATGCAGCAGCAACAGGCAGGCATGAACTTTCATCAACCCGAATCGGAGCAGGACTCCATAGCGGGCTTGGTCGCCGCTGCCGCGGCTGCACAGTCAGCCGATGCTACCCTACTCGAATCTCTCGCCGAAGTTACGCAGAGCAGCGATGACCATCATGCGCTCGAAGACAATGAAAGGTAAGCTTGCTTTTCTATTGAAATCAATGATTTTTTTTTTCTTTAGAGCTTGGCGAACCGCAATTTTAAATAGATAATCGAAAATGAACCAGCAAAATCGTCTTTACTGAAAAATTAGGCTCGAATGACAATTGAACGTTCTCAATTATTTTCTAACGTTTGTTTATTATTCAGTCGGGATTAGAGAGAACCATATTGATATCAAACACTTCCGGAAAAAATTTATATGACTAAACTTCGACTTTAATATGTCCAATGTTGGTTTGCTTGCCTTTAATGCAGTTTTGTGCGACATAGCCGGCGAATATATGATCTAAAACGTCCGGAGTTGTGATTCAAAGAGGAGCTAACCACATATCCTTTTGCATGCACGTTCAATGGGCCGGACGTGTCCATTCAATGAGTGAAGTGTTTATGAATTGAAATTTGTGACGCCACCTTTATTTTTGTCAATGATCGAAGTCACTGAATATTATAATTATTGTTATAATACAAAGAATTGTGTAAAAAGTCATATGCAAAATTGAATCACTTGTCGCGTTTAACGTTGCGATTTGCAGGCAGATTATCCAAATATTTGTTGTCCATTCAATTGGCGAAACGTGTCCATTCGTTGGGATTTCCAATCCCACGTTTTATTTTTGTTACCTATCAAATATTTCGGGAAGTATTTTGATTAAGAAAATTGTACGCAATATTTAATTCGTTTTTAATCGACATTACCTGATTGATGCGTTTTTATCTAGTCGGTTTACTGCTTCTTGAAACAGCGAGAAAATTCTTGTCTAGCCCCTTACTTGACTATTCAATCAACGATTCGCCCTAAGAGTTATTGTGAATAAGTTTTTATTACAAGTTTCTGTTTTTTTATTTGCAGTATGTCGGGGACAAGTGCCGTAGCGATCGATAATAAGATCGAACAAGCTATGGTGAGTTATAAATTGGTTGAAAGAAAAATTAATCAATTGTTTTAAGACTTGTTACAGAGGCTGATTGAATAATCAGTCTCGTTACTGATTGAAACTAATTTTCTTAATTTTTTTATTTACGAATCGCAGGACTTGGTGAAGAGTCATCTGATGTTCGCCGTACGGGAGGAGGTCGAAGTGCTGAAGGAGAAGATTGCCGAACTGATGGATCGTATTAATCAGTTGGAAGCGGAAAATTCGATTCTAAAGGCCCACGCGACACCGGATACTCTGGCCCAATTGAGCCAGACGACAACCAAATTACCCCAAAACAATTCAGGAAGCGGTCAGTAGGTAACCCGTTGTAAATAAGTTTCTATCAATAACTTCGTCAAGTACATAATGGATAATATAATTATTGTATATAACTTTACGATTTTTAGAAATTTATAAATAATGAGATTTATTATATTATAAATATTTAGTATTAGTGAAGAAAAAAAAAACAAAAACAAGAAAAAACCAATTTTTTTTAAGTAAATTAAAGATAATAGATTATTTTTTACTATTTCAGTTTCTCTATCGTTTAGGAAATATATTTAATGCTGTAAATTCGAGATGTTTCTTTTTCAATGTGGCGCGATTACGTTCTCTCTCTCTCTCTCTATTTTTTTTTTTTTTTCATTTCTTTTCGTTTCTTCATTCCTTCGTATCTTTCTCTCTGTCTCTTTGCTTTTCGTTTTCGTCACTCGAAGGAAATTGTTGCGTAAAATCCGCGAGGAGACGAGGGGACACGTGTTTGTGAGTGCATGCCATGACCACTAAACAGCACACAGAGTAAAGCGGAATCAATATCGTTTCTTAAAAAATGTTTGTGCTTTTTTTTTGTTCATTTTCCTTATCTTTATTCCGTAAAATGCGTATTTCTTCGGTATGCGTTTAACAAACAAGAGAAAAAAAAACACAAAAAAAAACGAATATGTAATTAATACGAGTAGGCAGCTAGATCGCCATAGTCTTATTTTACCAACTACCAGTCGTTCCGTAACCTCGATCAGGAATGGATAAGCTGTGAAGCCGTAATTTATATATGACGTAATTAATTCGTGCGAGAACAATGCGACAAACGTCTCGATGAAATCGAATTCTTTTCACCCGACAAGAGAAAAATCGTTAACGCATCGATCGATTCGCTCGATGTCATTCCTTCTCAATGATTTTTTTTTTTTTTTCAATTTCGGTCGAGCACATACTCGGCCAGCCTCCGACACACTTTTTTTTTTCTTATCTGTTTTTCTCAAATACAAAATCGTCATCAAAAAAAATATGCTGTTCGTCACTCACGGTGCGTAACGTAAGTACGACAAATCAGTACCAAAAAAAAAAAAGAAAAAAAATAATTGCAAAAAAAAAAGAATACAACAAAAATTAAACGAAAGAACAAGAGCTAATATTTCGCTACTGATATACTTGTAAAAAATCTACAATTTCCTGTCAGCGTCTTATTTTAAATCTGGTACATGCCTAATAAAAGAAATTTTTGATTGTATCTCTTTGCATTCTCTCTCTCTGCGTCAACGTTATCATACTAATCCCCCCCATTGGCGCTCATTTAATCTGCAGGATAACGAAGTCCGTCACTCGACGCGCAACAGTCGAAAGTAATTTGTACAAGATGTTTTTTTTTCTTTCTAAAGTTAAGAGAACACGATATAGATTATACACAGCGCGTACTTCGATCATTTAGTTCTTTATTATCTAGATGCGAAATTGTTTTTCGGACGTCGCGTCCTCACATTTAATAGGAAAAAGTTTTCTCAGTTACACAATAGATATTTTGTTTTTTTTTCTTGTCTTGTTTCCATTAGAACTAAACGGACGAAAGTAAATAAGAAGAGCACACAATTCGTGACCTCGTCAATTAGTTATTTTTGACAAAGTTTTATTATTATTTTTTGTATTTTTTTTTTCTTTTTTTTTCGGGTCACTATAAAGGCTAAATATGACACTTTAACATAAATCCTTATTACAATGAAGACCACTTCATGATAAGAGAAATGATAATTCATAATTACACCTTATAAATTTATAAATGTTATAAATTTTTTTCTAGGAAGAGAAAGAAAAATAACAACGTATAACTTTATTTTTTTTTGTTTTTTCCTTATATCATTATGAATAATCGGCAAACGCCATGCGCGCTCGCGCGTGTTAAACGTTACGCGCGGTGTGTGTGTGTGTGGGTGTGTGTGGTTTTTTTCTTTTTCCGTTTTTTTTGTTTTGCTTTTTTATCGGTTTCCCAATGATGACGATGGGAATTCATACGAACCCGAAGTTCTTCGTTTTGATAGCGAGCAGAAGCTTGTGACGCAGCACGTGACGCGAGCTGTACAGTGGAACGTATAGGCGAGAGATACATGTGTTCGCGGTTGGTAGGTGGGCGTCGTCCGCCGGTCGAATCGTCACTGTCGGCATCGGCTGGAACCCGTCCTCGCTCGCTGGCAGTGCCGGTGATCCTGTCCAGAAATAGACCTGCGGTCGCGATGCGCGACAAAGAAAAACCCAGAAATTAATTTCATGATTCATAAACGACATTTTCTTTTGCTGTATCGCATTCGCACAAGGGCGTGGGGAAACTGTGGAAAATCTGGCCATACAAATGGTCAGTTTGTTCCGCAGAGACCGATGTTTCGAAGAAACTGTTTGTATTTCGTAAAAATCTATTTACCAAATCCTGCCGTTCCACGTGCGACATTTTCTCGACGATAGACCAAAGCCATCGTTTGAACTTCGACAGTCTCTCCGTCGACTCGCCTGACTCGTCGTTGAACGACGTGTAAGATATCAGAACGCTGACGTTTATGTCGCCAACGCCGTTCAAGAGTAGTCTAAGATCTTCCGATGTTAGGCCGTCGAGGGCGCCCTCGGGTAGCACGTCGAAGACGCCTTCTCGCATCGCCTCGAGTGCCTTCTCCTGTACCTTGATCATGCGAACCTCGGCGTATTTTCGTACGTAATCGTAAACGTTGCTACCCGTGACCTCGATGTCCCGGCCGTTCGGTACGAGTTCGATCGAGCCGCCCCCTTCCTCGGGACACAAGTCAATACTGCGAAAGTAGAAACGAGAAGATGAATTCCGTTGCCATTGGAAACGTTGCTGTGTTTGCTCGATTGATGATGGTCATTAAAACGGTATTTTTCAATTTCGAGAAAATGAGGAAAGAGAACAAGCGAACGGGAAGGAAATCAATACCTGAACGTGAGATCCAGTGCTGAGAACAAACTGTTGCTGTCCTTGGTCTCTGCGTCGATAACAAGCTGTCGTAGACTCTCGTATATGACCGAATCGAAGAATGCGAGATCGTGAAAACGTATCGGCCTCGCGAGTATGTATTTTATAACGTGACGATTGAGGAATATCGGACAGAGCTCGTTTTGCAACAGGCAAAGTCCTATCAGCCTTCCGACGTTTCTGAACGCGTTGAGTCGCTCGTAGCTGCATCTTCCCTGTCGCGGCGTGTAAAAACCACGCTTGCCCGGCGAATAAAACAACGGCGCGTTGTCCTCGGTGTCGTCCAAAATGCTATTGTCCATTTTTTTCTTGTTAGCACCGCAACGCTCGGTGAGGCTGAACACGTCGAGATCGAGGAGCGCCTCGCTCGCCACGTCGTGGCAGTGACGCTGTATCAACTCGTAAGCTTCGTCAATTTTTTCCTGAAGCGCCTCCTCCGATGCGAGCAACATGAGGATCTGCGACGGCGACAATTCCAATAGCATGCCCGTTATTTTCTCCGCCACCGTGGGCCGAAGAGCGTGAACCTTCGGAAACAAACGATCGCCGAGATGCTGTTGATGACTCGTCAGATGATCGTTGCTCATGTGGCCAACCGGAAGCGGATGACTGCTCGAGGACGAGCCACCGGTGCCCGAACCGCTCGCTCCCTCGACCGAGCTCGACGGATGGAAAGAACGAGCCTCGAACGATAGTCTTCGGGTCTCTCTGTACTTTCCCGATGATCTTGGATTCTGAATAAATCGCGAAATATTCGGTTAAACGGGGAACAATTAAAAAACATTAATTCGTAATGAGGTCGTGAGATCAAATACCTGTCGCCGCAGATCGCGATCTCTGCTCTTCAATTTCTGTAAAACGTTGTATTGCGTGTACTTCGTTCCAACTTGCGCTGCTTCGAGATTTGGCAGTTTGTCGTTTGCAAGTAATGCCTGTTGGTATGGAAAAAACGCATGTGAGTAAAAATAATGCTAGGAAAATGAATATTTTTTTCGTCGTGAAAGATGTTTACCTCCGCGATGGCTGTATAAAAACTCCTGGCAACTCCCGAGCCCTCGCCAGGCTCGTCTTTGAAAGTAACTTTAATCCGATTGACCGCCAATGGCGGTGTGTTAGACGCCCTACGATTGTAGAGGTTGTACTGTGTATTCAGCTCTTTCATCGTCTGCACCAGCAGTTGCGTTCTGTCGCGATCGACCTGCGAAATACGACAATTGTATCGTTGAAAAGACAAGCCCGTCGTTAACGTGATATTCGAGCGTTGCTTACCTTCGAAAGTGTTATATCTTTTTGTTGTGAATTACGCAATTTTTCCATGTCCCTGCGAAACTTGGCTTCCTTCACGGGAAATCCACCGAGTTCGGACACAACGGAGCCGGCCTCGAGACCGACGTCCTCCATGAAAACTCGTCCGAACAAATCGAGCGACAATCGCCAACGACCGAGCAATATATTGTGTGATATATTCGTTCCGATGGAGGATACGGCTCGCGCTGACTCGACGGGACTCGTCTCCACGGTCTCGTGCGCCGATATCTCGTGACTAGTTGCCGCTGGATCTACCTCTTCGGCACCGCTCTGCGCCTCCACTGTCGGCACTACCAGCACTTCCGGAGCTCCGACCTTATTCGCATTCGCTTCCTAAAAATGATCATTCGAAGTCTCGTTAAAGAAGCTATTATGAAGGTTTCATCGGTGTATTCCCAGCCAAACGTAAGATTCAGAGAGAACTTAATATACTTTTCAATGGGATAAAAATTCAACAAAAAGATCAAATCAAAAGATGTTGTCAACAAATTTATATCTATCTAAAAGAATTGACGAATCCGTACGAATAATTTACTAACCGACACAGTTCCCGCTCTGACTATGACACTTCTACCAGTCTTACAGGTCTCTTTGCCTTTGCTACTTCCCGACGGTTCGTTCTGGCTGTTGGGCGAGACGATTATCGGAGCTCTGTCGATTTGCTCGGTGACGACCGGCGCTTGATTATCGTTTGCTTGATTAAATAGTTTTGGTTTTTCCTGAAACGCGAAACGATATAGTCTTTATCAATCTTCATCGCTCTACATCGCTATCGCGATTATGATCAATGCTCTTTTCCAACTCACAACGTATTTGCTAGTTCCGGGCTCCGCCGAAGACACGGAAATCCTTCGACTCTCCGTCGTGCCTGCGCTGCCGCCGGGGCCTTGAATAACTTGACTGAATGTCGGCGTCACCGTGGGCGTAGTGTTGTCGGCACTACGAGCCGATAGACTCAATCGCGCTGGCATTCCCTCCAAAGGATTCTGATTAGCACCGCCCGAGCTCGAGCCCGCGATGGGCTGCCTCGGCACGCCGAAAAGATCCTCGCGTCTCGAGTGTGGTTGCAATAAATGCGGTTGATCAGCCAACGGCAGAGCCTCGCTCATCACCGTGTCGAATGGATCGAGCGGTGGACAACCGAGACACAGAGTCGAATCCGATCTTTGCAGGAACGGATGTTTTCTTCCTTTGCCCGTCGAGTTACCGCTGTTTCCCGTACCGCAGACCGGCACTTGCAGCAAATCCGGATAATCGACCGAATCCGTTTCCATCGCGTTCGCGGCTGGCAAATTGTCCTCTTCGCCTTCCTCGTTATCATTCTCGTCCTAAAAATTAATAAGCAAAAACATTGCAATCACCCGTTTTTTCTTGTTTCATAAGGAAACATCTCCTCGATGCAGTGTCCTGAAAAAGTGTTGCTTCCTTGAATATGAATCATTTGATTAAAAAATGTATTGGAAAAAAAAAAGTTTACGAAGATTCTGGAATTTAAATTGTAAAAATGCTAAGTATCCTCGAAAAGGATAGGTATCCTACTAGAGGGATACTATAATCAGAGTCTGGTAGGTTCTTTCGTTTAATTATTTCAAATAGATATAGAGAGTTGCAAGTGAATCAACGATGATTACCTGATCATTCCAAGCGGAATAGGAAGCCGCTTCCTTCTGTGTTTCTCCCCGCGACGCCAACGGTTCGGACAACGATCTCATATAATATACCAAAGCATCGAAAACATAAGCAACGTGACGCAGTGCCGATACGTCGAGAACCGGTAAACTGTCGCGATGCTCGCCGTTGTGAGCTCGCATCAGCGACAAGCAGTAGGATAAAAATTCACGTCTAGCCGAGTGAGCGTCGCCGCCTGCGAAATAGCAAAAAATGTATATCGAGATTAATTCTTTTTCCTTTTTTTTTTTTTCGAATTAACAAAGTTGTCTTGTGCAGCAGCATTGAGAATACTCGAGTCAGCTTTGGCAATCCTCTGCGGGACAATACAACGACGATAGATGGAATGATGGACGGGTCACAACAAACCTTCGCGTTCACCTCTGCTCCTAGGTGGCTCGCCAACGCCTGTAAAACCAACGGTGAGTCGGGTCGAACCTTGTGTCGTCGAGATATTGGAGGTCGCGGTTATACCGCGTTGATTCCGACCTGCGGTACCCTGAAGTGTCAGCGACAAAGCTGCCGAATTGAGGAGACCGGTGAAGTTGCCTCCCGACAACGACGGCGCGTTGTTCAGCGGATGTTCCGGATGCGTCGGATCGGCGCTTCGTGTCAATGAGACTCCGAATCGCAGCTGGGCCTCGGTGGCATCCATCACGGTGAGCAACCAGTCCCAAGTCGGTTTCAAGTGACCTTCGAGATACATCTGCGAGAAATTCACGTAATTAGATTTGTTACGTTTGTTAACGGCAACTTTTGTGCACAATATTTTCTGATTCCTCACCTGCAGGCTTATCGCATCCTGATAAGTGATCTCCATGAGCCTCGGTAAATTAGGCGCGTGAGTCTTGTAATCGTGCATCATAGTCAACAAATCGGCAATCTGCCTTATGACAATTCCGAAAGCTCTCGCCAGACAACTGGCTGTAGTTCCCATTGTAATCGGTTCTTGGGCAGCGGCGACCGCGGAGGTAGCGGTCGATCGTCTGAGCGACGACGGATCGATGAACACCAAATTGCTTCCTCCGGTTACGCGTAA
Source organism: Ischnus inquisitorius (assembly GCA_963924025.1). Lineage (NCBI taxonomy): Eukaryota > Metazoa > Arthropoda > Insecta > Hymenoptera > Ichneumonidae > Ischnus > Ischnus inquisitorius. The sequence continues at coordinate 6,026,585 of OZ001248.1, forward strand.
ACCGGCCGTGCGAGTATTCGCCTCGCGATTTCTTATTGCCCATTGCATCGACACAGGCGCAAGATTATTGCGGTGCAGATGCCCCGACGAGCCACTGGAACGAATGAAAACGAATCTATTTACTAAAAATGTCGGTATTACCACGTGACAACAGAGCAACGATAGTATAACAAGCTCTCACGGAACAAAAATAGATTTTATCAACTTTTTTTGTTTGCTTCCACGTAGCCTCGAGGATTTTTCAAGAGTTCTAGATACCTTCTGCGTTCCAATTGCTCGTCTCCCATTTGGAAATCTTCGTTGTCCTGTTCGTCGGTTTCGCCGGCTTCGCTGTCGTCGTCCTCTTGCTGACTCGATTCGCCGGATTCGTCGCCCTCGGGGAACAGAAGTATAGAGCCCATTCCACCGTCAGAGCCTGCGGTTGCGCCGGTTTGTACGCTTCGCTGTGCCGACGCAGCATCCTGATTGCTATGATTATCGTCGGAATCCGATTCGGTCTCGCCCTCGGCGAGAAGGTCGAGTTCTGTGTCCGACTCGCCGTCGACGGCCTGTTCCTCACCGGCGCCGCCAGCGTTACCGTCGACCTCGCCGAGCGGATGGCTCACGGCTGGACCAGCGACTCCAGACTCCTCGTGCTCGCTTATATCGCCGTCCATGTCCATTGGAACTTCCTCGCCACCCTCGGCCTCATCCATAGCTGTTGCGTCTCTCGCGATTGCAATGTTGTTGTTGCCCTGTTGAGGCTGCAACGCAGCGTCGAGGGTCTGAGCGCTGACGCCGCTGTGCGGTATCAGCGGCTCGATCGAGAACAATTCCTCGGAGCCATTTATAACTTCGATTGCAGAGCTGGTAAGCGTGAACGGTGCTGTCGGTCTGGCGACGCCCAATCTAACAGGCGCTATCAGAGAATCCGCCGTTTCGCACAATTCCTCGACGGCGAGCTTGATCAAAGCTTGAAAGACTCGACGACACTTGATCAACGGTTGGGATGCCTGGCTCGCGCTGTAAAGAGTGTTGAAGCTTCTGATTTCGAGATATTTAGCGTTTGTTCGACGACGACGAAGCATCGAGAACGTTTTTTTCATACCTCCTTCGCTTGGCGGTGTTCGGCGCCATCTCGATCGTGAATATAACGAATATTCTCGCAACCGAACGTACGAAACGTCGGGCGACGTTGTTCGCCTCTTCCTGACGTCCGGGAACAGACTCGTTCTGCAACTCGCGGATCAGCGTCGTGAGCAAGGTGTCGAGCATCTGCGAACGGACAAACAACAGTCGATTAGTATTTTTCTAGAGGGACGAAACTTTACGATTCGAGACTTGCTGTCGATAGGATTTATTACTTCGGAACTGCACTTGACGAGAAGCGAATGAGTGAATTTGTCGAGCAGAGCCGTGCCACTTTGACGGCAAGATTGTCCTTGATCGCCGAACAACTGATCGCTGCCGGTCTCGCTCACGCCCGACATTATCATGCATTGCACTGCCGGCCAGTCGTTCAAGAGTCTCTCGAGAGCGCGACGACTGAAACGCGGCGGTTCGAGATCGTGATCGGGCATATCGGAATCGGCCCCCAAACCGTCGGATGATGGAGTCTTGCGACTCGCGGAGGTCGAACGCTGACGCGGGGCTGAACGGAATTGTCGCTGCTCGACGGATTGTCTTCCCACTGTCTGGACGAGGAACAGCAAGATGCTTTCGCCTCTGTAAATAAAAAAAAAATACATCAGTTAATTATGTCTTTTATTGTTTCGTTCTAATTAATTGATAGTGTCAGATAAAACTTGCCGTGAATTAATTTTCGTCGCGAGATCGGTGTTGGTAACCAAACGGCAGAGAAGATCGTAACGTGCGCCTTGATGGCCGGCGATGAGAGCTCGGCACTTGCATTTTTCCCAACAATCGCAGTAGGCGGTCGGCGATGTTTTTTTCAACTTGCAGTCGTGACCCCGATGGCAGACGCGTGCGCACTCGGTGCAACAGCACAGAGATCCGGTCAAGCCGCATGTGCGACACTCGAATATGTCCTGATTAATATGCTCGGCTCCGGTCCACGTGAAGCTACACGTGTCGTTGCAGCAAGTGACGAAGAGCGGCGATAAATCGGGACTCGCGTCGGATGGAAGTATCATCGCGGAACAATCCTTGCCGTCTCGGCCGACTCGCTGTATCGTGTCGAGGAGGATCAGCGCCGCGTGATAGGCGCGGACGGAAACTGCGAGCATCAACGGAGTCTGGCCCTGGGCGTCTCTGTAATAATCGAAATACAAAAAAAATTGTTTAAACAATGAAAAATCATCGATATCGAAACTTTTGCGTTGTGCATAGACAAATAGATGACTCACCGTGCGGTCAGCAATTCTTTCAAGTGAGGCGTCAAGCTCGGATTTTCGCACATGTATTTTAATATCAGCAAGGCGTTGTTTCTGCGCTCTGTAGAGTCGATGACGTAAGTATTGTTTGAAGTTGATCCGGTGCCTGAGATAAAAATAATGTGAAGAATTTTCGTAATTTCGTAATTTTTTCTTGCAGACGATCGAAGATTTGTTGTTTCCAGCGAGAAGTTCGTGGAAAGCTTACCGGACTTGTTCATCATTGAGATGCTCGCGGCTCCAATAGACAAAAGACTGTCCTCCTCTCCCGAGGTGTTGTCGAGCTCGGGAGGCCAACTCAACGGCGGTATCGGCTCTTCCATCGGCGTGGAATTTCCATCGACCGCGCAAGTTACCAATTCCCTCTCGATACCTTGCTCGTTGTCTTTGTTCGAAGACGGGGAACACATGTTCACGCAAGCGTGCAGAATGTTCCGATTGCCGTCGCAACGCTCGGCGAGAACCGATTGAATTTGGGCAACGTTCACTTCTGTATCAACAGTAAAGTATTTACAATCATTCGTCGATATACTCACAAAGAAATTTGGATGTACAAAAATTAAAAAGAATATTGGGATACGCACTGAGATCGTGTTCGAGATTGAGGAACACCTGTTTGACGCCGTCGTAATCGCATCTGAGTATGCGCGGCATGAGCAAGAGATTGTCGAATACGAGCGCAATGACGGCTACTTGATTTTTCAGATTCGTCGAATTCGAGCAACTCGGCAACGGTATGGTCGAGGCGCCGATGCAGAGAACCGGAGCGAGATCGAGCCAGTTTGGATCGCGAATCGAATCGGCGCAATCCTTGGCGATCGGATAGATCGTGCCGTTGCCGTCGCGCAGTATCATGGAGCATTCGGTGTTCTAAATTTTTTTACAATCATTCATAATTAATAGATCTCAAGGCTCGTTATTCATCATTCATACAAGATTATAGAGCGAATTGTTCACCTCTCCGGCGCTTGTGAGACTGATGTTCTGCGGCTGAAGACCCAAGAATGATGTTATATCCGATGGTATGTAACAATCTTGCACGTAGCGTCCGGTGCTCAGATTGTAAACAACGTAACTCAATTTCGTACCATTCTTCAAGATTGCGTGGATGCCTGAGAGAAGAACAATGATTAGAATATTTATTGCTCTATTTGAGAATATTGGAAATTTCGAAAGGAGAGTAAATAAATAAAACGATCGACAATACCTTGACCGTCGGTCGAGACTGTTAAAAGACTCTCGGTCGCGCTTTCGACGATGTTGACCCTTCTTGGAGTGCGTTGAAAACAATCTGGTGCTCGAGGATTCATCGACGATTTTATTACCTGATATAAAGTAACATTCAAAAGATGTTATTATCTCCATTCGCGCACCCAATTATCAAGTATTTTAATCAATTTTAAGGAGATTGCATTTTTAGTGTTGCCTCAATTTTCAGTTTTCAGTAAAAATTCTATGAATTGATTCATTAATCATTCTTTAGTAAAATTAGTCTGAACTGCTCACCTGCAACTCGTCCTTCCGCAAAAGTCTGCAGTCCGCCAATAGCTTAATCATATCCTCGGCCGTAACGTCCTTGAAATCCGACGTACTAAAGTCCTTCTCCTTGGTCTCTTTTTCTTTCTCCTTCGAGTCTTTCGAGAAGAACTTCACAGCGACGTAGCAACCGTCGACTTTGATAACTTTTCCTGAAAAAACCCAATAAATTACCGTATTGTAGGTTACGGAATTACGATACGCGATTAATTGCTTTATCGTTGTAGAAACGTGAAATTTACCAATCGGAACGGTCTTGACGTCTTCAACGAATACGACGTCCTTCAATTGCCAATCTTCCTCGTCCTTTCTCTCAGGCTCTCCGTCGCTTCGCGGCGCCATGCGCTTCTGTCGCTCTGAAATAATCGAAACTTCGTATCGGCATCCTGAAATATGAAGGCATAACATTTCGGTAATCGTTGCTCACTGTGACTGGTGGTGATGCTTCCGGTGTCGCTGCACGTGCTCGAAGCCGGGCTGGGAGGCGGTGGCATATCGAGCCGATCGGCAGTCTCTTTGTGATTGGATTTGCTGCTGCTGCTAGCGGCCGCGTTGCCGTTCGATTCGCGTTTGTCGAAGGATCCACCGGAGAGAAGGGATCCCGCTGGTAATATCTTGAAACGATAGGTCGAATCGAGATTCCAGGCTGCCGAGAGTAGCTGTCCAACTTTTGGAACCCCATTGGCGATAGTGAAACCTTTAAAAAAAATTCCAATAGATAATTCGTTACTAGTGCAGAACGGTTCATAATATCAGCAGAAAGTCCCGACTTTTTTTTTTTTAGAATTTCTTTTTTTTTCTCTTTTCTTACCGATAGCTCCCGGTTGATACATGGGACTGTTTTTCATGCACACATGTGTTCCGTAACTTATGTCGGTCGAGACGACGGTCGATGGTCTGTGCTTTCGTGATTTCGCCTTGTATTTCTCCCACAATTTTTTACGCTGAGCGAACGGCAAGACGCCCCTGTTAATGCAATTAACAAGCGTTTAACCCACATTGGCAATATTTCGTGTGATAAAAATTCATTGAAATAATGCCCAAACTCACCACCAGTAGAGAGTGCCGCTTTCGAGTTTGGCGACGGTGTAAAGAGCGCACGTGTGCAGAGAAACGATTTTGTCGAGTGTGAACTCTGTGAACGCCTGAGCGGGATGTTCGAGTCTCGAGGCAACGTGTCCCAAGAGTTCGTCGAGCCACGTGGCTACTTTGCCACTCTCCGTGCTGACCGAGCAACGTATCGCCGTTGCCGAGATGTTGATGATCTTCTCACCGACGAGCGCGAGCGGCACGGTTTTCGGATGATGAACGTTCGGATTTTCGAGATGCTTGTAAGGCTCCGGATCAGCCCATCTCCATTGATAGAGCTGTCCGGTATTCGATACAGCGATCAATTCGCTGTAGAGCGCTGCTATCTGAACGAAACGCGGGGCCGGCTCGCCGCTGCGATCGTTCCACCATTCTAACTCTTCCGATATCCACAGCGGGCTTTGCGACGCTAATTCCTTCTTCTTGTTGTCTATCGGAGAAAACAAAAAACAAAAGCGGATTAGCCTTTGAAAACACTGTTTTTTCGAGGCAGAGAATGATAAATAAAGGTGAGGAAACGCGCTGAGAGATCTTACCTGGATCTTTTTCCCAGCAATCTTTGAGAGCCGTCTCGAGCCATCGGCGTGGACCGTAGTACTGGCGATCCCTCCACCTGCTGAAACTGTCGCGATCTCTCTCGCGCTCGGTGCGCTCACCGTCTCGCTCGATGCCGAGTCTGCGTGAAGAGCTACCGCGGCTGTAGGGCACAAAAGATGTTATATCAGTCTTATCCCCGCTTCTCGATTATCCACGGGTCTTTGAGCTTGATACTATTACTCTCTTGAGACTATCTTACTTTCTCATTCCCCCATACCCGAACATATCCTCCGAGAACATTGAGTCCGCGTCGATGATAACCGAATGCTCGTTACTAAAACCACCGTCGAGCAGCGATATAAGATCCTCCGGAACGTAACTGTCGGCGGCGTCCTCCGCGTCGTCACCCTCCTCGTCGTCGCGCGATAAAAGATTGTTAACTGCCAAGTTAACGTCCAGATTTGTTCTCTGCGAGGAAAAAATCAATTACACTTGTTGAATAGTAATAATAGCAATTCGACAATGAAAACGCATTCGTGACTATAAAAAAAACAAAAAAGGGTTTATTTAATAAACAATAACGAAAATTCATTACTTAAATTGATATTGCGTGCACGATAATTATTCCTCTGTAAAAATGATCGGAAATTAAATTTGCTTTGTGCATAATCCGGACAATCATTCTTTTTATTTTGATCAAATAATCTAGTATAGTTTGATTCCGAGTCCACAATAATTTCATTCGGAAAAATCAGGATAAAATAAAATTAATATATAATTAACAATTACGGATGCACGGGGAATATTTGCTATAAAATTCAACTTAATTCGTTTTAATTTCAATAATCGTCATGGCACAAACAAACTTTCGTCATACCTGTAGTTCTCTGATTATGAGATTGCGACTCTTGCCCTGAAGAACAACTTGGGCCTGCGCGATAAGATCGTCAGGAACGAAGGGCGCAGGAACGGACACCAGAGGACGAGAGCTGCTGCTACCGCCGCCTCCCATGATGACGCCCGGAGGTCCGATTCGACCGCTACCGCTGCTGCCTCCTCCGCTGCCGCCTCCTCGAATCGCTGAACTGCTTCGCATGATTCTGGCTCTCGAGCGAGATATGTTTGTTCTACTCCCACTGCTGGCTCCTCCACTGCCGCTCGGCGCAGCGCTCGTGTTTCCAACATGATTTTTGGTTGGACTGCAATAACGGTAACAATCAAAAACGCTCATGCTTTTCGTGCAACAAGTCCAAAATGTGGAAGCATTTTTTTTTCCTTTAATTTCGAAAATTTAACTTACTTCCTGTTAGGCTCGTTTTTGCTAAGATCCAACCGGTCGGAGAGAACCGTAAAGGCGACTCGACAGATTCTGTTATCGTCCATTAGCAGAGCGATGTGAGAGGGTCCTACCACTATGCGCTTAACGGATGCTTTCAGTCCGCTAAGCGCAGGCGGCGTCACGAATCCATATCTGTTGATTTTCTCCGCTACCTCTTTCAGTCTAGAATACGCATTTTTACCAATTTTTCATCATTGCCAATTACGCCGACTACTCAATCAATATCATTCCGCGATACCGAGCGTTCCCATTTGAATTCAACATCTAACTGGGTGGCTAATTACTGAAGAGATAAAATCATTGTCCATAATCATAAAACGTAATGTAAACGTCTTTTTTTCTGCAGATTATTGCGCCAAATGTGTTAAGCATTGAGAATTTCGCGTTTATGACTCATTACAGTAATCAGTTGACTCAGAACACTCTCAGCAAGGTTCCTTGGAATAAGACTATTTTACGAAGTATATGCGAATTTTGGGCATTAACTCAAACTATACACAAAATCGCGGTTATCTATATCTATATATCAACGAGATTCATTCATTTGAACAAAGCCACGCGATGTAGTTTTGTAAATAAATAATCGTGTTCTTCAGCGTGTAGTCTTGTGAGAGGGAAGACGAAAGGGGGGGAGGGGGGAAACGTATTTTTTTGACAAAAAAAAAAGAATTGTGGCGCCACGGGTAAAAGTATGCGAGGATCCCACCAATCCATATCTGGGTGGCTAGATAGTAATACACAACTTGTAATGACCCACAATGCGATAATCAATGGTGTTTGCGAACGAAATCGATGTTCGAGAAACGTCGAAGGAAAAAAAAAAAAAGGAAAAAAAACGAGCTCGCGCGACAGAAGCACGATTGGCGAATGTAGCTGGGTTAAAATCGCCGAGGTTCGTGTATATCACGGCGTGCATTATTCAATAGGGATGTAATTATCTGACAGCGATTTTGTATGTCACTATACGGGAAAGGGTCGATTGGGCTCGTTGCATCATTGCTCGCTATCAATAATCGCGCATTGATAAACGCGATATCGTAGTTAGAACGATGAATGAGAAGTATGCGGTGATTACTGCGCAATGCAACGATGGACGCTAACGGCGAGACGAGGAAGGGACGGCCGAGGAGACTGCAGGAACGGGGCCTAAGCCATGCATCGGAATACGTTAACGCCGAGGAATGGAGGGTGACCGATCCATTCCACGCATAGAAAATATTATATATCGTCACGCTCACCTATCGTTGAGTTGATCGTCCGTACCCGGCAATGGATGCACCACGAAGTGTATCGAAGTCATCGCGTCTTGCGAAAACACACGCGCGGTACGGTTTTTCCGAAATAATATAACGTTTTTTTTCTTAATGCTCCCTTACGCAAAATTTCACTACAACAGCGGACCGATATTCAGCCATGTTTCAGGAGAACTATCTAGTTACGTGTTCCTCAAGGCAAACATGGTGAGTCGCTACGGTCGTGAGCGTGCGCAAACACGTCCAATATCGTCCATCTTCCGTCCACTTTTTTCACGTGCACCAACGCTTGGAAAAAAAATCAATTCGCGGTATTAAACGCACTTGATTGATCTACTGTCGAATTTTATCGGAAGATTATTGACTGTTTGTGATTTTTTTAAGAGTTTGCGTCACTAAATATGGCTACGCTGTCCTAGAATCGTTTCCGCGCGGTATTTGATAATCGGACTATTAATTTTGTCGCTCAGGCTTACCGCCGACGACTCGATACGTTTTGTTCCATGTCAGCCCTAATATCGATGACCGCGCTCCCGATGCATTCACCGTTTATTCGGGCAGTTTCTCGGGTTCATAATATTCGCTTTCACGTGTTAACTTTTGAGTCAACGTCTCTCGAAACGCGTGCCACTTGGTTCGTGCGTTTCTCCGGGGTGCACGAGCATCGGGCGCCGTTCGGGACATCGACCAGCGGTTTTTTTTTCCAATCACGTTATCCCCGTTGACGTCGTGATAGAAAAAAATTCGCGGCTGTCCCGGTGCGCGTGTTCGTGTACCGGAAATACCTCGAGTCAAAAAAGTTTCGCTACACCTAAATACCTGCTGACAATAGAGCCTCTCTACTCTTGCTGTCGCAAGCTCGCTTTTCACTCCGTTTGAACAGGTAAGCGAGCAGCAAACGTTAATTGCAAGCTTGCTCGGTTTTCGTTATTATTAACATTTGTTTTCTCTTTTTTTCCTGCGTTTTTTCGCAATACCATTAACGTAAGATCTTTTTCGAAAAACATAAATTATCGTGCCCGGTTCCTGTTCCGGGTCACGCGAGAGTACAAAAAAAAAATATGTCGCATCTCGAACGTCCGATGTACATTCTTCGGCGCACACGTCGCGTTGCCTCGCACGTCTCCATATGTCCCGAAATGTTCGGCTTTCCAACGCGTTCTTTCTATCCAAGAGTATTCGAGGTTCCTCTCGTTTATAAAAAAAAAAAAAAAAAAAACGCCGAGATAAAATGTTCGTTATGACAGCGATATTTTCTGAAGACGCACCGAGAACACACAAGTCTGGACGGAAAAAAAATGCCCATACATGCCTTGGCCGTGTTGATAGGGGTAAAAAGATGGAAATGAGGGGCCGCTTTCCTTGATGCGAAAGTAATGAACCGCTATCATGCCAATTCTACTTTCAGAATAATCTCGTCATTCGTATGATCGCTCGCCTGAAACATGCTCCATCCGCTATGACGACTGTCGTCAGTGATAGTTATTTTCTGTTTTTCGTTCAAGAATGGCTCGGGGACACCAAAAAATACAGTCTCAGGCTAAAGCTGCGGAGAAGGCCTCCAAGATTAAGAAGCAGCAGGGCCACAGCGCCAACGACCAGAAGAAAGCTGCTCAAAAAGCTCTCGTCCATGTTTGCGCTGTTTGCAAGGTAAGATATTCGTTTTGGTTTACTTCTGACGGTTTTTAAATGTTTTTTTGGTGCTTTGCAATTCTTCATTTGCCAATTTTTTCAATTTGCCATTAGACAGTTTTTAAATTTTTCCTTTGACGGTTTTTCAATTTTTGTTCCGTGCATTTGAGCGTTTCGTTTAACATTTTTTCAATACCGATTCGACGCTTTCTAATATTTCATTTGATGGTTTTTCAAATTGTATATGAAATCTTTCAGTTTCTTATTTGACGCTTTTTTAATTCCCATTTGACGCATTACAATTTTTAATTTTATGCTTTCAATTTTCGATTTGACAATCTTTCAATCTTCAGCTGGCGTTTCTTTGTTTTCAAATTTATCAAGCATTTTCCAATTATCCTTTTATAGACTGAAATTATCCTTTGTTTCCTGAACAGGCCCAGATGCCTGATCCAAAGACGTATAAGCAGCATTTTGAGAATAAACATCCCAAAAACGACATGCCCGACGATCTGAAGGATGTATGAGGGCAATGTCTTTAAGAGATTCAGAGAAGGAAGGAGGGAAGGCGATGCGAAGCAAGAGGTGAACGCCGCGTGCGCAAAACGATTAACAATTGAGGCGAGATAGACAGAGAAAAAGTGAGGCAAAATATATAAAGTTATAACGATCATCGACGGACGATTGAGTCTTCATCGAAATGAGTATAGAAAATAAATGGAAAACTCAAGCCCTTTCGATCCCGAGCCGCGGACTCTAACTTTTCACGCGAACGATGAGGAAAAAAAAAGTTTTCGCCGTAGCGGCGATCACGTTCGATGAAAAACTCGAGAATCGCGCGATGTCGATCGATACGTCGCTATGTTCGACGGCAACGAGAACTCTTTGTCGCATGAACGTGATTTGTTCTCGTTCTAGTTGAATATTCATTCGGAAACGATGGCTCGAGGCTTGGCCGGCCGAATTTTTCATTCTCGATGATCGAACGTTGATAAAGAAAAAACAAAAATAAACAATATAACGTGCTCGCTGCTCTAACGGGCAACGAAATGTACATAAACGAACGGTACGTACCCTCAGTTGAAAGCCTCTGGTGAGAAAAAAAAATACAAAAACCCACACAATTGTCACAGCTAGTAGTATTATGTAAAACGAATAAGGGGAGAGCCGTGTTGTGGTGATAAAAGAATAACGAAAGAAAAATAATTGACTCTGTTCTCCCTTCTTAGTTTGTATCTCGCAAAGAAAAGAAAAAATATTGAAAATTGCAGCGCCGCAAGGCTCAACACTCTAGCTTACGCGAATATCTTCCGAATTTTATTGTATAGTTCACGCGAATCTTAAAATAGTTTACGAAATACTGCCAATACATGATAAAAAAAAGAAAGAACAGAAAAAGAAATGATAATAAGAATCTGCCACTTAATCATCGAAAAATAAGATACTTCGTGTTTGTGAGAGAGATGTTCTTAATTACTTCGTACTATTAATAATGACACTCATCGAAAAATCATTGTAGAGATTTTTAGATTACGGCTGCGATGCGTTTGCACCTCGTTCTCTATGATAAAACGTTGAATTTTCTATGATAATCAAATTTTTCTTTTTCTTGCCTCGTTATTCAACGATAATCATTACCTGTGTGTACTTACTCTATGCTAACTCTTCTTAACGACTCACGAGAACTGTTCAATAATGTTTTAGCCACCGAATATTATTATCATCAATTTTTTTTTTTTCTCTTTTTCGTTTTCTTTTTCATTTTGTGAATAACATGTCTTTACAATATATTTTGTAGCGAATTGTTACTTAGAATAATTGGGGCGTTTGCTGTTTTGAGTAATGATATCCAAGTTCGTCATCGCATTACCCTATTCCTTCTGCGTCGGAGCGGCGGTAATTAGCGATACAACGGATTCTCTCTCGTGTCGCGAAGCCGGGAGGACGAGAAGGAGAAGGAGAAGGAGAGACATTAACGCCACGGATCTCTTGTAACCTGTTGCTTCGCCTATTCGCACCGATGACAAGTGAAATTATCGGGATTGTCACGGGTTCACGCTCCTGCGGACCATTAGCCACGTAATTATGGAGTCACAGAGCGCACAAAGCGTTGGCTTTCTGTGTCCGACGTATCGTCGTTTCTCGGCTCGCTGATTAAACCCGAAATGCGAGTACCATCCTAGCGCCACATTACGTCGCACGATCTAGCGAAGAACGAAGCTGACTATTTAATTTTCCTTCGCAACTTTGCGACGAAGCGTTAACGAGATTTTTTGATTCGATTAGAATCGCTCGAGCGCGCCCGTTGCGTCGTGCAACACCATGATGAAATTACGCGGACTCGCGGTACATAATAATAACTCTTAACACGCGAAGACAAAAAAAAAAAAAAACTCACGAATGAATGAAACTTACCGCTATTCGATTACGCGCTATCTCTTCAGTGAATTATCGATATCGCGAGGCAAAAAAAAAGATCGTCTTTTGTTTTCGTGAGCGAAAAATTTCGTAACTACCGGTTTGCGATTCGATCGGGGGAAAAAAAAACCACGCCAGCTGGTGAGTTGGAGCGGTTTCGTCATTTCGCTCTCGGATTGCCCGTTAGTGACCGAGAGAGGAAAAGGGGGAAGCGATATGACGATGCTGTTTAGTAAGACGAGATATACAGATTCTTACGCGACACGTGGGTACATATAAGTCGAACGGGAACTCGAGACGTGTCAGTCCAGTAGAGACATTCGTCAACCCTTTGCTGTCCGCTTCTAAAGACCTTAAATTAAATTCGATATCTAGAAGTACAGAAAAGAAATTTGAATCCAAGTTCGAAAGAACTCTGCGTTTCCGCTCGTCGATTTCGTCTTTAATACAAATCGAATAACGAAATAAAAATAAAAACCGAGAATGATGGATTCGGTATTTCATACGCGTTCGTTGGGGGCAGCGGCTGAGGGTGTGCGGGATCAATACGCCGACGGCAAAGCCGCCAAAGTCTGGGAAGTATTCATCGGCGACAAGAAGCAACGTACCAAGAATTACAAGAATTTCCTCGTCGGTCTGTTGCGCGAGAGAGGATGCAAAAGAATTCTCGACGTCGCGTGCGGCACCGGTGTGGACTCTGTGATGTTACTGGAGGAAGGCTTCGACGTCGTCAGCGTCGACGCCTCCGACAAGATGTTGAAGTACGCGTTGAAATCGCGTTGGGACAGACGAAAGGAGCCAGCTTTCGACAACTGGGGTAAAACAGTTTTTTAAAAATTAGAAATACCAAAAAAGAAGAATAATAGTTGAAGCTCGCAAAAAAAGCACATGATGCAGTAAGGTTGTAATCGAAGTTACGATGGAATTAGAGAAAAACACCATAAAAGCTATTTCATCAGCGAATAGCCAAAGCGCTAAAACCGCGACGTCGCGACAATAAAAAGGGATCGTAAAGTTTATCTCAGTGGAGAGAGTCAAACTTGGATCAATCCGCTGATCAGTTTTTCGCGGAGCGCGCGGCGGCGAATCAAGCTTTTACGCGTCCCGTATCTTAAGGGGAAATAGTTTGAGATCAGTTTTAGTCGAAGAAACGTGCAGTAATCTCGAATCCACGGCAGTTTTAGCGCGACGTCTCGGGGATTAACTATAATTTGCGTTGGGAACGATGAAGGGTAATTCGTTGTAGCCTTTATAGCTGCAGTTTGTACCGTGGCTTAAAAGGCAAAAGGGGGTCAGAAGGTACGTCCGTACCGTCTCGACCTTGCGCTCCAACTGGGAGCCTTGCAATCGCTGGTAAATAGACAAATTTGAGCTTATTTCCACGCGCTGTTATGCTTACTAATGTTATGCTCTACAAAGGAAACAAGAGACGATTTAATCTGGGGATAACTTATGCATGTTTTCAAGGTCGATCTATCTTATCTCATTACTATTTCGTGCGAGATTCGTTCTCTTTTTTTCTTCGTACCTGCCATCTTTTTTCAGCATTGTGATGATAGATTAAAAAAAATGAAATCATTCTATTTTTCGTTTCTTATCTCCGCAGTCATTGAAGAGGCCAACTGGCTGACCGTGCCCGAAGATATAAAGCATTTAATCGGCGATGGTTTCGACGCCGTGATATGCCTCGGCAACAGTTTCGCTCACATGCCCGACTCCTTTGGCGATCAACGGGAACAAAGGTTCGACCTTCGGATATGTGATAATACTAATGACAATTATCTCCGAGAAACGATTGAGGAAAATAATACGCTATCAATTTTTTTTTCGTATTTTTTTTTGCAGACAAGCTCTTACGAATTTCAAGCGTTGCGTAAAGCCCGGTGGGCTTCTTCTGATCGACCATAGGAATTACGATTATATCATGGACACTGGAAGCACTCCTCCCAAATGCATATACTACAACGTGAGCATGTCCCTCTTCGGCAAAATATGATGAGCCTATAATCGATTAAGCTACAAGAGAATTTAACACTGTTTTTTCATTTCTTCAGAGTCAACACATGACGGATATCAAGACGTCGGTGCTGTACGTGTGCGGCAAGCCCGCGATAGTCACTCTGGACTATCTGATATCTCTCGAGCCGACCGGAAGCGACAACAAAGATCCGGAGAACATAAGCGAGTTCAGGCTCTCATACTATCCTCACAGGCTCAATCGCTTCCGCGATATTCTCAGCGAGGTCTTCGAGGGAAATGGAAAGCACACGATCTACGGCGACTTTAAGCCTCTCGACGAGGTTCAAGCGCCTGGATTCTACATTCACGTTATCGAGAAGAGAGCCTAAAAACCGAAGAAATTCATCTCATGAGGATTGAGTAAAAGAAAATTGCCATTGTTCTTTGCCACTCGAGCGTCGGAGCGAAATATGCCTTCGCGCAAACAAGGGCTGTTTACTCGTAAGCCGAGGAGCGTAATAAAAAAAAAAGAACGGTCATGCCGCGACAGCGGTATTGAACAACCGGAGGTTTTAATCTCAATGATAAGCCGATCGAAAAAACATTTGAAAAAAAGGCGAAGAAGCAGAAGAGGAAGAAATACAAAAAGACGTTGTAATTATTGAGAAACACTGATAACGTCGACGGTCCGTCGAAGAGCGACGTGATGTGTGTATTATTATTCTCTCTCTCCTCTTGTCGATATATATATAGACGTATATATCGGACCCATCAGCGAAAGCTTCGCAATCATAGAGACAAACCGAATGCGCAATGATACTCACAAACACAAACTCGACGCTGTATATAATATATGTACGATAAATCTCGTACATACACTTTATTTTTAGATTATTTTGTATAAATATTAAATATACACGTTCGAAAGCAAGACTCGAAGTAATAGTGTTTTTGTTGGGTTGCTTGTTTTTTTTTTTTCATTTTTTGTCGATATTTTTATATATTTCTTTTCATTTGTTAATTAGTGTGAAAATGTATTTTGCGGATAGAGCGCACCGATGAAGTCATTTATGATCTGGATTTGGTGGTATATAATATGGTATTATATAACTTTCAATCGTTTTTCTTGTTTTGTTGTTTCTTTTTTATTTTTTTAAAATTATTTTTATAGTATAAGCTCGAAAGCAACTTCCTCGTGAGCGTCGTCGATGTCACGAGAGAAGAGTTTATACGTACGGAAAAATCATAAGAGTGGCGATAAGAAAGGAAAATAATGGTTTTCTTTTTTTTTTCTCTTTAACTCTGAGTATTTATAGTACAAGCGGCGAAGAAGGTACGCAGAGAGTCGTGTGTGAATTCGGAAAATGATACGAGCGGAATGTCGAGTACCAGTTAATGATTTTCCTTTTGTCGCATTGAAACTTTGAAAAAAAAACGAGCTGCACACGTAAAAAAATGGACGAAGTGTATGTATCAATGTGTGTAATGTGACGTGTTCACATAGCAAACTTTGTCCCGCTCTCCCAACAATGATTTTCTTTTGTTTCGTACAGTATTGCTGCTTATTTTTTGTTTTTTTTTGTCCGTCACGAATGACTGTTAGACCACCGTTTCACTGATTAAAATATACATCATTACGAATAATAATAATAATAATCATAACAAGAGCGCGAAATCGTCATCATCGTGTTTCGCCCGACGCAAAAACGTTTTGTTTTATTTTTGTTCTCATCATGTTTTTCTTATTTTTTTGTTTCTCATCGTCGACGTATTATTAGTTAATTATTACCGAAATTCTCAATCGCTATAACCCCCGAAGCGATGCAAAAATAATATTATATATGTATCTAGTTTCGCACATCGTTAACGAAGCGACTGGGTGAGAGGAAGGCAGTTAAACGAGCTTGTTCGAGGGTGAAGAAGCTTTTTCTCCCCCCCGATGAGCGTACAATTCATAAATGCCGGAAAAATCGCGGTCGCACACCACCCGTTAATACTCGTAAATTCGTAGCTTCGTCACCCTCTTAGAGTTTATCAACAGCATTAAACTTTCGCATAGAATTTGAACTACGAATAGAGCCAGCTATGTCGTCTCGTCATCTAGAACCTATTTAACAAACTTTTTTTTCTCTCTTTACAACTCTGTTTAATTCATATAGAATTTAACGTGAAATAATATAATATTTAATGATCTTTCTCTTCAAACTTCGTTTTTTTTCGCCTTTTCTTTCTTTCTCTCGCTGCCTCTATGTATACGTATATATATATTTATAGTATAATAATGTTGTAGTGTGCATGCATGCGCGTGTACGTGTATATAAGTGTTGGTTGTAAAACCGTTCAAGGCCTTATTTTTCCGTTTTTTTAAATATCTTCGACATTGAATTATAGAACCCTTTTCTTTTTTTTTATATTTTGCATTCATTTGTCATTTTGTCGTGAATCCGAAAAGTACAATTGACTCGAGGATGTTCTTAATATCTGGCTGATGAAAATCCGTTTACATTTCATTCTCATTACGAAACGAGCGAATCGCGTGCAAGCGTCGAGCTTTGGAAATTAGTTTTAAAAAAATGATCTACAATCCGTTGCATCATGAATAATCATGTAATAATTTCATTTTGGGTTAATTTAATTCAATACAGGATAGTACAATATAATATCACGATGCATGTGTCGTGATTGGTAGGGGGCCTTTTCGCCGTTCGTCGCCGCTTTCTCGTTTATCTATTATAATTCAATCGTTGCGTATCTAAACGGAGAGAATAATTGATTCGCCATCGTTCTCTCTATACGACTTTCTGCTATACATAATATTATATACACGCGCATACACACACACGCAATGTGTACCAGTCGCATAAATATATATATACAATCGTATAGTTTACAATATGTATAGTATTTTGTTTTTTTTTTCTTTTATTATGTACATCTAATATTGCTGTTTGGCTCCCGTGTGTGTCGTACGTGTACGCGCGTTTAGGTCCATTCTCCAGCTATAAGCGGGGGGGCGGGGAGCATTTTTTCTTTCTGTCTCACTTTTTCGTTTTTCTCATCATCGTCGAATCACATTTCGAAACTGGTGCAATTGGCTCCTTGTCGAGGCACGCCGCGGGCTATTATGATAATTAAACATAATAATTAACAGTTGAAAAGCGATCCATTATCGTCGGGTACATATTCGATTATCAAAAATCGTGAAACTACTTTACGATGATAAATTAATTGTTAACGATAATAATTGGTGATAATAACACGGGGGCCTCATCGTCCTATCACCGTCTTTATCATCCTCTTGGTCGCTTTTTTTTCTATACTCAGACCTAATCGAGTGAACCGTACGAACGCGCGATGCTTTTTTTTATTTTTTTGTCTTTTTTTTTTGTTTCTAGTAATTTATCCTCCACGATTATACGACTCGCGAGCCCTTTATCTCACATTCGCACCCCTAATAATCGCTAAACCGTATAAGTTATTTTTTTGTTGCCGTATTTTTTGTTTTCTCGTTTATCCCGCCTCGCACTTGTCGAGAACCAATCGTATTTAAAGTCTATTACGGATATTAATGCTAGCAATAAAACTATCTGTCGCGTACGCGTCTACGGGATTTTTTTTCTCTCGCGTATTACGCTCTTATAGTTTTATCTTTTATACTGGATATTTCGATGTTTCGTAGAAGCCGTCGCAAGCAATTTTATTTTTAATTCGCGTTTCTCGTATCGCCACTTCTGGCCGGTGCAAACGTATCTTTATCGTGTATGTTTAGTGTGTGTTTCTCTGTCGCCGCACATTTTTATTTATTTTTTTCTCCTCTCTTTTTTTTAAATATATTTCTCTTGCGAAATAGAAGATAAAGCAACAGTATCTCTTACAGTGACACTGCCTATCCTTATTATAATATTTATATTCTCATCACACTTCGATCGTGTTCTTTTTTTTTATCACCTTGCGCTGTATTGCTTTATTTTCTTTTAATAATATCTCCTTATTACGTTCGCTAGCGATTGCGCTCTCGTTGCTCTCAAAGCAAACTTTCCTCTTTTGTTGTTCTAGCGAAAGTGCAGCTCGAACGTTTTACCTACTCCTAAAATGTCGTTACAATGTGTGTGTTTGAGACTGTGTATCCTGTGTGTCTGTGTAAACGCGGTTTGATTTTTTTTTCTTTCTTAGCTTTAATAAGAAATTCTCCTATCTCGTGAACAACAGCCTCACGACCGGAACGCATGATTATTCTTTTATTTCATTCTCCTCGACCCACCCCTTGTCACCAGTCCGTTATCAATGATGACGAAAGTAAAACTCAGAGAAGATTTTTTTTGTTCAGTAACATATAAGCGAATCGCAAATCCGTCGGACTGGATCGCGATTGCGATGAGCACTTATTTTTTCGTCTTTGAATCGATCGTCGTCGAACACTTTGATATCGGTATAATAAGTAAGTTTTGTCTTTGTTTTTTTACGCATAATATAACTTATCAATTCAGTTTTAGTCTCTCTCTGTGTTAAGTGAGCTTCGGATAATCCGCGAGAATGTTTTCTTGAGTTATTCATCTTCGTTTGTTGTTTCTTTTCGCGCGCGCGAATTAACCGAGAGAGGATCGTCGTCATCGGGATCGCACCCCGTGGAATCGACGATCGCGAATTGTCCCGAGGATCCAGCGTTCAACGAACTCATTGGCGCGAAAAGCGTCTCTGAGAAATATAAATAATAGATCAACGACGTTCCAACGACCGCCGCGAGTTTCTCTCACACTTATGTACACACTGCTGAAAAGTTCACGAGTCGCACTCGAGATGTTCCAAAGTATCGCGCAACGGCGAAACTTCGTTTTGGCTTCGAGCGCGTTTATCACGAATCCCGTAGGAATAATATTACAAATACTCGTCCCACCGTCGGGGATATTTGTGAATTTTCACAAGTACTCTCTCGGCCTCGGTGGAGGCCTTTTGCGCTCCGATCTGTCGGTCCTCTCACTTCTCTCCGCACTAACGTTGTCGCGTTCCTCGCACTCGAGCATCTGCGTCGTTTCCGTCGGATCGGTGGGACTAACGGGTTGCGTGGCGAGAGGCGCGAGCGGTGCGGCGCCCTTGTTTCTCGATTTACTTCGTCGCTTTCGGAGTATTAGAGGTCCGAGAGCGCCGGTGTCGTCTCTCGAGGTCGATGCCTGTGCCAAGCGCTCGAGAAGCTCCTTGCTCACTTCTCTCGCGGACGTTTTGTAATCGGTTGTTTGTCCGCCGGTCAAACGATCGGACGACGATTCTTTCTGTGACTGCGACTGGTGATGATGATGATGATGGTGATGATGATGCGAAGATTCTTTGACGCGCTCGCAACTCGTCAGCATCTCGCGAGAGCCTTCGATCGGCGACGTTGACGACGTCGTTAATTTGCACTGTTCCGGCAGGCTACCAGGTGTCTGAGTACCCGCGTCGTTCTGCACTTGTGCGCCATTCGGCGAGGACGTTTGATTCGAGTTACCGGCTTGCTGATTTCTCAACTCGATCGTTCGTTGCTGCGGCGGACTGGCGAGTACGCCACTCGCTGTGGGACTTCCGGAAGTGGAAACTGTACCAGTCGACGCGGCCGCCGTGGCGGAAGGTGCGGGTAACCTGGTCATCAACAATTGGAGCATATCTTCGAGCTTTGCGAGACGCTGATTAACCCGCTGAACCTCGAGCTTCAGATCGACCTTGACCTCGAGAACGGCGGCGAGAATCTCGCGATCTTGTCCGGGCGGTGCTGTTATCAAACCACCGTCGTAACTCTCTAATCTTCGGAGGGACAGCTGTTTCGAATCGACCGTTAAGGTCGGTGGTGTTTGATGGGCCTCCTTGAATGTCTCCGTGTCACCACCCTCCTCGATCGTTCCGCCGAGCTTGCCGAGCTTCGGAAAAACCTTGTTCGTGCCGGCACTCGAGCTTGGACGCGAATCGCGCGCGCTCAAGGATCTCTTGAATGTATCGGTACCCGTGCCGGCCTCACTTCCGGAATCCAGACTCGAGCTTCCTGCAAAAATAACACAAAAAACACACATATATTGAACACAATTTTGTGAAAAATATTTCTTTTTTACGATTATTACTTGTTAGTTTGAAAATGTGAAATCTTTTCGAAAGGAAATTGGACAAAAAAATTACATACCAAGTAATCGACCCCACTTGCTGGTTCTCGGGCGCGCCGTAGAAGTTTCCTCGGCGGAAGATGCTTTCCTCGAGTGCGAAGTCTCGCCGTCCTTGCTGTCCTTACTGTCGCCCTTTTCCACATCGGCCGTGTGTCTCTCCCTTCGAAATCTGTATCGATAGTATCAAAGAAAAGAACAGAACACGCCATTAGTATTTCTTCAACGTATTGTCATTCTCAGCGGCATTGTTACGTGGCGGGATTATTTTGTAGTATAATTACAAGAGATAGAGATAGATAGATAGATAGAGGCCGTATTTATTCTATGCGGTTTCTTTCTCTCTTTGGTGTTGGGTTTATCATAATATCATTATCTTTTTTTGTTCAATTTGCTTTTTTGTTCAATTGTAAAGGTTCGTTGCTGATTTTGAATTTGTGACTCTCACGAGATATTCACGTTTCACGGAACTCACGGGAAATGGGGGATAATTAATTTCGTATATACATTAATGCGTGACAAAACGCACGCGCGATAAACTCCGTGAAACGTGCGATTGCCAAGTACCACCAGGATTCTTTTCCTTTTATAAAATTTGTTTTGTTCTTTGTTTCTGTTTTTGTTTTAATATACTTGTTAGCGTTCTTACATCATTACAAAATTGGCTACAGAGGCTATAAAGGGTACAGCTCCAGCGGTGTTCACGAGCAACCTACTTTGGTGTGCCTACGGGAAAAAGAAAGAAAATATTTCTTTTTTTTTTTTTGTGATAAAATGGCAGTAAACATACGGGAATCGGACGAAAGACTGTGAACGCTGTACAGAGATTATACCGTTGATTAATGAATTGTTGTGTTAATTGAACCGTTTTTTGTTTACTTGTTTTTTTTTTTATTTCGCCACAGACGCCTCTGCCAAAGGGGGACGACGTTTTGTCTGCTCAAGTGGTAGTAGCCCGTTTAGATCAGCCATCGAGATATTTCTTAGTCGCGTTCACTGTCGTATACCGATGTATCAATACAATAATGATAAATCACGCCTCTCGAAAAACTGTAGATCCGGTTAATACAATGAAATTCGTGACCTTTTTTTTTTTTCCAATTTATTTTCTCAGGCGAGAAGAGATCTAGTTGTTTCTCGAGGGGACGGCCAATAGTAATAGTTTGATGTAATATAAAAAAATGTCAAGTACAGGTGACAGAGAGAAACTTGAATCCTAGAGTGTGTATATCACATGCACCCCGCGAACTGGAGTTAAATAGTAGTATAACCGAGCTTGGTGGGTATCCGCTGATAGGTATATAGTATTAATAATATATACGGTACAAAGAAAGTATAAAACAGAAACGTAGGGAGAGCGAGAAGTGAGGCAGTTCAAAGGACTTTCTCGAGAGGGTTGTCGCGTTGATACATACATCCATATCTCCAGCATTGTACGCGATTTCTATTTTTGTATTCACAATCTCGAACGACCAATCGGTAGCGTGAAATAATTTGGTTCGATAAAGAAAAAACTCTCGAGTAAATATCCTGAAGATGGGAAAAACACGAAAAAAAAAAATAAAGAGGGAGGTTGGGGTGAGATTCCAGAGGAAAAAAATGGGGTAAATAGAGATTCGATACGGAGGGATTGGAGGTGATAGAAAATAGAGAAGAGAAAGATAAGAGAGTGAAAGGGATGCCTCGTATTCGATCTATACAACCCTTTGGGGGCTTGATACTAAAAACGCAGACATTGTGCAACCGAGACCGGGCACTCACGGACCCTCGCCGGCTAACCAGCCAGTCGACTTTATAATTAGCGGCGCGGCTCGCTGCCGGGAAACTTTAGCGTCGATCATACCAGTCTCTGCGACGTAACATTAAATAAAAAAAATAAGAAAACAGAAAAAAAAATTGGCCTCGTGAAAATTGCTCGGCGTACCTGTTTCTTTAACTACGCGAGCGACACGAGTTTTTTTTTTTCAGACGTACAACATTAGAAAAAGTCGACTGGTCTGTAGTTCGGCATGAAGAAATATATAATACTATATATATATATAATGCGGGCGAGTGAACCATCCGGTTGCAACGTCTCCGTGGCTAAGAGAATAATAGTAGTAGTTTATAGTATATAAGTTAGAAGAAGAAAAAAAATAATGCGCATAACCCTCTAAAGGCGTATATTTTACAGCACTCTAGCATTCTTGAAAATTATAGTATGTAATAAGCGAGAATTTCATAGTCACGAAAAAACGAAACAAAAAACGCTTCACTAATCGCGACAGATTTCATTTTTCGGGACTTTGAATCTCGCGGCGTGAACGCGCAATTTGGATATTACGAGAAGGCTCAATTTGAAATAGTTTTTAATAAAACGAGAGAAACTCGTGTTCCAAGTTGAGAAGATAAGCGCGTGAGACGTGTTCAATGTACAAGCTGAACGTATATATATATATATATTATTCTTTGAATATTTTTCTTAAAAGCTCGAGTTTCCGGCTTCCGTGATGAAGATACAGATAAACTAGAATGAGACAAAGAAAAAAAAATCGCGAGTATCGCGGAACTCGGGTGATCATTGCTCTCGTTTGTGTAAATGGATATTTATATAGATACATGTATGTATACGGGCGTGACGATGGATAATATGTATCTAGTATTTATATATATATAATCATGTTCTTTTTTTTTTTTCAATGTCTATTCGGTAAGTAAAAATTCATAACGATAGATAATAATTCGATACAGGAATAATAATAATAATAATTATATGAATAATAATAATAATGTTTGATAATAATACGTAGCAGAAATATTATAATGGCAATAAAAGGAATGGAGATAAATAAATACGTAATAAATGAAATTGCCTAAAACTCGGCCATGGCGGTAGAACGTTGACGGTGAGTTCCTCGTCGGAATCCTGGGTGGGCGGCCGACTAGAGAGTATCCTCGTCATGCTGATTTGTGGCTCCCCGTCGGTCTTGAATCTTTTCGGACACAGCCCGTCAGCCAGGCGTGATCAACAGTCGCAATATCGAATAATCATCACACACATGATCGATAAAAACAAACGCTCGATATATGTATATATATGTGTATATTATGTATAATAACTTTCTTTTTTTTCCCGTTATCAGTTATGTAGTCGTATTATCCGCTGTTTATTTGCTTAATTATTCATCGGTTATATATTGTGCTGATATATCGTTATACGATATAGTTTTATATATCGTTATTGGTATACGATAATAATAAACATAGTTTGGCTCGACGTAAAATCCGAATCAGAATCGCTTTCCTCGTTCTTATATCGTAAAAATATTTTTCTCTTTTTACGTGCAAAAATAATGACGATAAATTGTAAATATATATCAGGATTTTTTTTTAATTATCGTGGTTCGTTTTGTTTCGGTAATCACGCCTCGCCGTTCGACTGTATAATAATTATCACAGTGGTACACAATTGAAGTGGCAGAATCTTATATCCGAACGAGTTTTACATTTAGTATGTAAAACCTTCGTAACTCTAAACGACGCGCCGTAGTGGGCCCTACCTCGAGAATATCTTGCGAACTAGATGATCCTGCGTCTGATCCAATTGCGGCTCGTTCTTTCGCCTCTCGGCCAGTTCCTTTTCGCGTCTAACGTCCGCTACTTTCCTGAATATAAGCTGTAATAATATACAATAAAGAGCGACGTTAATCCACAGCTACGCAAAGTACATTCAAACTTATTCGTTTCGAATACAGTATATTCTTATTACACGATGCGGAATACGAGAGAAGAGAGTGAAGATTAAGAGATATATCGCTTTAAACCGAGAATCTCAAGTAGTTACGCTCCCCGCAGTCGGGGCACGACGAATATTTCATCAAAACTTTATCCTACTTCTCGAACACTCGAATAGGGATTTCTCGGGCTTTGCCCGAAACTCAACGAAAAAGCTATTTCTGGAATCGAAGAAGATAAAAAAAAAGTAACTATAGACACGATAAAACCCCGTGGAAAACTTTACGAGCCGATTAAAAAGGGAGAATCCGATAAAAACATTACGATGCCTTTCTCAAAGGTTTGCGACGCGAGCGGTTTAAAATTCTACACGCTCGGCGAAGCGATATTTCGCGCCTCGATGTTTCGTGATAATCCGCATGCGATGCTGTCGCGGGTTTGACGAGAGCGAGAGAAAAGCCGCGAACGCGCGCGTCGCGATTCACGGACGAACTCCCACGACGGAGTATTTCTTTCCATTTATTCCATTGTCGCATTTTTAAGCTCCTCGGTAACGTTCACAGACGTAAACGCAAACGGCGGCGGGGTTGTCGAAGATAAAGGTGCTGAGATGTTTCTCGCGCGCGCGTCAGGGCGGGTTCACCGATGACGATGATAAACGAAAGGGGGCTAACATTTTTACTCTCGGTTCGAAGCGGATCGTACGGCGCGCAGGCGCACAAACGTCAGTCGATAAGTTCTTGACGGAGGAGCAGACTACACTCGCGCGGGTCGCCATAACCTATAAATATTTTATTTATCGTCGATACCTCGGCTCGGCTCGTCGTCGCGTTTCACTCCAAATTCTGGACGAAAACTATCATGAAGAAATCGCGAAAATCGTGAATGGAACAATCTGTGATTATGTAGATCGGTGAAACGAGAAGAAAAAAAAAAATAAGCAAATAGTTCGAACTCCGATAAGATAAGGTTTGTACAGTCACGAGTTCTATTGTCAGACGTTCGCGTTTTATTTACTCAGTTCGTCGTTCGTGAATAATATTTTTCTTATCGTTTTTTCAATTTTTTTTTTTCGTTCAGATGGGTCACGCCTCGAGCCGTTCAGCCTCGTCGGGTAACATACTCTCAGCCGACGAGGTTACCCTGGTCGAGAATCTCTTCAAATCTATGTCTAGAAGTTCCGGTTCGATAAAACGCGAAGACATATTCAAGCACTGGTCCACGCACCTGGACGACACGCTGCTCCAATTCGTCGTCAGATTCCTATGTCACGAACCGGGCAAAAAAGTGTCTGCTATCAACGGCGAAAACTTTGGACGTCTTTATGTCTTCGCGGTACGCGGCAGTCCGGAGGAAAGAGCCGATTTGGTTTTCAACGGCTGTACGGACGAGGAACAAAAATTGGATATACCTACGGAGACTTTTCTTCAATACGTTCAAGCTACGATAAATTCGTATCTGAGACTGCAGAAGAATTGCGCCAACGCTCATTACATGAGTTGGAGCAGCATAGGCTGCACGGTGAACACGAGAAGGATAGGAATGCGCTCGAGAAGCCTGTGCGAAGACTTGACGAAGCTAGGCGACGTATTGACGATAGACAAGGTGGAGAATTGGTTCGCTCAGGCGGCGGCTTTCAAGAAGATACAGGCGCACGTTTTTCAATGCTTGTTCTTGGCGTCGCAAAAGAAAGGCGACAAGAACACGGGAGCTCGTATAAACGACCTAAATCTGTTGCCGATCTGCCGGGGTCTCGAGAACATTCCGCACTTTCCGAGTATCCTCGGTCTCGGCGACGTTCTCTTTCTAAATCTCAGCTTGCCGCTGGATCTTCGCAACGAGTGGCGATTTTTGTTCTCCAGCCAGGTTCACGGAGAATCGTTTTCCACGATGCTCGGACGCATATCGTTGCAAGGCGCGACGATAATGATCGTTCAGGACATGGACGATCACGTTTTCGGTGCATTCGCGTCGGAGAATTGGGCGCTAAGCCCGAATTTCACGGGCAATCAGACGTGCTTTCTCTTCAAACTCGAGCCCGATATTCTAACGTTTCCCTCGAGCGGTTACAACAATCATTATCAGTACTTGAATCTTCACCAACAAACTATGCCGAACGGTTTGCTAATCGGTGGTCAACTCAATTATCCGGGGCTTTGGCTCGATTACGAGTACGGAACCGGAAAGTCGAGCATATCTTGCACGACTTTTCTCAACTACGTGCAACTCAGCGGAAAGGAAAACTTCAAGATCAAACATCTCGAGGTATGGGGCGTCGGACCGGTGCCCGAGAGCGACGAGGAAACTAGAGAATCGAAATCTGTGCTTGATCAGGATTCAACGTCGAAGGTATTGCTCGAACTTTCCGGGCGGAAGATGCACAGCGACGGGCTTCGGGAGGAGCCTCGCGATTGAATTTTCCAACGATCTGTCTTTCCTTCGAGAAAACTCGAGACTTATCTTCAGCGGGAGATAAAGGCCCGGCGAAAACTCTAAACTGTTAACTGTTATCTACGAGCCTGAGTGTGAAAAATTGTTTACGGATATTTATGAATCGATATCGCGATTGGAAGTCCGATATCTTGGACGCGGAAAACAGAAACAAAAAAAACACTCTTAACGAAAAAGCGCCGGATAGTCACATCGAAAGTTTAGAGCGCGAACAAAAAAAAAAAAACATGGATTACGAATTTTTCTCTGAGACTTTTATCATTAGGCAAAGTTGGAGTAACGATGAAAAAGTGGAGGGTAAAAAACGAATTTTTATCGTGAGAATTACGTGTGGAAGAGAGCCGCGAATGATGGAGATAAAGCGAGGGAAAAATAAACTCGCTAGTCAGCTGCCATAAAGATACTCTCTTTCTCACTGCAGGTATATATTATTTAACTTATTATTTGATTCAACGGGATTTCCAGCGAGCGATATAATAATTCGTCGTATCCGGAACGGCCTGAACTTTTGACTGTAAGCTATGCTACCTCCCGTTATCATCACTCATATTGTTATATAGACATAAATGTAAAAAAGAAAACTGAATAAAGCCCACCCGACGTCGTTTCAACTCGGCTATGAACATTGCGCGAATTTTCTCCCCAATGTTGACTTATTTGTTGTGAAACTTTATGAATGTCATTAAAACCCAATAAAATGTATAATTATAAAAAAAAAGAATATAAAAAAATATATCACTTCGTATGTTTTTAACTCGAATGAAACTATGCGAATGTATAAACTTCTGAGCTGTGCTAGGGAAACTTTGTTTGAAAAAAATCAACAAAAAATTCAATAAACTATCGACAAGTTAAAAATAAAAATCGCTTTTTTTTTCTATTCAATCCCCTATTTTTCTCGAACAAGCACGAATGTTTGAAGATTGTTTAGAAACAACATTTTTCACTTACCCGATGACGCAGGTTGTACGTGAGAACGAGATTTCGCGCGAACGAGTTCGCGAAGGCCTGATAGAAGTCGAGAACTTCGAGAAGGCGGTCTCTCTTGATGGTGTGAAGATCGCAATAGGTGAGAGCCCGAACGTTCGCCGCGCTCTGTCCGACGGCCGAATCCTTCCAGAAGCTGTCGCCGAAAACGTCCCCCTTGCCGAGTATAGCGACCACCTCGTCGTCCTGTATTACCTCAAGACTACCGGTCACGATGAAGCACAGCGAGTCTATCGATTCGCCGGTGTGATAGAGCAGATCACCGGGCGCGCTGTGCGACATCGTGAAATGCATCGCCAACGCGCGTAGACAACCGTCGGACGCCAATCTGCATTGGAGAAAACAATCGGAAATACAAAGCATCGATTATTGAAATGAACTCAAAAATCAACGAAATACGATAGAAAAAAAATGCACAGGCCCATTTTGAACTAGAGATTCTGTGGAGGCATTGAATATAGAAATAAAAACCGATTTGTGCTTCATTCTCTGACTGCTTTAAACGACCAAGGAAATTCACAAAGCATTCAGTGAAGAAGACTCGTGTTTAATATTCGAGTTCTTCGAGCTTTGTCTATCGGCTTGGCACATTGGCGCGCGTCTACTGGCATTCGACCGTTGGCATGTGCCAATTGGCATGCGGTTATTGGCATCTTCGAATATGCACATGCGAATAGCTCAACGAGTCGCTAAAAATCATGAAACAAAAATTTGAATAAAATGCAGTAATATGAATAACATTATTGTTTTCGTTCCTACATTTCATTTAATTTTTTCGCAGCCGACATTTTTTGCCCTAAGAATATAATTATTCTGCCGAAGATACAAAAATGTTGAAAAAAGTCTAATGTCCGGGTCGTACTTGAAAAAAAGCCACTCGCTTTCGACAGTAGATAACGAATAATTACTAGAGAGAACCACAATAAAGAAATAGAATCATCGAGCAATGCAAACCTGAAGGCAGGATGTTCGTTGAAGACTTTACGATTGAGATGCACGCATATATCGGCTTTCATGTCCTTCGGGCAATAGTTAAGAACTTTGTCGGTATCGAGGCCCTTCGTCATGGCCCACGTGCTGACCACGTAGTCCATGACCCTCTCGCTCAGAGCTTTCGGCACTTCGTGAAGTTTCATAAATTCTCTCACGTTGTTGAGCATGTCGTGATACTTTGCCGTTGCCGAGGTCATTTGTTGAATTATCGTGGTCACGTGTCCGAATATCGTCGCGTAGAGGAGAGCTGTAACCGCGATTGCCGAGGGAAACTCATTTTTATTACAATCGCTTTCGACCCGTGCGGCGGAGAGAGAAGAGCTTCGAGGTAAAACAAATGGGAATTGTTACATGGCTAATCGTACCGGCAATTATCATCATACAGATGGTAAAGATTTTCTCGTTGTCGGTTTCAGCGGCTACGTTACCAAATCCCACGGAGGTCATGCAGGTCATCGTAAAGTAGAGTGCGGTAACGTACATTGTACGCCTCGACGGTCCAGCTACCAATTCGGGAACGGTGCTGGCGTTCGTCCACAAGTAGCTGTACGGCGATTGTGTAACGTTGGCCAATTTCCACAACCACGAGTACTGCACACCGCTATCGGCGTCCGATCTTCCTATCGAATACCTTCGAGAGAAACATCGCGCGAAGAAGATTTCGTGAACGATGAGAGCTTCTCGCCGTTAGCCCGTTAGTAAAATGTGTTTAAGACAAAAATCTTTGTAAAGCATTCGAACAGTGACTATTTCATTTTTTTCTGTTTTTTTTTTTTTTATAATTCTTATCCGCGATTAAAAGCACGACGACATGCCGCAATAATCGTTTCTATAGGCAGCGCAGCTCGCTATCGAAACAAATGACTATCGAATGTTTCTTTTCTGTGAGTTCTCTAAGGTTTATTGTTCGGAACAAATTTACTGGGATCGTGCATTGTTGTTGATAGAAGAAAAAATACAAATTCAACTTTCTTTGAGAATTTGTATTTTTTTCTTTTGAAAATAATGTTTTTCTATAATTGTGGGTGTCGGTGGGTATGTGATATGCGAGTGTTACACTGATGTCGCTATTTTGTGTATTTTATAGAGAAAAAATTGAGATATTCTACGATCCGTGCAGCTTGTAAAGCCATCCAGATAATTCGAGGGAGCCGCGATCCGATCGAGAGGAGAGGAGTGCGAGAGAAAAAGTGCAACCGCAACGGGTTGGCCTTGAACTCTCCAAGACTGTGAGTCCTCTCGCCTCGGGATCACCAGGATTAAGGACGAAAATCCCCGCTAAGTACGAGAAAGACAAGATAAAGTTTTTTTTTTCTTTTCGGGGAGGTGCTCGGTGGATCGGAAGCATCGGGCGTCTGGCAGCGGTCACGGGGGGTTACCTTAGAGAACGTGTTCGTAGGGTGAAATCACCTTAATGTGACGTACCAGATACAGGCTAGCCAGTGTGCGACCAGCATGTAGAAGCATAGAAGAAGGATGAGCATCGCGGCACCGTACTCGAGATACCGATCCAGCTTACGAACGACTCGTCCGAGTCTCAATAGCCTGACGACTTTCAGTGCCGAGAAGAGACTACCGATACCGTCTTCGTCATGATCGAAAGCGTTGAACACGTCGTAAGGCAGACAACTCAGTAAATCTATTATGAACCACGACTTCAAGTAGTTCATTCTTATGACCTAAAAACAAAACATTGAAAAATTTAAGCCACAAGATTTAGTTTTGAGGTCACTTTTTCTTGGATGAACTTATTGAGAAAAAATTATTTATTGAATGGACACAGTAAAAGAATGCTTTTCGATTCACGTTGATGCAATTCGCTACTTTGGATATTGGATAATCTTTGCGTTCTGACAAAAAATTGAAAAATTCACCGTAGCTATTGTGTTCCACAGAGAAAATATTAACGAGATAAAATATTCGGCAAAGTTTCAGATTCGTTTTCCTTCGATCCGTTGCAAAGCGATGACGAATGTTGAAAGCCCTGATAAAAGAACATTGGCCATTTTTCGTACCAAAAGAAAGATAAAAAAATTACACCGGAACACATATTTTTGCGTATTTTATCGAGTCGAACACAAATCCGAGACCAGTTTTGGCTCAAAGTCAAGTGGAACATTGGTAATTGCCAAAAACAATTATTCTTTCGTTACCGGCTGTGATTTAGGATTTTCGTGAATTCCCAATTTTGTTTTCGACCATTTCCGTACTAATTCTTGATGTGCATTTTCAAAAATATTTTTCCACCTTAGACCCAAAGTACCGTCCATTTTTTTGCATGAAAAAAAAAAAAAAGAAAAACAAACCTTCGGATCGGAAACGACTTCTCCGCCAGCGCCGACGAAAGTTGTGTGAAAATTGAGTACGATATCGATGAAGAATATAACATCGACGATACTGTCGACAACAAGTAACGATACATCCTCGCTCGTTTTGTTTTTGAAGGCCACGTTGTATGGGACCATTATAGCCGTGTAAAAGGTCAGACATAGGATTATCCAATCCCATATGGCCTTGAAGGCGCAATAGTGTAGTAATATGTGCGGTGGCGTCTTCGGGGCTTCCTGACGATACTGCGGCATCACGTCTCCGCTCAGGGACATCATCTGGGCAAATTGATACTAAGTCTGAATAGCAAATACGTCACAAAAGCCGATCGCTTCCCACGAGAGAATTCGATCGACGATAATTCGATATCGAAATTCATTCGCGCCGGTACTGCATGCCCAAAATACGTAATAAATATTGATAGATGTGCAGAGTACCGAGCTTCAATGAAATTCGATTTATATTCAATCGCTCTTCAATTCCGCAATTTCTTTTGTATTGTTTTTTGGTTTCGTCAACATCGTTTACTGGTGCTTACGTGGGCTAGATGAGACTGTTTCGCCGTTGTCGGCAAAGCCGTGTCCTTCAGCGCTGGAAGATGCGAGCTGAATTGCGATACCAGTACGGATCTCGATCTCGTGACTGATCTCGCTAGTTTCGCGAACTTCGATAGACCACCCTTGCTGTCGTCGGTTTCTATTGGCTGTTTCAGCGCCGTTATGTCCCTGAACGTAAGCAGGAACAGCACGACGAGATCTCGCTCGTTCTTTATCGGCGCTATTTGCAGTAGCAGCCATAGCGGTGTTTCTGTGCATCCCAATCAAGAAAACCATTAACGCTATCTCCACCCAAAATCGCTAGTCCTCTACTCAGCGAATTTTCTATACGAAGAGGTCAGATAGCGAGATACAGGAAAAAATATGTAGATAGATAAAGATATTGATAGATAGATAGATAGATAGATAGAATAGGTCTGAGAAGATCTACTGAATCTACTATTCTTCGGTTGGATGCTATAGAATAAAAAAATAAAATAAAACCTGTCGGGTGTTTTTAATTCATGTTCAAGAACACTTCTTTTCATACTCTATAATTCAGTGTCTAAGATATTATTTGCCTGTATGATAAAATAATGGGTGGCAGATATTGAAAAATCTAGGTATAATGAGAAAATGTTTTAAGCTATGTACATTGTGAATGCGGGTATTAGATGCGAAATGAACAGCTTCATGGCCGTGTAATTATTTTGTCGTTGCTATGGGGAAAGCCGGGGCAAAATGGGACGGTCGCACAACACCGAGCATTGTGGCAAAGTAGACGAACCGTTAATATTCATGAAATTTTAAACACGTTCGATTTTCAAAATCTGTAATGCAGAAAAGTTCAATGAATAAAATTATGATTCTGTAATTATCTTTAAAAAAAGAATATCGATAGTACATGATGTTAAGTACAAATTTCTCATTTTTGGATGCAATTTCATCAACTTTACGTTTTTATCGTCTCAATACGCGAGGGAGTGTGAAAAGTCGATTTTTTGGTTCAAAAGCCCTGGAGTCGTGTTATGCAGATTAACAAAACTCTCCGAATTGCCGAAGCGATTAAATTTGCCCCACCTTTCCGTGTATATGAAAAAAAAAGAAGCATGCGTGCGCTCGCTAATCGAATAATGAAGAAGTAATGCGACGGGAGGAATGTAGATAACGTGGAAACGTCGGTGCTAATTGCATCGTCCGCGCGTTATTATTATAGCGGTATTTACATTAGATCGAATTAACGATATTATGCGTGCGTCGATTATAAACGCCTACGAGATTAGCATTATTATCGAAACGCTATGAAAATCTCATATAATTTCATTGTCCCTCTAAAATCATCTAATTGAATACAAATAGCTCTAATTGGAGTTTAAAATCCTAATTGTATCGTTGCAGCTTCGACGACGCTCAATAGAGATCGAGAATTCGTTGCGTGATATAAAGTATAGAACGAAAACGTGTGAGATGTGAATAATATTTTTTGGAAAATTAGCGAAAGTTAGTGTACAAGAAAATAAAGATATTTATAGACAATGAAAGGAAAAGAGAATTAGAGGGTAAAAATAGTGATAGAAAAAATGATTAATTGGCTACGCATACTCTACGAGTTTTTTTTTTATAGAATCGTAAAAGGATCGCTTAGATTGTCGAGCGGAGGGATGGAAGAGGGCAGTTTTCTGACGTGAATTGTGTCGATCAATTAACATGTTGGCCGGTGGCTTCGGATGTTTCAAATCTCGCGGCCAATTACCGGAGTTACGTAGCTACCCCATTCGCGAATTTACTGCCCGACCGAATTGTATATTTTTTTTTCACATTTTTTATGCATTGTACGTATATACGTATATACGATGCCGTACTGTACACTAATACGGGAGAGCAGCAGCAATCCGGCACGTTTAAATGTTTAATAACTCTTTTCCCGGTGGAAATGCGCGCCGCTTAATTAAACGACTCTCTATAGAAACCCTCCCCCTTCCGACTGCGCGTGCTCCATTGGTAGAAAACGACTATGCGGCATACCGAGCGAAGAAAACATTCCTTTGACCCCGAAAGTCGATATTTATCGGAAGTAGTATCCTCTCGAATGCGAGACCGAAATTCTATCTCGAACGTTAGTCGCGCACGTTTCGGTATTCCGCGACTTCGAGAAATGTGAAAAGACGCGAAGCGGGATAAAAAAAGAAAAAACGGCGTATATATTAGATATATACTCGCTTGTAATTGATAGCAGGTTTCTTTTCTAGAAATTCAATCGCAAGAGCTTCCTCCCTTTTTTTCAACTCTTGTTTAATTAATTTTGCGACGGGGAGATCATTGGGTGCTGTTTCAATTTTTTTTTTATAAATGCGGTTGTACATGCGGCAAAGAATCGACGATGGTGAGATATCGAGGTCACCGCGGGTATCGGATATTTTTATATTTTTCCCGGCGCGTTCCGCAAAGACGACGACGACCCCGACCGAGAGTTCGTCTGAGCTTCGGGCGCTTTTTAGCTTGCAAAATCGAGGTCGGATAGCGCGAAAAATCATCGGGGTTTTAGAAATTCGCGTGCTCGTTTTCTTTTTGTTACCCGTATTTTTCGAAAATTTGTATATTAACGATATTTTTTTTACCGATTACGATTCGATTTTTTTACATTCACTCACGTATGTACATGTGTGGTATGCTTTTTTTTTAATAGCCTATAGTTATTAGTGGCCGGCGGGAGTTCCGTTGCTATTCAAAATTCCATGTCACTTACAGTGGATCACATGTTTTTTTCGTGATTTTTTCGTGTGTCTTTTCATGAGTACTCGTGATAGGACATACCTCGTGGGGTACCTTTAAACAGAATTAGTTTTCTCGAATTATTTATCGGACGTCTGGCCAAAACGGGCTTTTACTACTGATTACCAAGGGACACAGAAATTCAACAAATCTCGTTTCATTCACAGAACGTTTATGCGTTATATTCAGCAAAAATCGAAAAATTATAATTTCTTTTTCTCACTTCTGTTGATTCGATTTGTTATTCTGAGGCGGTGGTTTTTTTTTGTAATTTATTGGATATGCATGAAAATGAAAGAAACAAAAAAAAACAATAGACTGTCGCAAGAGAGCGATGAGAGGGGGTGATATAGCCGTGACGATCGGGCACAGTGATATATATTTGGCAATAACATTTCATAGTTCAACACTGTGGCTCCAATCTACAAACACACAGACACGCAATAATCGTGAAAGATTCACGATTCGAAGAAAAGTGAACAATCGTGAGCGAGGGCAAATTTTGTTTTGCTTTCTTGTTTGTCTTTTTTTTTGTCGCACATGGAGTTTTTGCTGGTTTTCTTTTTTTTAGTCATGCGATTAACACATCAGCAGCAATGTTCATATTTTAATTATCGTAGCGAGTACTAATTGGTTACGAAGAAATTTAGGCAGGTCAATTACGTCTTTTTTTTATCGTCCTGGGAGTCGAAAATAGAAAAGAATTTGCCCAAAATCTCAACGAAGTATCGCAACTATTTGAGAAAATGAAACTTTCTTTCGATATCATACTCGCGTGATTCGATCTAATCACTGTTATCAAGAGGTGAATTAGAATAAAAATAAAAACATTTTCATTAAAAACCGCCAACCCCGATATTATGCTTTCGAGCCAAGGCTTCGTCGGGGGCTTTAATCGCAAATCGTTGACCGCAAAGCTCACGCGACTCGTGTTCGATTTTTTTTTTCCGTTCTCCAACCAATGTCCCGACGAACAGATTCCAATCGGTCTTAAATACGCGCTGACCGACTCGCCTGTTCGCGATCATCGTGAGCGATAACGACCCGATAGAGGACACACGCTCGTACTTTAAATAAGTTATGCTCACAATTATAGAAAAAAAAACGCGTGAATTGTTGTGTACAATAAAGGAAAAAAAGAAATATTAGAAAAGTACTCGCAACGCAGCAAAGTCGCAGAACAATCTTCTCGCGCCTCGAAATCCTTGAATATTAAAGCTTAAGGTCGAAACCGAAGGAAGCGAGACTCTGATGCACGTGAAATGTTGAGCGCCTTTTAGCGTCTAAAGGTCTCTCGGTGGATGCGCGCGAGAGACGGAGCTCGGATGCTTGTTATACGCGAGAAATAAGGAGAAGGAAAAAGATTCTCGTCGACTCCCAGGACGTCGATAAGGTACACGATCCCCGGGGATATTAATTTCTGGCACGTGCACAAAGATGAACGTTATCACGCGAAAGAATATAAAAAAAATAACAAACTTACTGTTCTTCTTGTAGAGCAAAATCTCGAACTGATCGTGTATTTGTCCCTCCAGGCACTCTTCGATCCTCGCTATGGTCTCCTTGTCCGTCAGCTCGCCGTACATGAATCCGCACCGGCATGACTTTTGCATCACCTGTATATAAAGAAAATAAATTTTCATTTTTTTTCTCATATAAAAAGGAAATATATAATACTATATATTATATTTAAGAAAATCCTTCTTCATTACAAAATCCTTCGATCGATAATTAATCGAAGATTCCCGATAATTTCGAAAACGAAGAAACGATTAATCAAATGACTTTCGCGTGAAAATGTTCGTACGATCAACTTATCGATACGGAAAATAGAATACAAGTGAAGTGACGATAGCGAAGGCGCCGTCATAAATCTTATTATCCGGATCATTCCTCCGTAATCTATTGAGCGAGGGCCCCGAGAACCGGGGGCTGTAGTCGTTTCTATCGAGTTTCACGAGTACCATCGGAACTACTTCACAATAGAAAATAATCAAAGAATAAAATAGTGCAAAGATTAACAAATACAGATTTTGATTAATTTGTATAAGATTAATTGTATAAGAAAAATCGGCTCGAGTTCACGAAAATTGAGCGGAAAATAGTGCAACAATCGATAAATACAGATTTCCAATAAACCATCGACGATTAAACGTAAAAGTACCATCGGCGCAGGTTCACAAAAAAAAGGAAAATGCGAAGATAGACAAATAGAGATTTCGATCTATCGAGTCTTGTATTTCGTACTTGTACACCCACCTCGGCTCTGTTGTAGCCGGAGATCTTGCAGAAGCTCTCGTTGCAGTAGACGATAGGAAAGTCGACGATCTGCGCGTTCGCCAGCAGGAAACTGCTGTCGGCTGAAAAACGTTGATTAAAAAAAAAGAAAAAGATCCATAAATTAATAGTCGTCGATAATGAGCTCATCCGGAGATTCGTATGTCGCCGAAGAACCTCAACTCCGACAGATTTTATCTCCCTACGGATCGATCGATAGATTAAAAAAATCGTCGATCGTTAATTCGTCGTAGTCGTCGGAATTGCGGAAACGCAATGGATTTCGTCTTTGCTCATCGGTACCGATCGCGATGGGAAATGACATAACGACATCGAAAGGAGTATAATCGAGTTAGTATCAGAACGTCGAACATCTCGTTATCTCTTTTGCTTCATCGATTATCTCTGTACCCGCCGCCGCAGCGTCGTTCGCGTTTATCTCTTCCGCGCTCCTTTTTGCCCCTCGCCCCGCCCCGTAACTCCTTCGTCGCCTCTCACGATCGATTATATATTCTACATGACCACCGACGGAATTCGTGGCTGTCTCCTTTCGTTTCGGAATAAATGCTTTTATATACCTCAATCTACGAAGCCAACCTCGCTCGTACAACATCGTCCAGGCCCATATTTACACAGCGATTTGGCTCTCTTGCCTCGTCGTCTGCTACACACCCCACCCCGACCCTACGGCGTTGATTCAATATTTGTTTATCTGATAATTCGTGTAACACGCTCAAAGACTGATTTCCTGATTTCTCAATACTATACGTTACCTATGTATAAATACGTATCCCACAGATGGCGACGAAAAATATATTTCACGGGAGAAAAAAACTTTTATTGCATATTTTTTATCTAATCCGAATATAATCGGGGATTTGCGCATAAATATCAAAAAGAGATTCGCGTAAAAAAAATACTCCCATTCTCGTATGTTTGAATGAGAGAGCGGGGCAAGATGGGCACAGTAATAATAATCGATTAACTAAATTATTATTATTATTGACAATTATAATTATTGTAAAAAGAGTAGTAAGAATACAGATGAAATTTCAATTCGGAAATGTTTCCCCAAATTTTTCTCAAATCAAAAAAAGTACTTCAATTATTTTCCGTTTTGCCACCATGCCGTGTTATCCGGCTTTCCTAAAAATCGCAAACCCGGGAGATACTTTGATCTTCTAATACATGCAGAAAAAGTTTCGAGCCCGTTACGTCGAGAGAATAGACGTGGGAGAGCTGTTTCATCCTTGAAGTGCACGGCACCAAAGAGGGGTGACGATACGAGAAGTAAATAGAGAGAACGGAGGGTGGGATTGATAAAATGCCGAGGAACGAAGAGTATCGTCGAGATTCCATCTACGTACAGCACAACATTATCTAACGTCGCGGCGCTCGCCGCGTCTGTGTATCGCCTCTGAGAAATACAAGGGCGTCTTCAGCGACGAGTCGGAACGCTGAAGGGCGCGCGATACGCCCTTCCGCTCCGTAAAATTGCGAGTGTACATTTATTCGATGCACACGTACGTGCCACGTCGGGATACAGGAAGGTTGCGCGGCGTACGAAGGGGTTGAAGCCCGCCCCGGGCTTGTAACAACGAGGCACTTTTGCGATCGAGTGTCATTCCCTCACGAAAGCTCCGCTCTTTTCCCTCTCCATCTCTATCTTTCAACTTGTTGAAAGCCATCGAACCGAAACCCTCTCGGGAGGTTTGTCTCTCCTCCACGCCGTCGTAGAGGCGAACAGAGAGGCCTCTCACTGGTCCACGCTGCGGATAGCAGCAAGTAGAAGCTGCAGAAGCGGAAGCAGCAGCGGCATTCCCCGTTTACAGGTTGGCAGAGACACAGAAGAGCACCAGGTGCTGCTTTTGCAGTTGCAACGAATTTCGAGAGTACATACAGTCGGGATATATACGTATATATATGGATATGTATAGAGCCGAGCGTAGGAAAACCGTCGCAGAAGTTTAAAGAGAAGGAGAAAAGCGATTCAAGCGACGAGGCCATTGTCTGTCCGGGTGAGTTACAGGTGCGCGATTATCCGACATATACACTCACTCTCGGACGACTAACTCCTCTATATCCACATTGGCGGTGAGAGACATCGGGAATATAATAGCGCGAGCCGAGATACCGAGGGCATTTAACGGCCACAAGGGCGTAACTCTATTTTAGTAATTTAACTGTTATCTGTGACAGAGTTTAATCCAATTAACCTCCCCGTGACACCAGACGCGTTACATCGCTTTGTTTTCAGACGGCGATAATGACTACGAACTTTCCGCGGTCCAGCGCGCTATTGCGGCGGAGACGGGAGAGACGTTTCTCTTCGGGGCTCGGCAACTGAGCAGACATTTTTTTTCTTCCTCTCGTATTTTTAAAGTTTAATCCGTTAAGAACATTGTGTACAATTTTAATTTTCAAACTCGTAAAATTGAGAAAGTTGAACGGCTTTCGAGCGCGTAAGCCCGTCGCCAAACTTTTAACGTCGTGAACGAAGCCGAACCGTAAGTTTCAACTGTCGTTGTTTTGCGAATAAAGGATCTCTTTGGTTTTTTTGTTTGGGGTCATTCGGCCGTCCAAAATCGCGACAACGGTGCAAGAAGCAATTTTTATATCGAAAATCTTTCAGCTAGTTATTCGTGCAGACATCTGAATAAATATACAGTTTTTAAGAAAAAAATCTGTTTTTCAATTTTTCTGTCCGTTTTCTAAGTTATCGCTGGCCGTAACATTGAGTCGGATGTTTCGAGTGGATAAAAGAATGTTGGAAATGCAATAAAAATGTTAATCTTTTATCATTAACTCAATTTCAGAATTTTCTTCGTTTCGTATATTACACGTCGATTAATAGTCGGAATGATTATCTCAGAGGCAATATAAAGCTCCTTCAGAAACAAGTAGATCTCATTTGGGAAAGTCGTTTGGTCGCTAATGCGATGTGAAAAATAGTGAAGTAGCGTGGATCTTGAGACAGAAATACAATAATGGAAAAAAAGTCGTTCGAGAAGACACGTGGAAGAGAACAAAAAAAGAAAGAGTGCGCGGGGGGCGGAGGGGTGGAAGAGAGACGAGTCGCAACACAGCTGGACAGTTGGAGAAAGCTGGTACACAACGTCAAGAGCAAACGGCAGCAGTGGAGCACGAGAAGGCGGAGGTTTTAATGGACTTTAGTACTTAGAGGCCAATAAAGTGTGCCACGCGGCTCCGCGACTTCGGGTACCCCGAACATCATTTTCACCCTTTGCCGGAGGAAAAAAAAGAAAAAAAAACCTTAACCCACACGATTAACGAGTCGGCAATGTCTCCGTGCGAATCGCCCGCGCTCTTAAATATTTCTTCATTGGGCTCCTCATTCAGTTTATTAATCTTCATAAAACGAGACGAGCGCGGTGCGCGCGTTCTCAAGTTAATTTTTTTTTAAGAAAAAAACCAGTGCTTCATTACATATCGTTTTGACCCTATTATTTTTTTTACAATTTCAATTTTGCAATTTTTTCTACTTTTCGATCGAACAACTCGAAAATACACCGCGAGCTGCTCTTTGCAGGGACCGATAAATATGTCGTGCGAAGTAGCAGCGCAACGTTGGCTCCGAAAATTGCTAGGGTTCTCGCACGGAGCAATGGAGAAAAAGGAGTATTACAGTGGCAAGGGATGGCTTTGTACATGTACATATATATATTGAGAAAGAAGGAACCGGAGAGCAAGAGAAGTCTGCTGACCGCAAGTCCTCGTTCTATACCCCGACGTCGCCCTCGCGCACGGTGCAGCTGCTAGATACGAGATGCGACAAGAGTACGGATACATAGAGACTACATACCGCACCACCAAACCGCAGTTGTCCATTGGTGCTCGGCAAACATACCTTAAAACGCGACGAATTCAACCGCGAGTTACAACACACCACGGCTCCCGTGGGAGATAAAGGGACGAAGCAACGAGAGCGAACGATGGTATGGAAAGGAAGGACGAGCAGAGACCGCGGGAATTGTAGGACTACGTGCTCGAATACTCTTGCGGCTAATACGAGTGCTATGCAGTGCGGACTACATCAATCCTGCTCATTTATTCGACAGAAATGCAATCCTCGCAATTTTTCATCGCGTCAGTAAACATTTTATATTTCCCCGTTTTTTTTACGCGATTACGAAACTCGGACTCGAACAAAATGAAAATTAACTTCAGGAAACAAAAGGCTGAGAGAGAATTGTCCGAAAAAAAATAGAGTTACATTTTTTTCTGGTGTGCATTGGATTTTATTTGCCATATTGGAGCGAATGAAATTACGTTCGAAAAAATCGGTTTAACGAAACTGCGAAAATTGGATTCTCCAACGATTCGCAAAAATAAAAATAGCACATCTATTCAAACAATGCAATTCCTTGTTTTTATTGTGTTAATGACAATTATAACCCTTTTTTTTACTGGATTTGGAAGCTGAAACCGAAATGAAGACAATCGATTTTTGCACCAATCCACATCACTTCGCAAGTTCACGAGGAACGTGAAATTCCTTTGGCTTTCAAGCAGCGGCGTTTATGCGAAAAGGAGAACGCAAGGGAGGGAGGGAAAGAGTGACATTGAAGATCGTTCGCACGCAGCTGACCTCTGATCGTCGGCCGTACCGACGCGGCAAAGTGCATCCGTACAACGTCGTCGTCGAGTATAGAGCCAAAGCGTGTATTGCATTTGTGAGCGTCAGTGGGTAGAGCTCACGACCAATCTCCAGGGTCGTTTCTCTCGCGCATCAACGACCAACCAACGGTTCAAACAGACAGGCAAACAGACGGGCAGACGGGGGCGAGAGGGCGAGGGGTTTGGGAAAGGAAAATCGAGAGACGTCGAAAGCGGAAAAGTCAATCGGGAACGTTCGCACCCTTTCGCTCTTCGATCTTCACCCGACGGAGGAAATTCAGCGATATAACTCTAACCGAGTCTCCGTATCGATTTTCATACACTCCAAGGCTAACCCTCAGGGTCGAATCGTAATTTACAGTTTCATAAAGTCTAGATCGTAATTAATTGCGGACTGCATCCGTATATACATTCTATATACATATAGTACATTCGTATAGATATAGATACGTTCATAGAGCGAAGTAGGGCAAAATGGTCAGATAGTGCAACCGCGAAAGCTATAAAACTGCGGGAAATTTTTCTTTTATTACACCGACCCAAAAGTTGACAAAAATTGAGTCAAAATTGGAAAGAATGTTTCAAACATATTCCTCTTACAATTTGCTTACTTTCAAAGGAAACTTTGATTGGTGACTTTTTTTTTCCAACATGTAAAAATCACATTTAGCACAAATGTCTAGTGTGTGTATGCAAAATAAAACCTTAAAATGATAGCTTCCACAAATTTTAGGTGATCAAGCTGGAGTTTGGTACGCAAATCAAATTCCAGGGTGGTTTATCACAAAACTATTTGGGCGCGCTGCTATTTGTGCGGGTTTCAAGCACTTGAACTGAAACTTCGCGCACGAGTGCAGTGGCCACCGAAGGTGTTTGATGTTGAATTCAGCTCAAATCGATTGAGCGATAAAAAAATTATAAATATTTATGTTTTCGAATCGTTTTTTCATTCCGTCATTCAAAAATGTCGTCTCAATTTCTTCTCATATTTTATCCATATTTGATTTCAATTATTTCCGATTCTACCCATTTTGCCCCGACTGTCCATTTCGTCCCGCTCGCCCTCAGACAATCGCACGAGGGTGTGGTCTCAGGGCGCGGAGAGTCTCGCTATAGTAAAATTTCCTTCCATTTTCCTTCTCCTATCTCAAGGAACCGAAAATTTCAATGTCGGAACTGAATTATCGTATAGCTTCAAGGAACGTACCGTTTTGCTTCGAGTTATCCTGACTAACGCGATGCGAGCGTTGCGTTTATCGAGTCTTGAGATAACGTCAAAGGAGCCTTCCGGAGGCTCGAAGAAATCTCTATATGCCTCAACCTTTTTGCTCCTTCTCCTCTGCATATTTCTCCCTTGGCTCACAGCGGGGTAGGCGCGCTATCGGAGCCTTAAAATCCCGAAGCTTTTAACCAAGTGAGAAACTCGACGATTATCGTTCGTCTATGGTATACATTACTCCGGTAATGTAATAGGGAACGAGAAGGGGAGAGTTGGTGAGTTTAAATGTGCATGCTCTTGCCCTCCTTGGGCCTTTCCACTTGCGAGACGAGACGCGCTCGCGAGGTGCGGGCAGGTAAGGTCAGCAAAGAGAAACGTATTACGAACCATCTCGCGAATGAGTTAAAGAGAGAGTGGAGAGCCAAGCGAGTATAGTCTCTCGATCTTGATTCACACGCGAGAAACTCACGGAGGCGAAGTTTGATAGGGAGAAGGGAAAAGCCAGCAACTAGGCAGTCAGGCAGGCCGGGTCAAGGTGCGGCTTGTTTTTACCCTCTCGCCTGTTCTCTCTGACTATACGTATCGACTATATGCCCCGGCGTGCTCACTTTAACTCTAAGCGAGCTTACGAGCGCTTGGTATATGTGTGTTACCAAAGCCCCGGAGCTCACGGTGAAAGTGATTAAGCAGAATAACACCCTGGGTCGATAAAAAAAAACGATCGAACTTAATTACTCTCTTCTATGATTGTCTTTCCTTGTTAAATCAAACGAATCTTGAGCATTCTCGAGGCATTCGTTAAATGCTTTTTTCAAATTCATCTAGAGCTTTGGCGCCTCCGAAAGATTCTTCCGAAGGGTCAGCTTTATCGCGCGAGCGAAATACAACCGCCGAGTCTTTACATACGAAGGAAAGCTTGTCGGAAACCTCGCGCCCCCGAAGCTCTTCGCCAAGTGCACTCGGTCGACGCGAAGGGTTCGAGTTAATAGACAGAAGCACGAGGCAGAGGGAGAGAAAATTCTACCTTCCGTGCGTGTCGAGCTCGTAGAAATGGAATCGAAAGTGCCCTTGAAAGATTCGGAAATAATAATTGCACTGAAACTTCACGCTTGTAGGTTCCGAAGCTCGTGGCGTCAAACTTGCTTCGATGATGAAGAAC
Source organism: Ischnus inquisitorius (assembly GCA_963924025.1). Classification (NCBI taxonomy): domain Eukaryota; kingdom Metazoa; phylum Arthropoda; class Insecta; order Hymenoptera; family Ichneumonidae; genus Ischnus; species Ischnus inquisitorius. The sequence goes on from OZ001248.1 coordinate 6,069,916, forward strand.
CCTCGTCTATGGAAACGGATCAATTCTCAAGACGTTTCTATTGATTCGTTATCATTCATTTATTGATTGGCGGGAATATTGTCATTCGCAAAATTAAATATTGTATTCTCATTTATGTATTTGAATATATAATGTAATCTAACGTATTGGCACTAAATAAAAATCTTTACATATTGCAATGTTCGTTAAAATGAAACGCGATATTTCATTAAACATTACACATTATTATTAGTGTATTGCAATCAATCAACAAACGTTGTTTGGATAATAAATATTTGAGAAAAATATTATAATACGCGCGTAATCGGATAATTTTATCTTGAAAATAAACATTTAATTAATCGTAATTTGTTTGTTTTCTCCTGATTTTTTTCTTTCTACCGGTATCGATAAGCACGTAGACGAATAATCGGGCGCTTACATTACGATCACGAGAGTTGAGACGCAGCGAGAGGGTCAAAGACCTTCGTCGTCGTGCTTTCTCTCTTTATCCACGGGCTCTCGGTGGTACCCGCATAGATATTTATGAGAAGAGTTTCCTTCGTGGAATGTGACTCCGGCGGTCGGATCGACGAAAGTTGGGTAGCTCCGAGAGGGGTAAGAGTGAAAGAGCAAGAGCAAAAGGCCCTTTTCAACCTTCCTTTGGTACACGAAAGGGCAACGAAGCGATTATAAGGGTTGTGTATTAAGCCTTGGTCGAGCCTCACCCCTCGTCTTTGCGCGAAACTTCGAGAGGCACGCACCCGGCACGCGCTCTCCCAACTCTTCTCTGGCTTGTTTTTTTTTCCTTTTTTTCTTCTTCTCCCTCCTCCTCCTTACGTGCCATTATTTCGTGTGTCTCTTGCCGCGCGGGAGTATAACGCAGCAACCGGATTTCGTGCTCGCACGACCTCCGGGCTCACAGACGCTTCCGGGGTCGACATTAATTTCGTGGCTAACCGAGCGAGAGAGCAATAAAACATAGAGCGAGAAAGGCAAGGAATGAAAAAAAAAAAAGGAAAAAGATAAATACACACACTGAGGGAAGATTTAACAAGCATAGTTCCCGAGGGTTGAGAAGTAAATCACGCGCCGCTAAAGCTTCCAGACAGCTTTCCTTCGCAATTTCATGCGCATAACAGTCAAGCTCCTACGCCTACGCCCCACCGCATTTGTTTCTCCATCTATCCACGCATCTTCCTTTCTGTCCCAACAGTCCGGTACAATTTTCCTTTCGCTCTCATTGCCCGAGCTAGCCTCTCGCATTGGGTATCCTGACAACAGTCGTACATCTGATGGCTACGGGACTCGCGGAGCTGTGCGACATAACGAAACGAGAAAAACGACGGAAAAAAACTACTCAGTCGCTCGAGGGAGGGAGCTCACCCTCGTTATTTGCTCTAATTTCGCCTTACTCTCTCAACATGCTCTCCGGCGATCTTTTTTTTCTTTGCGTTTCATTTTATTGTTAGAAAATTGAGGTTGATGTAATAATTCATAACTTCAACAAATGGCAATAATAACATTACTAAGAAAAATAGGAGTATTAGAATTAATAGTAATATTTCATTATCGTCATGATTATTCTGAATGTAAACATAAATATATGAATAAATTACCAATGACATTGAGGTAAATCACCAAAAATTGTCTGGTCTTGGAAAAAAACCAAGGAAAAAGAAATGGAGTAAGAAAAATTAAGAAAATAATAATACCAATAATTTCCTGAATAATTTTTTCATACCCATTTTTTTTACTCTTGATTGTCGTTCTGGGGCACGCGTCAACCTTAAGAAGTTTTTCCGAAGGCTTTTTAAGTAGACGCGGGCGTGCGAGAGGATCATATCGCGACAGGCACGCAAAGACTGTGCCCAGGAGAGAGAGCTTCAATTTTTTTTTAACTCTCTCTCGCACTCTCTCACCCTCGTTTCAGCTTTGAAAGTTGTGTTGTGGCTTGCCTTGCGGGGGCTCACCGCGAAAATGCAACGATTATAACGTTGATTTATCGCCTAGACGTTTGGATCGCGTGTCTTTGTATGTTAGCCCCCCTCCTCGCTCCACCTCCGCACAAGGTAGACGACGGAGACGACGAGGACTTAGACGAGAGGCCTCGGGGTTGTCGTTTGCAGCGGTATAAGGGAACTTGGGCCTCTCGTACCTTGGAACGAAAAGCTCTAGCTTTGGAGCCGGTAAAGACGGATATGCCCCCAAGGCTACGATGGAAGCGGGACAAAGAAGTTAGTTGCAAGGCATGCTTCGATCAAACCTGTCGTGTTGGGCGCGCTTTACGTGCGCGCGTAGTTGACATCCCACGGAGGAAGTGGGCTTTGCCGTTACAGCGCCTGCGATGTCTTTGAGAAATATCGACATCGCTCGGCGATTCTCTATAATACTAACGAGGTTCACAAAATAATGATGGAGTTTCGTCATTTTTTTTTAGAATCGAAAGAATAAATCTGGAAGGACCTGATTCTTCATGCTGAGAAAACGCTAAGAAAAGCCATTGTTGATATAAAATAAAATCGGAAAATATATTCGTAACTAATCATTTCGCGTGAAAAACACATTGTTGATATCGGAGATATATTTTGCAACGTGAGAAGAGGATGCGGCAAAATGGACCGGTACGAAAGAACAGGAATAGAAAATGGAGATAAAACTATAATTATAAAATAGCTAGTAAACTTTTGCAAATTAAGAATTTTCACTTCTCCGATGCAATTGCAACATGGTTCATTTCATTTTCATTTCATTTTCAGAGGCAAATCTATCTTTTTATTCAAAAGTTGTGAATATTGAAAAGAATATAAAAATATCGAGTGTATATCGAAACAATTCACTGAATTTTTTAAGTGGTTTATTTTATTCCATGTACGTTTTTTTTTCGCGAGAGACGAATAGACTAATAAAAGCCGAGAGACTATCAATTCAGTAAACTGAATTTCAGCAACCATATGAAAAATGGGATGTATGTAACTGAACGCCGGTTGTAGCAACTTTATCTGGAACAGGGAAAGGCAGAGAGATGAGGTAGAAGTGCGAATATCTTCTATGTTGGACGTAGAGAGAATATGTACGTACATTAGTTAACTGACGGATGTGTACGAGGCGTTCCCCTATGTGGCACAACGTTGCGGGCATAAAGGTGGTATAACGCCACGCGTTAAGCCGACAGGGAACACGACAAATCGTCGCTCGACCATACGTCGTCTAGGAATTGCTATGAATTTATACCGCTATGCGGAGGAAGCGCGAGTGGTCAAGAGAACGTATCAGCGAGAGAACGAGCGAGCGAGAGTGAGAGAGGCTTAAGTACCAAACGCGATGCACTCTCAGGCTGGCTCGTCCGCCTCGTGTCCAGTTTGCAGGAAATTATTCACGGCCCATCCGGCAATCGCGCCCACTTAATAGATCTCTCATTTGCGCCCGAGACACGGCCGGCCGGGCATGGTAGAAGATTTGTAATTCTCGGTTATCACCTCGGCCCGTGAACGACGCATCGCCCTCTAATGCAAACTCCAATATAACGTGTATAAGAGGTCGTGTACATTATTAATTGGAGAACGGATTATCAAGCCGAAAATAGCGAAGCAATTTTGATGATTATGCGAAATACACGCGGTTGAAATCACATATTCCATAGTAAATTTTTGATTAATGAAGGAATTATCAGTGCGGAGTAGAATTCTGATCAACCAAACGGCATCGAACACGAGAATGCATCGTGCATTTTACCGTCACTCAAACAGCAGAATCTTGGATTTCCGTTGAAATATCAGCAGATCTCAGGTGATCATTGTGTTTAGATGGCAGAAGTACACAAGATATGATTTTTTGCGGTTTTTTTTAACCATTTATTTTGAGACCATCTTGCATGCACAAATCTCTGTCTTATTGGCCAGCTCAAAGTATGTCATTACTAAAAGAAATCAATCGCCGTTATCGACCTGAAAAATGGTTTTTTCGTTTTTTAATTAAACTTGCATTTTTTATACAGAAATGTCTTAACCAGCCTTCGTCGCCTTTGAACAGCCTTTATATATTCATAAGCCTCCTTTGGGCCACGAAATTTTTTTGTAGCCGTATTTAAAAGATTCACAAACTTTTCAACCTCCGTCGAGTCGGCTTGATCTTGAGAAGCTGAAGAATGAATTAGAAAAGGGGGTGCGGGAGACGGCTTGTTCCGAAGTTGCGTGTACAGACGAAAATTAATTGAACGTCGGGTTGGGTCTTGAAATTTTCAGCGTGGGATACGATAGTGCTTGGAAGCAGAAGGGGCACGAGCTAGTGGAGAGTAGGTGATATCAGCAACGCCACAGATCTCTCGTGGCCTCTCGTTCGCTCGCATACATACACACAAGTATATACGTACACATATACATTTCTATGTACGTACATTCTCATACCGGTGTGGTTCTTTTGCAGCGAAGGCAGAGAATTTCACCACAACCGAGGCTCGACCACCGCGGGAAGAGTTCAAGGATATGGCGGTAGGAAAATAATCCCTGGATCTTCTCCCGACAGCGCTCTCTCGCCGCTCCAATGCTGCGGTACTTTTCTACTGCAGTAGTATAGACAACCGTATGCCGGTAGCACAATTTTACGGCCTCTTGTAAACGCCTCCACGGCGAAGAAAAAAAGACAAGGGTGTACTTGTAATCGCAATTGCGTTTTTGGCACAGAATTGCATATTCGACTGTTAAAACACCGTTTCGCTCGGAAAACGAATAAAAAACAATTCCACGTAAATGTCAAAAGTCCCGGTTGAAAACGATTTTAATAAGATATATTAAAATTGTTTTCATGAATGAAGTCGGAGAAAAGATATTACTTGCATATTATAGTCAGGAATAACCAGATTAAACGACAAAATATCTCCCAAATATGCGAATAATGCTTTGTTAGTTTATTGATTTCGGTTGAACGATGAGATGAACGAAAATACCGATACAGTTTTATTTGAAAAAATGTTTGTCTTCAGAAATGTAGGTGTACTTAATAACATTCATTTCTGGTAAAAAATGTTCGACCATTCTATCGATTTGCGAAAATTCATTAGAAATTCACAAAACGTTTGGACTAAATTCATAGACCGAAGAGGACAAAAGCTATTTGTTTTCCGCTTCCTGTCGTCTCGAAGATAGAGTGAGTCGGAGCGATTCTCGATTTAGTTAGCGTTCGAGACGAGCGGTATTGCACGCAAACTCTTTGTCATGTGGTATGTATGTCAAGATCTCATGAAAACGATCGGTACGGTATATCGCCGGTCTCGTCTGTCGAGGTGAGAAACGCTGTTGGCGATGCTCTGAGGCATCGACGAACCATTGTCTAGCGACATCCGGTTCCTCGTTTTCGTACCGAGACGCGACGTATTCGGTTCGCCATCCCCTCAAACCGAGCAGGGATATCATAGAGGGAGAGAGGACAGTCTCGAGACTCGTGAACGACAAAAGGGGTGCCTATTCACACGAGATCCACTGACAGAAATAGAAAATCGTTGCGAGATGCAAGAAAGCGACGCGGGGATCTCGGAGGAAAGGGGAGAGCGAGGGGAAGAGGAAAGGGTAAAGTAGAGGAATCGTCTGACTGTCGGAAGTAACCGAGGCTCTGCTATTCGTCGAATGGCCGATAACACGCTCACCGTCCGAATCGTTGGGCACCCCCTGTTTTTTCGCGGATACAGAAAAATCGAGGCAATTCTTTACCTCAGTGAGATTCCGCCGATGGAGAAGAAAGAAACGATCGATCTTCATTTACCGCGAAACGGTTTGTGGATACAACGATCGTTCGGTGAATAAAAAAAAATTCGAATTCCGGAACATTGGACTAATCGTGGCGGATATTTCGCGGTGACATTTCGAAAAGGTAGAATTTCGAGCATCCATACGACTCGCGACGATAGTTTGGAACGATTAATAATGTATCGGTCAAGCGAAAAATGAAATAACGTCGGGTTTGGATATTAAAATGAAATCGTCGATTATCAAACTTTAGAAATCTGTGGAGAAAAATATTACATTCCGGTTGCCTCGTGGCGTGTGAGCTTCGCGTCAATGACCCGTTTCGCGTGTCAAACGTTTATGAGGACGTAATTATCATAGTCGTTTATCTCTACGAAATGTTACTATTGCTTCTCGTTGGCTTCTTTTTTTTTCAATACCGAAAATATGTTCATGATAAGGCATATAGTCAAAAAGTATATCCCTTAATATGTCTGATATATTTTGAATGTAATATGTAAAAACTATATGAGTAATACATCAAGTATATAATGCCGAATTTTAAGATTGAGTAATATATTTATAGAGCTCTTGCATATATTTGTCTATCTGGTAAAAAAAATGCCTAAAACGGACGATAACTGCTCACATATAGATAATTTGTGAGTAGATAAAAATATTCATAAGACATATTTTCATATTATATTACGGCAAATGTCTATCCCTCGATGTATAATAAATTTTTCACAATTAATTTATAAAGTTCGTTGGTCCTAGTTTATAAAAGTTCTAGGCCCGTATATAAACAAAAATGAAAATATATATTTCGCATCTATGGAGCTACGATACATTGAATCTACACTGTATCAAATCGTATTTGCAACGCCGTGTCATCAACGCTACATTTTATTGACAATACCAATCGCCTAGAGGTTGTCATGACTCACATTGGCCGACTTATCCCTGTGTTCCGATTCCGTGCAAAAAAAAATGGAGATTCATCAAAACTTTGTAATTACCTGCCAAAACGAAATTGTTACGAAAAATTTCTGGCGATGCTGCACTTCATATTATACATATAGACGAACGTATACGCGGCCACTTTACGATTCTCGAATTCTTTAATCGAGTGTCCTCGATCTCCGGCGAGTTGGCGAGAGAAAAACAGTTTGGTACTCCAAGCCCAAAGCTCGAAAAAAACCTTTCTCTCTCTGTAGCGCGTATCCGGCATTATTCGATTTCTCCCTCCCCCTCCGTATCCATTCATTTTCCAAGCTTGCAAGACTTTTTGTTCCCCATTCACATAGCTGCTAGACCGCAAACTCGTGGCGTGTTCTTTACGATCGCTGGAGGGTACCTCACCGTCGAGATTCCTTGCGGTCGGAGTCCTTAGGATCTGCGCTCGGAAGTATGTGTACTAGCGTGAGATGGTTTCCGACAAAAGTAATATCGAGGTAGAGAAAAGGGAGGGAGGTTCGAGAGAAATTCACACGTACATACACCCACAATGAGTCGAATAGTTACACTGTGCGGTGCCAAAGTTCTCGAGATTTACGATTTGCGCGTTGCTCGCGGTTCATGCGGGTCCACAACGTCCGCGGACGATAAGATACCCCGGGAGCGCCTGAAAAGTAGCTGCTACGCTCGACCAATGGCTCTACACACGAAGACATATCTCCCCGTGCGAGCCCTAATACTCGTATATCAAATCCAGATAGAAGTACTTCACTGTCCATCTGTTGTGAAATATGCATCAGTGTATACCTGAGCTGCTCGAATAACCTCGTCTATCAGCGCTGTTCACCGAGGGGGCCGTATCGGTGCACATGCAGTGAAAACGAGATATTCAATTTGCAAGTTAGCAATAAAATTGATTCTCACACAGTACTGTGTGCACAGAGTCCACAGATTACGGGGGGCTTGATGGTCTGACCTACACGTACGCTCACTACTACGACCGTAACGCTTTACAAGAGCCGATTAGACTCCTACTCAGGCCTAATCGCACGATACTATGTCGGCATTTTATACATGAGAAATTCACACCCACGCGGACGATAGATCGATGAATCATTCAACGGGCCTCCGTTTTTTATCCGAAATAAGTAAACCGTAAATAAGAATAATAATTATTCATCTTTATTAAAATAATGTTTGCAATCTTTATGCTTAAAAAGGTAAAGGCAAAATAAACTGCTTGAGCAATTCGGTGACTTCGATCGTTGCAACACTTTCACAATACGTTTGAACTAAAAAATAAATATGTCGCGCTTCTATGCAGTATTATCATGAGTAAACGATGGGGCAGAATGAATCGTGATTAAATTGTATTAAAAAAATGAAAGGTTTTTTTTTATTTCCGTCCATTTTAGCCGAAGCCATAAATATTCCATAGAATTTCGTCGAACGTTGTTCCCGATATTTTCCGAGCAAACAGTGGTAGCATAAATAAAGACCATGAAATTAAAAATCGAGCTCCCTCGATCCATATAGATTCTAGGGTTGTTCCATTTCGCCTCAAAATTCGAGTTGCGCTACTGTTTCGTTTTACCCAACCTTCCCCCGTAATACAATAAACAAATTGAAATGCAATACGTAAATGTACATTTAGAATGATGTGATTTTAGCGGACAATCATGTAGTTATGATTTACTCATTTTGCAACATTATCGTGCGTTACTCGATATTGAGAAAATTAGTTTGCAAACACGTTGATTAAGAATTTCGATTAATAGAGATGAATTATGTATAAAATAATTCATCTTTACGTTTCACTCGTCTGTCCATTGTTTTACAACTCGGATTATCTGTATTGGCATAGATAAGCCCCCCACCCCCCTGTGAACGTGCGTCCGATCATTTACAGCACGGAATACCGCGGAACGTTGTGTAAACAGCGGTAATAATGGAATAAGCGAGAAACACAACGAGGGAGGGGAGTCTGTGTTCTTTCGCAAAGCTTTCTATTGACAAGTAATTAACACCAATATCGATCCTATCTACCTTCATTTGTTATTCGCGCTTGCGAGAGAGCCGGATAAGGGAACGAGGGTGCAGTGCGAGCCTGTTCTCGTGTAACTCGGTAACGTTGGATAGCCGCCGTTGGTATAGGTGGATCGGTGTATGCCGAGCTCGCAGAGGCTCATCGGTGAATTATGCAATCGCCTCGAGGCTCTCTCCCCGGTGCCTGTGCCCGATGCGCGGATATACATGGGGAAACGGACGGAATTTTTGCGCCGACGAAACGCGAAGCCACTCCGTACGAGAGTTCGGAGTATCCGGTCGAATCGACCAACATTGTTGCGCAACTTACAATTCTATTTTCATCCCGAAAGAGTAAAAACAAAAGGGTAAAAACGATCAATTGTAACGGACAGCTATCGACAAACAATGAATCATTCTGCGATGACCATTCATCATAAATCCAGATTAAACTCGGTTTTGAAAATAGTTAATTTCAACGGGGGCAAAGGAAAAGTTCGCATACGCGAGCCTTGGAGGCATTCAACTTTCAGAGCATGTAATTTCTATGCTGTTTGCTCCATTGGCACGGAACGACAAACACGTTCGGGCTGACGTATCGATTTCGCTGCGACGGGAAAGTGGAAAAAATATTGATTTTTTCGGTGACGCAACGGCGAAAACAGTGGTGAGTAAAGAATGGAGTGATACGCACACACAGCCTCTTAGGGCTAATTGAAGCAGTTGAATTTATCTTTATCCGTCGGCGTTTCGCGCGGTGCGGTTTATTCAATTTTTCAAACAGCCCTTTCGCGGAAAGTCGTTTTATCGTATTTCCAGTTTGCTCGTCTGACCGTTGCGTGAACGTTACTACTAGTGGAGCGACGACAGTGCCGTGAGGCGAGTCCATCCCCCCGATCAGTTACAATATCCGGCTACCGTTATGTGACGAGCCCGTATCAGTTCGGTACGATCGAACGTCCGCTCCGCCAGTCTATGTAGGTACGTATAGATAGATAGCGAGTGAACAGAGGGTGGACGGTGGGGAAGGGCGAGAAATGACGCAGAAAAGTTCTTCCCATCAACTATCCAATAACCGAAACGTCGGGTTCTACATCTCTCTCATACTTCGCCGCAACGTCGTCGCGCGGACTCGTTGTTTGATCCCGTCCATTCGTTTTGTTGCCCTTCACCCTCGCCCTCCCCTCGCCCATGTTCGCCGCTCACTTTCCTGCCCTGCAAGCGCCACGTGTCTCCGGCCGGAACCCTTTACTTTTTTTTTAAACATTTTCCTTTCTCCGGTTCGCGGATACTTTGTCTCTGGAGCTTGGCGTCGATCGACATCACATTTCGAGCCGTTAATAATGAATTTTAAGCGCACGAGGTACATCGACTGTGTGCATTCGTCTCTCACGCTGGTATTATATCCATGAGCAGAGCCAATATCGGAAATTCCGCTCGCTTCACGGAGCGACCGCTCTCGCGTACAAACGTATAAACTCGTTGCTGAATTCATCGGCAATACAGATGCACAGACGCGGTGTATGTAATACAAACATTGTAGAACGAAGTGCAGGAAACAAATAACGCGAGCCATAACAAGAGCGCACGGAGAATGGACTCGGATGAAAATATCTGTGGGATAAAGCAATATCCCACAAAGGTTTTGTGTCTCGTTGATGCATTAATTAGAAACGGTGTTCGCCCGCGAGTTGTCAGTCATCGGAATTTATAACGATTCACACGAGAAATGAAGAAGAAACGATAACCATCGCAGTAATTCAATTATCAAATGAGTAAATTAAACGTTAGCATGATTTTAGGTTGGTTAAAATTATTCTTACTTTCAAATAATCATTTGATCCAATAAAAATGATGTTATTATCAAGTAAATCGACAAATGAATTCAAATGAGATTATTTGACTTACAAATCAAAATTTGTAATGGAATAATTTTATTTTCAATTATTAAAGATATGGTATATAGATGTTCGTTATGAAATTGAGCAAGAACAAAATATTTATTGAATAACCGAATTAACGCGTAGAAAGTTTTTCGCGAGCGAGAACTGACAACAATTTTTTTGGTTTACCGCTGCGTGACCAATATTGGTCGATGTTTTAAAAATAATTCGCGTAGCTCGATCGCCGTGTGCTGAACGATCTAAATACAGCGCGAGACGATGTAGAAACTACCGCGGAGGTTCTATGTATAGGTTTAACCCGGGTACGATACAAATATACACATGTGTAAGCGCGAACGAGAGGAACATATGCGAGAGTCGGGGAAAGCAGTTACGTATCATCTCTCCTAGCCTACTCTCAGCGCTGCGGATGTGCGGAGAAAAGAACTTGAGAGGATAGGTCGAATGTGTGCGCGAGAAAGCAGACGAGGGGGAAAAGAGCGAGTTTACACTGTAACGACCCGACTGAGAGAAGTAAAAAATGCTCGCAAGTATTCTTGCTTGCCTCGTTGAAAGTACATACACAACTCGCTATAAAACTCGACGAGGCATCGTATTGTATTTTACGGTAACGATGGGTGAAAAGCTTCGAACCCGTAGAAAAGAGGATAAAGGGATTTTCATTCCGTTTGTCATATTGCTTTATCGTTTACTCAACGAAAAAATCGCTTTCGCCTCTAAAGCTAAAAGCTTTTGGTTTTCGAGGATCATTCGACGAAAGAAAAAAAATGACAGAAAAAAAAAATGCTCATAATACTGATAAGACTGTCGTTCCAGTTTCCGCTTTAAAGATCGCCATGCATGGTCCGAACGGAACTTGGCTATACGTACGAGTACCTCTCGGGCAGTTGAGTGTGAACACGCGCGGCAAAAATACACCACTGCAAAGTCCTGTCCTCGAAGCAAAAAAAAAGAAAAAGGGAGACTCAAGAAAAAAATTCGCAGCAGCAAGTGCCCAGTTGAAGCTAAAAGGAAAACATACCGGGGGTAGGAAAAAAAAGCGGGGGTTAAAATTCGCAAAGTTTGTACACATAGCGTCGGGGAGGACGGAAGAGATAGCGATAGGATATTCGCGACCGAAATCGTCCGGGTCACCGGGCGACGCCCGTTTTCATTCCGCCCTCTTCGCTCCGTCTCCCTCTCGGCACTTGCGGATTAACGAAGAAAAAAAAGCGGCAGTAGCGCAAGCAGCTTTAAAAAAAAACATAAAGAACGAAGAAACGCTGACCGAATAAATAACGAGAGAGTGTGAGAGTGAGCGAAAGCGAAAAGAAAGGAAAAAAAAATGGGGGGTAACGAGAGGTCGGTAGGTTTTTGAGAGATAGGATAGAGTAAAAGCGTGCGGAACAAGAGGTGACGACAAAAGATAAGCCCCCGGGGTTTGCGTAGAACTTCTACCGCCATCTCTCTCGTCTCGTCCTCACCCAACCTCCTCCCCCCCCCGCCGGTTTCTGTACGCGAGAGCGAACGAGCTTTTGGCCCAAGCTCCGTCGCTCGATTTTTACATGCTTCCGCTGGTACTGCTGCTTGTTATATCGGTATATATAACGGCTCTGTACAGTGTATAACGGTAATATACATACGTAACGCCCACAGTCGAGCCGGTTTCCTTTTTTTCTCCCGTTTCGCTCGGGGGTGAGAAGGGGGAGGGAGGTTGTCGAGTTACGTATACTATAGCGCGGCAAATGAAATTTTATTATTGATGCGACTCTCGAGAGGGGATCAAAGCTCTTCCACAACATTTCCGGGGCACAGGAGAGAGGATCCCAAAGCGCGGGGCAAGGGTTTGAAATTTGAAGCATCCCTCTCGATGAAAAACTTTCGGATCATAACTGAGTAAAAATTTGAGGTACCGGCGGCACGGGAGAAAGGTTCCCACACGCGGGGCAAGCGTATAAAATTCGAAGGACCCCTCTCGATGAAGAACTTTTGAACCATAACGGAGTAAAAATTTTAGAAACCAGATTCTTTTCGTGTCAGCAAAACGGCTCCGGGTGCGAAGTACAAAATACGAAGTACAAAGAAGCGAGGGGGTGGGCTTCAAAGAAAGCTCTGCGCGCTGAGCAACGAAAGTACGGGCAAAGTGTTCGACTTGAAGCTGCACCAAAAACTCCAAGAATTTTGTGCGCTTCGCGAGAAAAAAGCTGGGCGTACGGATGAAAGAGAAAAGATGGAGAATGTCCAGAATTTTTTTTTTTCTGCAGCGACATAGCGTCACAGATTCGAAAGTTACGCGGCCACGGCCGACAAAGTTAAGGGGCCGTGAAGGTATAGAACATTTCCCGCGTCTAGCTTTATGCACGAAAAGCTTTATCTTCTTGGGGGAAAGGAAGATTTTCATTCGTTCTATCCGTGAGCTACGCTGGTGAATGAACATTTTGGTATCGGATAACTTTCAAAATGCCTTTGTTTCACGAAATAGAATATCGTTTCCTGTTTCTGTTTTTTTTTAAGTTCCTTTTTTCCGTCACGGTCGTATATTCAAACGCGATAGGAAACCAAACACCTGTACCGCTTCTCACCGCGCCTCTACATTTATAGTGTATTTTCACTCTGCGGCTTCCGAAGCCCAAACACGACGACGAGAACAACAACAACAAGAGATGAGACAATAAGTGATAGCAATAAAGCATTCGTATCGTTGTTCGAAATGGAACCAGGCCAAATACCCGCGGCATCACTCGATACATACTATATTCATCCGACCACTTGAATAAAAAAAAAGATCTCTCAGTCAGGAAGACACCAGACCGATAACAAACTACGCTGCGGCAGGCCATATTACTCTCGTTGCCGATGGTATTTCTATTTTATTTTTACCCCCAAAATATAATGTTGTTAGTCGAACAATCTGTAAACCGCTAAATCATGAGCTAGCAAACGTGACAAATAAATTAACTCTCGTTAAGACTGCTTTATTAATTCATCCAATTCGATAACAATCAGAACCTTTGAGAGATTTTTTTAATTTGCATTAATATTAATTTCAATCATTAATTAATAGCATATTTCTTACTGTATTTAAGGAGACAAATCGTCGCGTTGTCTGCTCACGAAAATAATTCCATTAATTGTGACCAAAGTTTCGTTGAGTTTTTACAGACTCCTTTACCTCTGTAATATCTCACACAATGCTCATTCATCATCCGAAATCCACTTCGCGACCCGCAGAACTGATGTACCAAATTTCGCTAAAGCATAATAAAACAGGCCCGACGACGGAAAAAAACGGGAGAAATTACGAGACCTCAGTGAAGCGCGTAACTCCCGAGCTTTGCCGCGGCCTGCAGTCGGGAGTAAAAAAAACCGAGAATCCTGTTAATATTCAGCCAGCCGCGATATAAAAAAAATGAATTAATTGTTCCGCTAAAAAGATAAATATATTCCGTGAGATTGGAAATCCCGACAGATATGTCTGTCAACAATAAAATTGGAAGCGAAGCCGCAGGGGTGAAAGGTGACGAGGGGTTAAAGCATTAGTAAAACTAGAGAGAAAAAAAAAGAGGATAAAAAGGGTGTGTGCCATCGCATAGGGCATCCCATGCGAAAAAAATATGTAAACCTGTATATTATATAACGGTATATAGTATAAAGTGACTGAGTTTCCCCGGAAGCCTTGTTACCTCCGGGGAGGTTACGGACTGGAAAAATCAAAATTAATGAGAAAAGCAGGCGGCTGGACGAGAAGGGGGAGGGGGCGCAGTGCGGGAAGAAAAGGGGTGGTCTGGAATGCAAAGCTCGGGCGGCATGCAAAGTACTGTTCTATAAATAGCTGGTTGCATATCGGAGGGGTCGACAGGGAACGGGGCCGGCGGCCGCGACGGAGGGTTGGCTCTCTCCTTTTCGCGGAAAGCGAGCGATGAAAAGGGGTGGTTTCCAGCGCGCAGCACGGGTACTGGCGACCTGATGTAGAACCCCGAGTGTGGTAGGACGACGGCGTGCGCTCGCGCGGCGAAACGCCTGTTTGCATTGTGGACGCGCTGAGTACAACGAGCCTAGCCCAGGACTTGCACCGGCCAACGTCAATGATAATGATGAGAACGACCGGTACAACTAACAACACCCACCCAACCAACCCTCGGTAGAATCGTACTATCAGCTAGAATTCTGTAGTAGACACAACGCGCTCGATTCGCCGCGCGGGTGGGAAAGGGCAAGCGAGCCGATAAGAGATTGTGGTTTCAACGGGACGAGATGACGGGACACAAAAAAAAAAGCTGAAAATAAAGGAACGACGAGAACGATGAGAGGGAGATAAAAGGGTCAAGGGATACCGGACGTTTCGACCATAAAAACCAATTGACTGGACTGTGGATTCGAGAGAGATTGGAATTAAGCTTTGTTTTCTCTCACAATCGTGTTGAATAAAAATTCAAATCGGTCTCACCCACGCGCCTTCCGTTCGCTATGCACGAGTGCGAGAGTTAGAGGGTTGCTATGGTTCCCGGTGTGGGTGCGTGTGTCTGTGTGTGTACGTGTTCGAGAGATAATTATAGTTCTGGAAAAGTGGAAAAGTGAGTTTCTATTCCGAGTGCATTCGGAAGAACAAAATTCCATTAGGATGAGCAAGGGCGATTCGCGAACCGAACGACCGTGGAGGAAAAAAAATCTCGTATCGGGATAGAAGAGTTGAATAAAAAAATCGAGAAACGCTTTGCATTTCAACAAAAGCAATCGGGGAGATCGAGCTTGTTGAGAGTAGAAAATAGCATCGATGAAGAGTGAAATGCGTGAGAGTTCGATACGGCCTTGCAGATCGCGACGGGACACTCTCCGATTTCCTCGTAATGCGGGTATTTTGTATCTAATTATAAAATCGAAGTTAAAACTGGACTCGAAATTTTATAATGAGAGTAAAAGTTTTTTGGATTGTTTAATTTTTTTTGGATAATGCATCATCGCAACAATGCAGTCTATTTCACAATGATGTTTTTTTATTTTTGTTAGAAGCGAACTCTCGGACGCAAATTAATGCATGAAACAGTTTTTGAAAGCCGCGAGACAGACCCGACGAGAGCAGGCGGGGCGTGAAAGGGCTTAAAGGACGAAGCTGGATAGAATATGCTTTTCGGTTGAGGGCAAAGTTTTCCTCGGCAGAGTGTACATATACATGGATCGTGAGGCTATATGCACGTATCCCATGTAACCGCGAATTTGGCTCCCCATGCTCGGGTCGGATTTGACCCAATGACCCGACGAAGTTAGCCGACCATCGACGGAAGTAGCCGAACAGCCACTCGGCGCCTGCTCCCCGCCTCTACGTCCCTTTCGGCAAGCTTCAAGCCGTCCCCGAGTCCGCGCCTCTCGCCGTCGGACCAGAAGAGAAAAATCTCATCTCATTCCCGACGACTTTAAGTCTGATGGAACTCCTTTCGTTTTGTGAATTCGCTTCTCCTTCGATCGAGTCAGAAAAACAAACTAGCGGCAATAGAACACGGCAATTTACAAAAAAAAAATGAAGTAGTAAAATCAGTCAAGTGGAAAATGATTCGTTGAATCCCGGCGAGGAAGGCTTATAAAAATAGAAAACAGAAATAATACATGATATCGCATGACGATAATCATTTTGCGTCTATAAACATTTTCATTTTTTAAAGATAAATTAACACAAAATTAAAAAAAAATTAAAAAGGTCGATGACACGTTTCGTTATTGCTCTCGCTCGTCTATCGGCGATACTCTTTTGCGGGACCGCTCGCCATCGTCGAGCATTCGATCGAAAATACAAGTCTCGTACGTCTCTCTATACTCGGGGCTTTCCCACTCCCGTGATTATTCCTCTGCCTCTCATCTACTCTCTGCTCTCGTCTCTACTTTACTCCCTACTCCATTTTCCTCCCTCCTTCTCGACATCGTCCCATCTTCTCTCTAGCGAATCCCCGAAGCTTCCACTTACACGTTACGTTCCCGCGCGCTGCCGTTAGTGAGAAGGAGAAGAGGAGAGAAAAAAAAAGCGACGAGGGTAGGACGGAGAGGACGAAGAGAATAGAGAGAAAGGTAGTCGAGCTCAACCTGACGTTCCTCGTTCGCTTCAACCCCCCAGCTACACACTCTTTCACCGACCTCCTAGACGACCATTTATTTCCTTCTCAGCAGTCCCAACAGCAGGTCGAGAGACGTGGAAACACGATCCACGTTTTTTTTCTCTCGCCCCTGTTATATACAGCCAACCTGTGACTATCTTCTACCCTCAATACCGATGCTACGCGGAAAAGAAACGCGCAATTTCATCTCGTCTCTATCTTTAATTCCTTCGACTTCCATCTGTCTGAATAATTTATACGGCGGTCCACGAACTTGATGGAAGCTGGACCAGCGGGGACAGCCAAAGTTTCCGTCGTAACGACATTACTGAGCGACGGTATTTCAAATGCTATCGATCCACCGAAAAAACCCCACGTTTTCTCGAAATTCACAGAGTTGGAGAGTTTAGGAGAGTCGAAAAATTGCCGGGACTCGAATTTCAAAAATTTCATACCCACTCGCCAATATCGTTGATTCGTGCAGGATTTATGCAAGCGAAAATGTTGTTTTCGTTCTTGCGACTAATTGAAACGACTTATAATTTCAGAGCGTTGAAATATTTTTTAATTTCAAATATTAATTTTCGAGAATTTCCTGTGAATCTTGTGAAACAAAATGCATGTTTCCCTTCCCCCGACATTTTAAAATAATTCATAATTGCGCGGCAAAAAGAATTTCGTAAATTCGGTTATCGAGAATTTCAAATACTATCGAATTGTGAGTACTTTCGATTTGTGCGAAAGATGTATAATCTCTTTCGTCCGAGGAATATAGATAGTTTATAATAGCGGAGAGCCAAAGAAATTTCTATTCAGCGTCCAACGGGCGTTTATCAGTAATAGCAAATGGAAGAGTGTGCAAGCTCGGTAGGTATATCCGTGGTTCGTAGAAATTTCGCGCGGGGTGTGAGATAAAATGGGGTAAGAGAGAGTTATAGAACCGCAACGGTAGTCTATATAGCGTCACGTACACCGGTGGAAACATAATACATCGGGGATTGCGGAGGGTAGGTAGGGTAGCAACGCGTGTTTTTTACGCGAGAGGCGAGAGAGGCTTGAAGCTCGAAACCAGAAGCAGGAAGGAGAAGCCTCGCGTCGAGGCTTTCGCGAATTGCGACAAAGAGGTTCCCGCTTGTGGGCTGTATTGCGGTAAGTATAAGAGAAGTAGGGTGTTAAATTTGACGAGAGGACACGAACGACCAGGTGAAGTTCAAGCTTCACTCGAGACGCGCGGAGCGACATCGTCAGAAGAACATAAAACAGAAAACAGCAAAAGGATAATGAAGAATAACGGGTTAGCCGGCAAAAAGACACAGTCGAGAATCGTTCACGAGAGTGCAAGCAGTTAACGAAAGGCACTTTTTTTCTTCTCGCTTCATTATGCGCTTTCGTTTCAAAAGTTAGATCGAGGCTATGATCTCGCATGAAAAACCAAAGGTTTTTTATAATAAGATATATACGAAAATGAAGAATCTCGGCAGAGGCTCGCGCCAAGTACGTTTGCGAGTGCCTCGCCAGACAAACTATTTGCGAACCGACCCGTTGCATACAATTTTTTCTTCGACAGGCTCTAATTGTGAAAATATCGCCTGATTCATAAAACTAAAAGGACTTTCGTGATTGAAAAAATGTCTCGAGCTTGCAAAGAAGCTTAATTTTCAGATGATCAATGTTCTCGTTGCTCAGATACGTCGATTTCTTTATTGCAAAAGCTCAGCTCGGGTACAGTAGAGATCAAACTCAAGATCGCATCAGCCCATGGTCGTTGCACCGGAAGGACTCGAGCTTATCCGATCTCGCGCGACCGAACTCTCCACGCGCTTAGGAGAGTCGATGAATTATAGATTTAGAATTACTATAGGTATACCTCGTCGAATTTGTTAGGTCCGAGGGAAGTCAAGCAAAGATTCTTCGCATCCGCGCATACTATTGTCATATTGTTCGTATAAATGAACATGGATGCTTTCTTATTTCAGATATTCCGTGGAAATTTCTTCAGTCTCCTTTTGCCATAAAAAAATATCCTCGTTGTAGAAGTTGCGCCAAGTATAGTTGTAATCGCAAGTTGCTTAACGCGAACGTACAAAAAGAAACTTACGTAAAATAGGTCGAAGGTCGCAAAGTTCCTTATCAGCAGTTGTTCGGAAAAATATTAATACTCGTCGCGCC
Source organism: Ischnus inquisitorius (assembly GCA_963924025.1). Classification (NCBI taxonomy): domain Eukaryota; kingdom Metazoa; phylum Arthropoda; class Insecta; order Hymenoptera; family Ichneumonidae; genus Ischnus; species Ischnus inquisitorius. The sequence continues at coordinate 6,088,732 of OZ001248.1, forward strand.
CGGAATTTGCAAAATCACCGACCCATAGTCTTTATCAACTCAAAAAATGATCGTGCTAAATATATTTTTCAAACAACGTCTAACAATAAACTCGGCGACCTTTAACTAGCTTCACGTACCTTTTTTTTTAAGAATCGGAAAGAAACAACTACTTGAAAATGTAGGTATTTGGCACAACTTTTCCATTGAACATATTTTTTTTATTATACACACAATACACGTGTGCGTCTATATATATTTACTATTACGTTTTGAGAGCGCGGAAGTGAAACCTTATAGCAACGGCACACAATGACAGTGAGCGTTGTGGGCATACAGTACGACAGAAGAATAAAATATCCAAGAGCGTTATATGCGCTACCGTATGGTCAATAGCTTTCAAATATGTAGAAATGTCGCGACGAACTTCAAGACAAGTGTCGAGTATCCTCGGTTTTCAAAATGTTTCGCAACCTGCGACTATATCGCTCTCATAAGTTCGGTGGAAAGATATAGGATGAAAGAAAATAAGATTAATCTTGCAGGGGGTAAATAAAAAAACAGATGGAACGGTAGAAAGGGGACAGGGATGCTCGGCGCTAGACTCGACGAGATGTTCCAGCGGGCAATGGTGCAAGAAGAAGGTGGAGAAGAGATGGATAAGGAGTTCGGGGGAGGGGAGAAGAGTCGCAGCCTCTTAATCTTTCCGACTCCTCTCCCGCAGGAGCACTCCCGGAGATCCTTGTATGTGTACAGTTCTCCGTGGCAGCAACAGCCACTGCCTCGAGGGTGTCGGACCGTGAAGAGGGACGTACAGAGGTAGAAAAAGAAGTAGATATAAGAAAAAAAAATAGAAAAAGAAAAAGACGAGTGGAGCAACGTGTATAGGAAGCTTTGAATGAGAGGCGGAGAGATGAAGCTTGCGGGCAAACCGCGGCACTGCGTACAAGTCCCGTCCTCCCCCTTGTGAAACACGTTATATCGGATAACGTAATAATATTCCCAAGCATTTTTCAGCGTGCTGGCTCGTGAAGTAAGACACAAAAGGTGAAGGGGGGGAATGGGTTAGAGGTCGAGGAAGAGGTTGGAGGATCCTACGTGACGTCTGTCCTCTCGACGTTCTTTGCGGGCTCGTTAATTCGTCGGTGTCGCGAGAGAATTGAAACAAGTAGAAGAACGCAGAAGTGACGAGAGTCCGTGAGAGATATGAATCAAGCTCGTCTCTCCGGAGTTACAATAAAAAAACAAATGATATAAATGCAAGTACCTTGAGGCTTTTATTCGAGTATCTTAATTACCGGATATATCTGTTCGACTCGTTAAATAATACATTTGAAAACAACTTCTCAATTAGTTCCCTATTTAGAGCGATGAAAAATACTCGATTAAGCTATTTTTTTGTCGAGGTTGATTTTAGCTTCTGAAATAAATGTGAAACATTCATTTTTTGATAAAAGATGTATGAAAAAAAATCAAAAAAGTGCAAGTAATGCGATTCTACAATTTCACTGACTGAGTATTGTGTTTGTTTGATAATCCATTTAAAAATAACTCACAATTAATGAAACATTTGTAACAACGAAAAATACTCGATTGGCCCGAATAATATTTTTTTCTAAGATAGAATTTATTGAAATAATGGGATATTCGATTAAGTGAAACAATAAAATAAAAAAAGTTTCACCATTTGTCGAATATCCGAAAGAATTTCGCCGGCAAACCAATGGTAGGGCGTAAAATCACAGTGAAAGAGAAAACTAGGGTCGCGGTCTGGATATTGTCGATCGATAAGTTCCGAGCTTGTCTGTCACGGTGCACGGCCAGCGTTAACCCATTCTATGCGCGGATTCTTTGTTTTTTTTTTTTCTTTGTATACAATATAGCTACATGTATACACGTAAGTAACTTGTGCCCACAGTGTAACTCTCTCGGGCTGTAAAGTACAAAACAAGCCGATGTAGTTCATAAACGGGGGACACAAACTTATGGTATTTCGTAGAGTTAGTGGCCGTGCAACGTGTGTATAGTCGGAGATATGTACTATAAGTATATGTACAAGTCCGTCACGCGATCGCTTCGCAGTTCTTCGACCACCGTTAGGTAGAGTCGAGTTTTGTAGGCGTTGCACGCGCCCCAAAGCAAGGGCGGCGAGGATTGACGGGCGATCGTAAAGCTTCGCGGATATGCCATTTTCGACTCTCTCAGGGGGTTCTCTCGCTCTAGCCCACCAACCGCAAAGTCTCGAGAGCTATCGTCGTTGATTAAGGCACCAGCGCCAGGACTTCCAATGCAACCGTCTGTGTGCACTGGTATTATTATAGCTTTTTGACCCGCGGTTGACCTTACTTTTTCTTTTCTTAGTTTCCTTTTTTTTGCCCTTGTTTGACCGGTTATTTACATACTCGCAGTGCATTATGAAATATTAACTCGAACGTGCATTACAAGCTCGAGCTTCGCTTTCACGAGCTTCTAATGACCACGAGTGCATGTACCGTAATTTTCGCATGAAGAAAAAAAAAAAAATTACGTTGGAATCGCTCAATTCGTTATTTGATTTATAACACATGGAAACGGGTTATTTCTCGCCACACATAAATCAACTACCTTTTCATACTGTGCAATTTGCAACAACTCATATTCGATGTTTTTGTGTTGGAAACAATTTTTTAATTTTTGGAAAAAGAAATTCACGGTCACACGAAAATTAACAGAATAACGATTATTATTATCATTATTGTTATTTTCAACAACCACTGTTGAATTTAGTTTTGTTGGTTCTTGGTATAATGCACGGTAACGGAATCCTTTTTTTTATTTCCAAGTCAACTACTGTTTTTATCGTGGAAATTATAGAATTTTTCATTCATTTTTTCTGTCTTGGAAACTATTTTTATATTTGCGGAAAGAAAGAACCTAATAATAGCCAACGATGGCTCGATACGCAATATCGATCGTATGTGACGTAATAATTTTTGGTCACGAGTCTGAAAACGCAAATATTTTTCTCCTTCGGGAAGATACCTCAGAATTATTGGATTCGCAACTTCATTTATATCTAAGCAGACTATTTTTTCACATACAAAAATTCAGTACTTTTTTTGACGTGGAGTTTATATATATTCTTTGTCCCATTTTGATATTTTCGCTCAAAAAGCAGATAATAATAGCTAACGATGGTTCGATAAGCGATATCGATTATATGGGATTTAATAATTTTTCATCCTATGAATATTTTATAGTTTTTTTCCTACCGCTCGTTTTTTATTTATAGTTTTCATCGGGAATACTCTCGATGCAATTTTTTGGCCGAGTTCGAAGAATCCATATTAAAGTACTATGTAGTAGTTTTATTATATTTTTGTTACTCACGTTGGCTGCTGCTTCGTCTTATGATGTTCTCCAAGAACGTGTTTTGAGGGGCTACCAGGCCCCTACGACCGCCTGGCATCCTTTCACCGTTTGATGAATCCTCTTATCCCCCCCCCTCCCCCCCTTCGCTCTGGATTCCGCTTCGCGAAGAAGAGAACCCACCACGCGTTTACTTTTCAACCCCTCTTCTTATCGTCGCACGTCCCTACTTATTTATTTTTTCCTTATCGTTGGTCGCCACAAATCCCGGGAAGTCAAAGAGAACGAAATTCCCAAGGGCGCTTCCGCGGATACACTCGAATGGAACAACACTCGATAACGTGTGTGCCGATTAATCAACGGAATCAGAAGCCGAAGAAGCAACGGCAATCAAAAATAAATGAATGAACAAATAAAATGCCCGGAAGAAATGGGTCGAATGAATATGGAAGATAGGGTGAAAGTGTACGAGATTAACCGATAGAGCACGTAAAAAAAAAAGAAAGATCGCGAAACACGTGAACACGCGAACCACTTTTCACTCACTATCCAACACTTTGTGATAATGACACTGTATTAATTTTTTTTTATACTCTATTCAGCAACGCGTCCCTCGTCTTCGTTTGTCCCGTCCCGTACTCTGTCGGTCCTCGTCGATCGTCTGTGATTTATCTATTTAATTTTTTGTTTTAGTGTGTGTGTTTTTTTTTACTATTCAGCACTTTGTCCTCTTCACCGAACTCCCGCGTTCGCGCGAATTCTTGTATTTCGCTCGTCTGCTACGTATCGCTGATTTGTCCTCGAGGTAACGAGCCCGAGACGGCCTCAACCGCGAGGTCTTCGTCGTTGCACCGGAAGCGAAGAGAAAACAACGGCAAGACCCGTCGCGACGTCTCGTTGGCGTAACGCACGAAACGCAATTGACCCTTCTTCTTCGTCGTCTTCCGCTTCCGCTGCTGCTTACCACTTCGCGATTATTCGATACTCGTAAGGAATTTTCCATTCCCGAGTTTTGAAGACGGTAACGTTAGAGATACGCGTAGAAAATTTTCCGTCGACTCCAATCCCCCACCGCTTCTGGTTCTTACAATTTTTTTCGGGCCTCGTTAAGCACGCAAATTTTTTTTAAACTTCTCTCGTTCCGCACTCGTTTCATTTTCTTTTTTAATTTTCTTACTTTACACAACAGTCTTGTAGTATTTAAAATTTGAACTAGCGTTACCTCAATTCGATGTGAATTGTTTCAATTGAACGAAAACACAGGTTTATTTTCTTCGGCGCCCCTGGAGGCGCTCGCCGATTTAGGAAACAAAAATTTATTCGTCACCTGCCTCCGAGAGAGGTCCGACAAGTCCTCACCGACGACTCTCTCGTCATCTCTGTTATCAGCCGCACGACAACACAATCTTCGACGTTTTGTCATTCACCGAAGCCTTTTTGTCGATTATTTATTCAATTGTATATTTTTTCATTAATTCTTGCGTTTTTTCAAAGCTTAGGCGAAAAATATTTTACCAACAATTGATCTTCGCGGTCCACGCTTGACCCGAATGATCGAGGTCCCGCATCGGCAGTTGTCGACGATGTTGGTGATGACCATTCGACGCGTGCACGAGTTCGTACAAACGACGAAATTGACCATCTAGCCGCAATCTTTCCACGCACAAGAGTCGACCATCAACTCTCCGCGATGACGACAAAGACGATCGGACACCGTTGAACGATTCCTCGACGAAAGATACGCTGCTATTGTTTTGATCGTTTGTGGAGCTGACGAACCATCCGCGATTGTTCTCGACATCCTCGGCGTCCTCCTCGTCCGTGCAGCTCGTTACCGACGAAGACATAGCTCTCTCGCTCGAGGGCGAGTACGTTTTCGTTACCTCGTATTTGTTGCGAAACAATTTTCCTTCCGATCTTATCCAAGCAAAAAAAAAAGCAGAATCCTCGAGATTGTTCACATCCTGCTCCGCCTCGTCGTCGTTGTTTCGCCGTTGTCTTTCCTCCGATCGTGTTTCGTTTGTCGAAAGAGGTAACGTTACTGATTCGATTAAAGGATTTTCATATTCGATGAGGTTGAAAATCCGAGGTCAAAGGCCAGGATCGATGGGCAGAAGATTAACGACCTGACCCTCCTCTCTTGACGATCCCGGAGCGCGTGGGCCGTGCCGAGCAAGTTGTTTCTGATTATATCGAGTGGAACACCTATCTCGAGGGCGCGTACCTCTCTCGCCTCGTCTTCGTCGATTAACAGGCGTCGCTGTAACCGGAAACCGGTTGCTGTGGCAAATGAAAAAAAAAAGAAAGAATGGAGAAAAAAGAGTCGATTAATTCGAGAGATTCGACGCTTTTGGTTGTGAGAATTAAAGTGGGCGCTTGTGTTTTTTTTTTCTCTGTTTGCGGGTGATATTGTTTGGTGGATAACGGTGTACATACAATAGTGAAACATTTTGATCGTAGGGAGTAGGAATGCGGGAGTGAGTAGAGACGAAACGAGAGGTACTCTGTCGTCGTTCCGATCACTTCCACGCTTTCGCATTGTCGAACTTGCGGATATATCTATACATATACATGTATGTATGTATGTTCTACGTGTGTTAACCGTGGAGGCAAAAGGTATGTATGTATTGGCGGAGGCATTGCTTTTGCCACTGGTCCGCCGGCGGAATAGCGGCTTTCAGTGAGGCAAATGGAGCGGAAGTGGAGGTCGCGACTCCCCTTTTCACAAAACCCTCGTCTCTGTGTCAGCCAGCCGGCAAGCTATAGCCAGTCTGCCGACAGTTGTAGATACCTAATTCGTATACCCGTGTAGGTACTTCGTCGGTATAACGCTGAGCTTCCACCAAAGAGAGACGAGGGAAACGAATATCGGAATGTACTTCCGGTGAGACGCGCGAGAGAAAGCCAGAGACGAGGCCTTTACAGCGGGGAGTTTATTAGCTCGATCGAAGAAGTTTGATTGTCTTTGTTAAACAACAAAGCGGGAGACAATGAAACAGTTTCGTATTAATCGATTTTAGTATTGACAATTTCAACGAATAGATTGATAGAAATTATCAAAATAAATCATGGATATTAATTCTTCTTTGGACAATTTTGTAATGATGGGAATCGAGTATAATAAATCGATTGAGGGTTTCTATCATTTTTTGTATATTTTATTCAAAAAGATCCTCTTTCCCGCCTTCATCGGTCTCGGTCGATGATAAGAACAGCACAGCTATTTTTTTTCTCTCGTGTGTAAACTTTACCGTCTGGCAGAAATAGAATGCTGTTGAGTCAATTAATTTTACAGTGACATCCTACCTCCTTCAAAAACTAAACTTTCAACACCCTGGAAAAAATGGCATTATAATTGTCATTATCGATCGTGGCATTTCGCATGACCTCGAGTGCGTTTACAAATCCGTTCTAGAAAACTGAACAAGCTCCTGGAATTTATCAATTTCCTTCGATTAATTCGTGAAATGAGCTAAAATAAACTGATTTAAATCGATGGGCTGAATTTTACCAATGCAAAATGAATAAAATGCTCGAAATGACTTACTTTTCCTGAAATGATTCGCTAATTCATCAAAAAGAAGCGATTCAAATCGATCGACCAATTGCTAAAATTGGAGCTTTCGTTTTGTCGTTATTCGTAAGATCTATTCAAATAAACTAATCCATATCGATTGACTGAAGTCTACCAATGCGAAATGACTCAACTACTTAAACGATTTACTTTTCCTTAAATACTTCGCTAATTGATTAAAATGAAGCGATTGGAATGAAGTGAGTAATTTCCAACATTGGAGCTTTCGTTTCCTTGTTGCATAATAATGAAATGTACCGATAGCTTCTAGTCTGCCAATTATTGGTTTCCATTTTGCCTCACGGATCGCGATTGACGAGTCACGTAAGAAGAGACGAGGCAAGAGTTTATGAGCTGCGATCATTCGCCGGATGCCGATATAGAACGCGAACAAGACCGTGGGGTAATTTTCTTCGTTTCAATATCCTGTCGGTTCTGTGTGTCTATACATTCGCATATAATGCACCTAATCCCCTTCGCAGTAGCGAAGGAAACATCGTCGTTGGAATATATCTTTCCGTTTCTCTGCTTCTCGTGCCTCTCCGCCTTCAGTTGCAACTAGAAATATTCGCATATTTTCTATTTATAGCCAAAAGGGTCGCTGGGTGAAGGTCTCAGACCCTAAAACGATACTCGCATCCTCGTTCCGCTCGCAATACGATATTCTCGTACGGGCCGACGGGAAAATCGGCTCTGCGGTGATTCGATGCTTTCTCGCATGCGACCATCGAAGGTCTTTTCGTTCTCTGATTTCGCACACGCTCGGATGCGCCTCAAAACGCTACGATTTCTCGTAAAACTATTGAAATCAACTCTGCAACTTTGCCAGAACGAAGGAAACTTTGACGCGCGACGGAAATAATTTGCAGTTTGCGTTTCAATTTCGAGCCATTACTGGGGCTGCCCACAAAATCGATGTGTAGCTCCGAAAATTCGTTTTGCTCCTCGTCCAAAACGTACAAAATCACTCGCAGTCCTCTCGCGTACTCCGATGTTTCGATTCGGCAATATTCCCGCTGCGCACGCAATCGATAAATTCATCGCTTCTAACAAAATGTAATAACTATTATAGTACGCCACGGAATTATGATGTATTCACAATTAACCATACAAAATAGTCGAATTGTAAACCCGGCCATTCTGCTATAATTCCCCTAGGCCAGTCTATAGATGCCTGTGTATATATGTGCTTCTAACACAGAAGGTCATCAATCAAACGGACGTGTATTAGATTTAGCGAGGTGGCGAAGAATGGCGAGCTTTTTTCCACAAGTCATTCGAATACTCTAGCTGCCCATACGGGAGACTGCAGTGTCCCCCCCGGGGGAATAACATGGAATACCGGGGCGAAATAGACCAGGCGGAAATAATGCCGGTAGGCGATCTACCGAAATGAAGACTTCAAATTATCAGTCGCTGTACGGAATAATTTGAACTTCATAATAGGGGAAAATGGGGCAAAAAGTGGGTCAGAAAATAGATTTGTCACATTGCGACACAGTATTAAGATTGTATTTTGGAAAATGGAACTGTTCTCGTCAGAAAATACAAATTTCCCCATATCAATAAGCTTGCTCGAAAGTTAGAAAAACTTGTTATGAATTTGATTTGACAATAAACAGTCAATTCGTGTCTGAAATCATGATAAGGGTTTGTTTTCTTTCGATGTTCCGTTTTGCCCCGGTCTTCCTCTACATATGAGCGTAGTTATGTAAGATGTATGACGGTATGCGATAACCGGGAGAAAGAAGGTTGGTTATATACGAATTGCTCGCTTTACTATGTCCGAACGATTCTTGACCTTCTCGACGAGCGAGCTTCTACGATAGGGAAATAAGTTAGCGCAGGCATACGGCGGGAGCGCGCTAGCGCGTACACAAACGCGCGTGCACACAAAGGTCTATCTCCAACTGTATTTTCGCTCTTTGCTCATCGCACTCCGTATATGTGTCTTTCTCGTGATCGATAGAAAAGTTACGAGGGTAGAAAAAAGAAAAGAAGAAAGGGGGTCGACGCGGCCCCCAGCCGACGACAACGACGTCGGCGACCACGACGAGTTGGCCTAGAGAAGGAAGCGGTAACGGCTGTTAGACGCGACGCTACTAACTCGCGGTGCTCTACGGACAAGCTTTAGGACTGACTATCCCCCTCGCGTTCTCCCTACATTCCCGTTACACATGAATCGGTCGATCGCCAATGTAGTTTCTGCCTGCGAAAACTCGCGAGAACTCGTATAAACGAGCGATTCAATGATCGGAACGAATTCCCAAGAATTTCCGTCGCGTTCTATCATCCACCACGAGTTTTTCTCGATTCGGAGACTCCCGAGCATCGAGTCAAATGTAAAGGGGTTGCCTCGTTTCGACTAAGCTAGAGTTGCGATGGGAAGAATACAGTTTCAGGCTCGCGAAGCAAGATTTTGAGCGTCGCTACATTTCGAGGCAAAAGTAAAATCCGGAAAGAATCTCGACGACTTCACAATGGGATAATACTTATTCAGAAAAAAAACCCATTCAACTTCTGCAAAAGAAAGGTTCGTTGCTGAATGCTTCTTTGAACAATTTTTTTTAGTCAATTTGGTAAGGACTTTCGGGTATTATAATTATGCGAAACACGATTGGTTTTTCAAAGTCGTTCAGCCCGTCGAAAAGTATTCGAAATTCTCTCCGAATCTCACTATTGTTACGATTAATTTTTATTCAAAAATCGTCAAGAATTCTTTCATCGCGATTCCGATTTTTCTCTACAGCGTAGGACCGAGCTCTATTTCGTAATCTCGGGGCAACGTTGGAAAATTTATCGACATACTTCGTTGAAATTTTGTCCATATTATTGACGAGTATAGATCGATAGACGAACGGCGGAGGCGAGGAATGTTGAAGCAACAGCGGATGAATTCTAACGAGATAGAGCTTGCAAATGAAAACCGATTCGAGGCAGACCGTGATTTTCCAGGAGAAATGGAGGGTGGAGAGGAGTCGAGAGATCGAGTTTCGTCGCGGATCGGGGCACAGGAGTTTGGGAGAGGAGGAAGACGGATGATGAAAGCCGGCAAAGAGACGAATCGGGAGATGTTCGAAGACTGCGATACAGTCAGGGAAGGGAAGAGGGCGCGTGGAACGAGAACGGGAAGATAGTAGAATGCGAGCGAGAGAATTCTCGGTGTTTGTTCGAAAGTTCGAGTAGGCAGAGTGAGTGAGTTTAGTCTGGGGGATGGAACGCTAGCAGAGTTGAAAGTCCCCGAGCAGTAACAGCAGGAACAGCGGAGAAGCATCAGCAGAAGCCCAGGAGTCCCAGGTGCCTCTTCGTTTTCCTCATTGCGAAACGCGAAATGGCAGAGTGTGCGAGTTCTCCGGACCAGAGAAAGGGTTAGGAGGATTTGAAGAGGGATGGAAAGCGCGGTGAACCTGTTCTGCGTGTTGAGCCTAATTGGATATACATAGAAGTTGTACGTCACAGGCATAAACAGCTGGAAGGCTCATCACGAAGAGAACGAGAGAGTGAGTGAGTTAGGAACGCAGAGATGAACGGGAAGCGAAATGGAAACTTCTGTCGCGGTTTACCAGACTCGGTTTTGCGTGAAGTGACGGGATGATGTACCTGATGCGCCTGGTTGTCTATAGCATATACATATATTTTGGGGGGTGAAGAGAGATAGAGGCTACTCCCCCCTACCTCTGCTGTCTGCCCGCGCATTGAGAAAACGAACGAGCGGTGTCGTCGACCCCGCGATAACCGCAGAGAGATCGAAGTCGTAAATCCCTGACCGGCATCTCCTTTTCTGCAACTTTTTCGATTGATATTATGTAAATCTCTCGCAGGCTATGTAAATAGAATAAAAATTCCCCAAATGCGCGGGATTACTTCGTCCTAAAATGAAAAAACAAATTTGTAAGAATTTAAGGGGAATTTATTCCGAATCTTGCGAAAAAACGACTCTGTGACTTTGTATGTTGTTCGCAGACGCGAACATAAAGTTTTTCGTTCAGTTTGCACAAGCGATATATTTTTTTCTCTGGATTACTCCATGGAAGTGAAGTATACGCAGAAACATATATGCTTGAAATATTACGTACAAATATTAATATAAATGATAATGAGTAAAATAAATAACTAAAATAAATAAAATGATTAAATTATTAATATTAATATTATACCGTTTATACGTTCCGATATATAAATCATTCCATGGAGAGTACATTCTTGTGTTTTTTCTTAAAATGAAGAGGCAAAAAGAAATGATTGGAGCTCGAGTAAATGGCATACCAAGTCTGATCGGTAAGCGACTCGATCTACTGGCACCTCGACATTTGCCTTCGTTCGTCCGAACGAACGCAACATTCTTTGATAGGCACAAACAACTTTTTTTTTATAACGAATTTACATTTGCAATTTATTACTCCGCTCTAAAAGTGTAAAAAAAAAAGTAAAAGAAGAAAAATGGATAGAGTTTGAGCAAATTTAATCTGGAGTCTGACCAAGAAGTGACTTAATCTACTGGCCCTTCGAGGATCCTCTCCAATCCACAGGAGAAAGCACTCTCCCAGAACCCTCAAGGAGATCTAGATAAACGCGCGACGCTCAAGCCGAGAAGCGAAGAGACCACAGACCTTAATGATCTCTCTCTCCCGAAGGCGAGCCTAGCCCGGCAAGCGAACAGTTCGGCAGAAACGTCGCATCGTATCTCTCTCTCCCTCTCCTATTTCTCCCAAACACCCGCCAATTTTTTTTATTCTCACTCATCCTCTCCTCGCATCTTCAAATCTTACGTATAGCGGCTATAAGAAGATCCTCCAGAATCGTCGGGGGACGATACACAAGCGATAAGACGAGAAAATTGTGAAATTTCGCCGGGACGAAGTTCGCAATTGAGAAGTCGTCGCTGTCGTCGTATCTCGGAGGGATCGAGAAAGTGAGAGAAAGAAGAGAAAGTAGGAGATTGCGAGAGGGGCCATAGCCCCGTTGGAAAGAGGTTACCCCGATTCCTCGACTGACGTATTACGTACTGTATAGCACCAAGCCTCCGCGGGTCTTGTAGTACGAGCTTTTCTAACAAGTTGTAAGCGTGTACAAGTCTTCACCGATGCTGCGATACGAGTCTGTATTAGGACGAGCAAAAATGTATGAAGCGACTAGAGGAGAATACACGAGTAACGGTTGCGCTCATTTTAACGAATTGGCTAATAGTATCAAAACAAATATTGGATCATCTTGTTGCTTACGCAAAAAACTAACGATTGGGACTGATCGTATGATTTTACCAAATCCAGAAAAGTTCGTAGAGCCATTAATAGATTTTATCTGCTTTTTATTTGAGAATTGCGACACTGATACGGGTCCGGCGGATTCCAAAGAATTGACCGATGGTATCATGACAAGACTTCAATTATCTCGATGTTTACGCAATGAGCGAATGAGACAAATGGAATCATTCTAGATAGTCTGGAAAAGTTTTTAGAGCAACTAATACGTTCTGTCGGTTTTTCATGTAAGAAATTTCTTTGTAGTCAGCTTATCTTGACGTATAATTAACGGTGGGGGGGGGGGGGGGGTGATACCGCCCAAATGGACATTCCTTTTATTTCTTACAATAGTAAGTTTCCAATAATTGTAGAAGTAAATGAGTCAAATTCTCAGACTTTTCGTCGATTCAAGATTTGTATAGAATCTTCACTTCATGACTGAATTAATAATATTCTCCGTTAGGTAGCCGGTATTCCCCTGGACTCCCCTACGCCGTGCTGAATGCCTAACGATGTTAGAGAGTGCGCCAGCAATTTTTTTTTGTTTTCGGCGCGAGTTTTTTGGCACGGTTTTCCTTGGGAAGACATTATTGCGATCTTTTCTTTATTCCGAACGGAACCCGAAGCTCGAACCTTCTTCTTTTTCTCATTCTTTATCCTTATCCCTCTGCTCCGATATGACTCTTTATATATATTCGCGAGATTCCCTGAAGCTTTCATCTCCTTCTCCTCAGCGAGACGTTTACATCTCGCTCCAGGATCGATCAAGACACTCCGCTCTTTCCACCTCTCAGCTTTCAAGGCAACGATCTCTATTTTCCATCAGCGTGGAGAGACGCGAAAACACGAAAATTCCGGCGACCTATCTCACACTCCGACGCGCATCACGCGACGCGATACTTGTTTGCTCTCAACCAAAACACTCCCCAACCCTTTCCCCACCAACGTCGCAAGCTCGAGACATTTTTTTTTATTCGTCCCGGGAATAATTCACGGATTGATTGTCTGGCGCAATACCGAACCCCGAACCCTCGAGGCGACACATGCAGCAATTTCTTTTTCAATTCAACCTCGGCTATTATTGTCAAGGCTGCGGCATATATTTCTTCAAACGTATGTCAAGTGTTGCTTTGTGAAAAAAAATAATTTCCGTGATTCTTCGTTTTTTCAAATTGGACAGAAACGAATCAATTGTTCGGAGTGTTAATAAACGATCCATGTCGTATATTCGTTCGTACCGTGTATCTCACCCTCCCTCAAATCCATTGAGAATTAACGTGCACGCGTATTTTTCCACGGATTCCAACTATACGCTAATTTTTTTGTTTTTTTCGTCTCATCTCCGTTTGCTCTTTTTTTTTCACCGAGCCTCTGTATCGGCATGCAAAAAGCAACCTTCCGATGCCACCGCTGCCCGCTTTTTTCTCTGCCTTTTCTTTTTTCTCTCTCGATACACCGGAGCCGGTTTCCCGATTCGACCACGGCCCATCCAATTCTCCGATATAGGCTCCACGCACGTACACACACACTGCTCACCCTCGATGCTAACTCGCACACACGTTGATAAAAAGAGAGAAAAAAAAATATATAAAAAGTTTCGCTGAACGCGGGACAAACCTATGAAAAAAAAAAAATCGCCATACATACAAATAGTTAAAGCACACGAGTGCGTCCCGTTCCTCTCTCTTCGTCCGCCAAACCGAACGGAATTTGCAAGGAAAATTCGAAAAGCATTCTGAACCCCCGACGGCACTCTCCGATGCGCGAATTCTACCCTCCACCCTTGTCTCTGCACTTCAGGAACGCTGAAGCTTCTAGTTTTACTGCAATTAGAGGAAAATCCGGCGCGAAACTTGACCCATTCGCACACGAACGGGGTAGGGGAGCAACCCTCCGCGTGAATTATTCCGTGAACTGACCTTTCCCAAATTTGAATCACGCCCCCGCGCGACCCTCGTCATTTCTGATTCGATTCTCTGGCGAAAAGTATGCGTTTGATTCGATGGAATTTGCTTCGAGGCGAATGAAAAAAAGTTCCTCGTTTGCCGGATCATTTAGCGAGAAAAGACATTCAGCAAATTCACTTTGAATCGAAAAGAAACTTCAGCACGTTTTATTTCCCGCATCATTTCTCTATCGATATTTCGTTTACTCTTATTACTCATGCTCGAATAAGTGAATAATGGACCGAAGTTATGTAAATTGAACGAAGTTCTTTCGGGAGATACGTTGCTCGATCTTTCCTTTTTCTTTTGTCTCTTTATCTCGAGATTATTGTCGCTAAGACAGATGAGATACGAAGATTTTTCAATTTATCTTCGAGGCTCTTTGCAGAAGGACTTATCCCGCATCAAAATCACTACAAGGAGCTTGAACTTCTCTCAGTCTCGCGGTTTCGCGAAATTGAGGCGAAATGTTGAAACACATTCGAGCTCGTGTAACTGCAATACGTGTTTCCATGTGCGTCACGTTTTCCCCGGCGTAGCTTAGGAAGGGAAAAGCTCAAGGAGCCGAGCGTATACAATATACAGAGGGGGAGAAAGAGCAGATACCATCCCCGGCGCTGACCCCCTTACTTTTTGAGACGTTTATACTACGCTATGGTAGCGATATAACGTAGCGAGAGAGGGAAAATTTTTACGAGCCGAGGCGCCGTCGTACATTGTCGTTGCCGACGACGTCTTTCTCTTCCTCGTCTTCTCCTCTCGCACACAGCTTTCCGAGCCGCCAACCTCCCTAAACACCCAAAACCCCACTCCATTTTTACCTCGGACCAAAAGGAACACATCGTAACGGTGTACGTGCGATTGCTGAAGGAACAAGAGTAAGAAAATAACGCACAAGGAGCTCACGTACGTTCTATTCTTTTTCCTCTTTCGCGAGATAAGAACGTGTCTACATCGTTTCTTCCCTTCATTTCCAAAAAGAATTAGACCATTTTTCAGCCAATGCAAAATTAATCAAAGAAAAGAAATGCATTATAAAATGTGAGGTTAAAAAAAGGGAAAAATGTGATTAAATTGGCTAAAATCGCAGCAGAACTATCGCGAATCGGGACGATACGGAAAAAACGGGAGATCGCGTACGAAAGCCGTCGTCGCACGCGGCTCGTTCGCTCAATAGCCCTAACGGATAGAGAGGAGTTCGTGAGGAGGCAGAGCGACGGTGAAGGTGGGTCTCGGAGGGCGCGCATCGCGTCGCGAGGCCTCGTAACCGATACGCTGGACACGTGTTCATCCGAGCGCTCCACTTACAGCACCGGAAACCCCAGCGAGCGCGTCACGTTCAACGTTCACGTTCACCGTTCGACTATCCTTCTATGCATATATATAAATACACACACATACACATACACACATATATATATAGATACACATATATAGATGTGTGTAAATACGTATCTCTCTCGATACGCAGATGACCAAGAGAGAAGGGGGAGCGGAGGAGAATTACGTGCGAATTCTCGTAGCCGGTATTCGTCACGCCAATTTCGTGCCAATTAGTCAATTCGATTAATCACCCGGCCGGCTCGATCACAATCGACCCTTAATTTCGTAATCGAGATTTCTCGATATCCATCCCCGTGTCAATTACTTTACCCGAGCTCAAGATACATTCCCGTGCCATTTTAACCACTGTTACTTTCGTAACGCTGAACCGGTCAATTTCGTTGTAATGATTTTTTTTTTCAAATTCAACACGATTAAAATCGATGAAACGAGAAAACTTCGAGTCGCGAATTCACTGAGTCGTATCAACACGTAATCGACGCGGTCGAACTTCGGTATTATTTTTCCCCGAGAGAAGTGTCCCCTCGGATGACACGAGAAATTCTTTCATTCGAAGATTTTTCGTCGGTCGACGATGATTTTCTCGGTGTTGATAAAAAAAAAGAGAAAACGGAGAGAGGAGGAAAAGAACGACGAGGGGAATGAGATAAGCAAGGGATGCGGTGGATGAGCGGGTCGGCCTCACTTTCAATGGGAACAAAAGGAACAACCGGGTGACGATGTAAGAAGTCTTCAACGTCGGATCTTGGCCTCTCGCTTCACTATTCCGCACTTCTCTCTCGCCCCGCTCTCCCTTCTCCCTTTTCACCACAATTTTTCAGCTCTATTCTTCATTTTTCGCGCACTGTTCCTTCACTATCGTGATTTCTTCCTTTCCTCACAATTTATGTTATCTTTTCGATGGGGAAAATAAAGCAAATTCAAGTCTACGAAGAAGCCACTATCGCATATATCTCGGTGTCCGAGACACTGTGTCGTTTCAACCCCCGAAGATTGTCGAGTCCGCGCCGTTTAATGCCAAAGGTTAGCCGAGAAACTCGTAGGTTTTCGATGAAGATAAATAATTGAATTTATTCTATTTTTTTTCACCCTCAGGCTCGTCGTGAGATAAGGGAGTAGATGAGACTCTATTTGATCGGGATGAAAGAAACAACCAACTTCATCTATCCATGTGTTTACGTGTGTGTCGTGTGTATTGTGTGAGAGGTGCGTGAACAATGCGATCGAGCGAAGAAGGTGAGTTTGGTGAGCGTAGGAGGGTACCTACCGCCTCGGCAACGAGACCGTCCCGGACCACGATCGTGCAACCCCTCCGTATCGCAGGGTGACCGAGTGGTGACTGTCGACTCGCTGTGGCGCTGACTACAAAACCCCCCTTGCTGCGACGACGAACGGACTACCGAACTAACCGTAGAGAGAGGCACTGGCCAAGCAGGAGGGAAGCTTGCTTGCTCGCTCGCTTGCTTCCATAGCGAACAATTTTCTGTACGTGTTAGTATCTATATTATACTCTCAATGGGGCGAAAAAAGGGGGGGGGGGGGGGGAGGGAGAGAGGGTGAGGAAGTACGAAGAGGGATGAAGGGTAGGAGAGAGCGATAGGGACGGAGTGAGCGAGTTGAATAAAGGAAGATAGAACGACCGGGGACAGGGTCGATCGAAGGCATGAGGGAGGGCGCCACCTCGCCGGCAACCCCATTTTCCGAACCACCCCTTACATCAGGCGATACACGGAAAACAAGAGAATTTCGATGTCTTTCGCTTCTCTTGCAATCTGTAGTATTGTATCTTCGTGTCAAAGAAAAAAAAATTTGATGTACGCGGGGAAGAGGGGGTGTAGAAAGAGATCTTTGTATCGCACGGAACATAGTCACCGGTAGCGACCGACTCCAGAGACGCTTTCGCATCCCCTTAAGATCCTCTCGTCATCCCTTCTTCGATACTTTGAATTCGCGATTCCAACATTTTTGCACGTAAGACTCCGTTGGTTTGAGAAACAAATAATAGAGAAATTTCGCGGCAGATATTGGTGTTGAATTATGGAAATTGCGAGGAGGGCGAAGACAATTCTTGACAAATGTATGCAAGCTGCTGTTTTTTTTTTTTTCGAATGTGGAGTGAGGGGAATCCCCAGAGACACAGTATCTTTTGTGTATCTTGTCGAGTGACTGCGGTACTTGCTGCCGCTGCTGCTGGTTCGAGGGAGAGGGTGGAAGGGTGTATTAGAAGATTCTGCGAGACGCCCCGAGTCGACTCCGGAAGAATAGAACGAGAAACAGCGACAATACCCTCGAGGTTCAGTTACAAGGAGTCCTAAAGCGCGTCCATGGGCATCGAGGGAATCAAAACCCGAGAAAGGGAGAGAGACGAAAAAGCGTCGAAGAGGAAGTGGAAGAAAATGAGATGGAAGGATAGTTGATATAGCGAAACGCTTCGCCGATGTGGTCGAGCCACTGTAACGCGTTTCGGGTGTTTTCATACGTGTGTAAGTGCGTCGTTACCGAAGTACGTCTCCTCTCACCCGTTGCCCTACACTCCTTCGTTTTCTCGATTTTTTTTTCTCTCTCCTCCTCTCGTCTATCAACTCGCGCTTTCTCTCGTTCTCTCGTATCTATGTCTTTTCTCCTCAACCTTCGTCGTCGTCTCCATCGGGCTCGCTCTGCTTTACTGCCGGACGTTATACCATGCTACTCTCCACGGTGAAACGATACCGAGACCTTCGACGATCGATCGGCGGGGCTCTCTCCGCGTTTGCCACTCGCGGGGAGAGAGAAAATCTCGAACGGCACACTGGCGCTATGTCTTGGGGATTATACGACTTCTTCTACGGCCCCGTGATATATAGCTCATTGTACCATCGAAATCTCGAAACGAGAGAGATACTTTCGGGCCAATGGGGGTTCGGTGAATTAGGGTACGGACCGCGCGATTGAGATTTCGTTTGTAAAAGGAAGCTTTTGTTATTCTCGTCTCAAACCGTTTTTAGGAAGTTCGATGTTTCGACCAAATTTTAGAAAATTGACAAATTATAAACAATATTGTTATTGTTATTGCTTGTTCGATATGATAAAATAAAAATGTTTCGATCATCGATAAACAAAAAAAATAATAATCATTTTAAAAATTCGACATGCTGGTCGAATAATGATATTCATAAACATTATTATCATAATATTGTATCAAAATGGTCGGAAAAGTATACATTCCATAGAAAAAAAAATAACTTTCGCTGGCAAAGAATTAAATAATTTGTTTTAATACATTGAAATTATTCGCGGTTACACGATTGACGCATTTGCGAGAACAACCTCCAGGGTTTTACATTGAAGGAGTTCGTGAGAAATTCATCGAAGTGAAAAGTTAGCAATTCGTACAAAGTATGAAATTCCGCCGAATCGAATTAGCGCGTTGTACAAATTTGTGCAAATTGTACAAATGACTTGTCCTAAGCCGAATTAAAAGTACGAGGCACTATATAGGTGTTTTGGAGTATTATACGTACACGATGGGGCGAAGGGATGGGGCGATGCGAAAGTGTGTGTACATGGCAAATGTAGATAAGTCACCGTACCAATTTCGTGAACGACCTTACGCTCGGGTGAGACTTATTTGAAATGGAGATGTCCCGCCGCGCATTTACGCCCCGAGACCCCCGTATTATCAAGCCTGTTTACGGCATTGCCTCTGGTGTACAAGTGCCCCGTTGGTATACACGCGGGGTGTTCGGCGTACAGGCAATTACCTTCTCGCATCGCTCGCGAGAATTGCTCTGCATACCCCGGGCTTCTGTGCGCGGAAACCACCGAGAAGTTACAAATATGTACCTCGTTTCTGGGATTCTACCATAAAAACTACTAAAAAGAAATAAAAAAAAGGAAGAAATGTCTTAAAAAAAAAATCCAGCACATCTCGGTAAATTGAAAAAAATGCATTTAACTTAAACCAATTGGAATAACGTTACCTTGAATATGGAAACTAAGTACAATCTTTCATTTTATTTCGTTACACCGCGTATGCAGTGAGCTCGATACTGTTCAATACACCGAAACGTACTCGAGTCTTTCCACTCCGACAATGAGAGCCTTTCAAGGGAGCAGCCCTTCGCGAACCGATCAAACGTATGAAAATACATATGTACATATACACGCATACACATCCGTGCGCCGTGTACGGGATGCTGCAACAGTACATACTTCCTAATCGTTCAATCGACCAGAGAACGCTCACACTACTCCCCCACCGTAACTACTCGGTAATCGTACTTTGGCCGTATAACGAGTTCCAGGGCCGCGTTAACGAGCAACAGTAAACTCTGTCGCAACCGGAAGCCACGAAGCTCCTCATTCTCCCTCTTCCTCTCTTTCTCTCTCTCTCTCTCTCTCTTCCTCTTTGCCCATCTTATTATCTCTCTCACTGTGATTTTATCTCTCCCTCCGTCTTCTCGTCACACCGCCGCAAACCGCAAGGATGTACATTACTCATTCCTGTATTTCTCGCATCCGTTATTTTCAACCCTCTCTGTCCCTTTAGTATATATATACAGCATGATTCATAATTAATATTGCGTTTCTTCGTTTGTGATTCTCATTAAAAAATCAAAATTTTGCTATGAAACCGACGTTTGGGTCTTTGAAAAATATAATCAATTTTTATTATTAGTTCACTTGACTTCTAATAGCGAGAATTCATTCGTATCTAAATTAATAATTTTTATTTGAAAAGACATTCTATTGTCACTATTAAACGTGTAATTTTTACTAGTGTCTTTGTTTTTCACAAATTAAAGAAAAAAGAAACAGATTTGATATTTATTATGAATGATGCTGTATGTGTCTATGAATGTACATATATATATATATGTACCGCGTTTCTCGCTTCACAACTGAAATCCATCCCCCCTTGATATTTTGCGTCGCTAAACCGCGACTCGCGCGTTCGCCGCCACGGCAAAATAAATTTTAATTAAAAACGACTCTTTCTGCTCATATATCCAACTGCGAAGGAGAAAAAAAAGTTATACAGTCACGGGGAAGGATCGACGAAGTGCTTGTGGGTGTGTAGACGAGGGAGACCGAGAGCTCGATTTACATCCGGCGTCACGCGGCGCATTTTTTTTTTAGTTTCACGAAATATACTGTCCGGAAAGAAAAAAGGGGTGAAAGAATGGAGGAAAGGGGAAAGGAGTTTCGTTCTTCTCTTGATACAAGTGGCGAGAAAGGAGAAGCGAAAGAAACAGGAATAAGCGCTTTCGGAAGTTTCGGTGACCGGCGAAAGTCCAGTGGGCCACGCCGTGTCCTCCAGGCAAATTTGACCCTTTTTTTTCTGCTCAATTCTTTCCTCCAACTTTTTTCCCAAGTAAAATACAAATTGATCGCGTTAGTGAGATTTACGGGAGGGCTATTTGAGTGTAGACAAGTAACGCGAAGAATTATATACACTCATAGATGCATATATATAGTACGAAACATTATGAGAGGAAGTGGATCAAGGTTTCTTTCGCTCCCGCCGTGTATAACTAATATACGCTAAGAGAGAGTGTATTTTTTTCCGCCGTTGCAAAAAGTTTTGCGTGTGAAGAGATGCATGCAGGCGCGATCGGGCTTAGCTCTTTGCACGCTCGAATTTATATTTTTCTCCTTTCCCTCGCTTCCCCGAGACTTCCAAGGGGGTTAAAGTCGCGCTATACGTCCCCTACCGGAATCTTGCCTCGCAATATTCTCGTAAAAATGCATATTAGCTTCCCCGCGTCGACAACGACGCCACCGCGGCATCGCCCTTCCGATTCGTTTGTACATCACTTTTATATTCGTTAACACGAAAAAATATATAAATCGTCCTTTATTACGATTACGCTGTACGCGATGTCGTGGCAAACGTGGCAACTGCGGGGGTTGTTGCAATGGAAGGCTGCATTAATAATTGTACAGCGATGAACTGCTCCGCTAGGAAGAGAAACGAAAGGGGTGAAATAAGAAGAAGAGAATAACCGACTTTAACGCTGGGTAAGCAACGACGGAAGAAAGAAACGAAAGCATTTGACGCACGCGGCTCGTCACGCTGCCATTGCATTTTGTACTGTGGCAAATCGCGAGATCGCGTGACTTTACTCCCACACCAACTTTTTCCCTCATATACGAACACAAACACACACACACACATATACGTTTCGACATTTTCTATCCTTAACGCTCTAGCGCGCGGTTAATGTTACGTTGTTAACCTCGACCTTGGGTGTGCAAAAGAATAACGCGGGTATTATGTACCGTTTTGCCACTTTTCGTACGCGGCACGGTCGGGGGATGGAAGCTCTTAGTCGATTTTTGTGTTATTTTTCCTTTCTCCCATTTCTCCGCGACGTCTTTTGTTTCTCTCTTTCTCTCGTTGGAGGTTTTTAAGAAGGAACATGATTCTTGATGGCTCCGGGAGACTCGGAGACGCACAGTGAGACCAGACGACTCGGCGCGCTCCACCCGATTCTAGACACAAGGGTTTTTGGCGATGAAACACCCCGCCCTCCTTACGCTCCGATTCGTCGCGACGAGAGATTCGACGAAATTACACTCAAACTAATTTCCATAGTATGGGTACAAGGAGAGAAAATACATAGAAGAACAGTGGCGCAATTGGAATCTCGGGGAAAAATGGTCCAATTCTAGAACTTACGAAATTTCTGAAAAATCTGATTCTTAAGTTTCATAGCTATTATTTGTGGTGCAGGTTCGCAGCTTACTTGAAAAGGGGGGATTCATTTTTTTTGTTCCAAAGGGTTGGAAAATGTTATGTCGACCGACAAAATTTTTTGACTGACTAAAGCGGTTCGTTTGGCCCCACCTTCATCTACATATATATCTCAACGTATAAGAATAGATAGGATTTTTGCTCTGCATGACTTGTGAAGATTGAGAACACGCCACAAGCTTTTCGGAATGGTATTATTCAACTGCTTCACCGATGACTCCTTATCGCGAAATAAATTTTTCTCACGGGGCAAAAGCTTACTTGCGACGATATAAGTTCTGTGTGCTGCAACGTATTTTCTATGTTTAACGAGCTTGCATAACAATGGCCCTTATCTCTAGAATAATTAAAAATTCATTCACAATGTAATACTACAATATTATTGCAACGTTGCGTCAATGGGATTGTGGGTTTATCATGGCAGGTGCCTTATTAATAAAGATTATTCCTCAGCAAATGATTATTTTTTACTTATATAAGTTAGTTTCGTATATCAGCCCGACCGAATAGTAGTATATTATCTTTTGTACTATCCGATATGGAAAAAAAACGATAATTCCGAAACGTATACATAATATATGTAATATACTTTCACCTGAAACAGATATATTTTTCCTAACATGTAAAACAATATATGATTAATACATTAATTATATAAAAACCCGAATTTCATATACTCTCTCGTATTTTCTTCATTTAAATCATGCTCAAGAAATTATTTTTAGTGTTTTTATATGGTAGAAGTGGTTTTTCTTTAAAGAAAATATTTTACGTTTTATATAAGAAATTATTAAGAATAATCGCGATTGAAAATCCTAAAAATTAGACTGACTTCCTACAATCAAGATTTTAAGCAAACTCAACCTTAAGTTGTTTCTTCATTGTACCGATCGTTCGAAGGATTAATGATTTCCAATTAACCAGAATGAGTTTTCGCTGCTGCGTTATTTCGCGACGATTAATCGGACGAAAATATCGCCGCGTGTTAGGCGCTACGAGCGACGATTTAGGAAAACTGACTCGACTAGTTGTTCCGACGAAATTTGTCATCGGAATGGTAGTTGTTATTATCGTAGACGCGAACTAGTCACTGGTAGTCCTCGCGGGCGCGACGATCATCCTTGAGCTCGTACATAGAGGGCAGATAGGCGAGATACGTTACGTTCATACACCGTCGTAACGTTAGTTATAGCTATAATCTAACTCGCGAAATTGTTCGTTTGGCTATATAACGTAGGATAGATACGAGCTAATTGTGAAACGGTGCCTGTCTCTCCTCGTCTCCTCGTTCCCAACCCCCTCTTCTTCCTATTCACGTTGCATCGGAGAGGATCTATATTAATTAGTCGTATGCCCGCTCAATGTGACGGATGAGTCCCATGGCGTGAGAGTCATCTCGTTCCTCTCCATGCATACATATACATATTTCTCTAGCCATTTGTGCGATAGCCGATGACGCGATAGACGAGAGACAAGCGAATCGAATACAGTAGGAGAAATTAGGAGTCGTAACGTCGGCGAGTCGATTGAAATGTCTTTTGTTCCTTAAAAAACGGAAAAAAAAAGGGACGTAGAAAAAAACTAGGCCACGGAAACGACCGAGAGACTCTAATTCCATAAATAGAAGGAGAGAATGAGAAAGATGATTCAGAGATTCGAGCAGGTCTCTCGAGTCATACGTTAATTCCATTATACATGTAGATATGGAAAAGACTGGGGGAAAATGAACCGCTTCAGCGATTCGGGAAGTTTTCTTGGTATAGACAACACTCTTCCACTACGTTTTAACCCAAAAAATTAATTTGTCATAATTCTTAAAAAAAAAGATAATAAAAAGAGATTTTTCAAAATGTTTATTACGGTTTTTTTAAATCTCATTAAGTCGTACCTGATTTGTTTGAGTAAGCCGTAATCTACGGCACAAACAGTAGAAGCTTGTATACCTATAAAAGTTTTACTTTTGTACTTTTCTAAAATGGCATGAATTTGAGAATTGATCCATTTTAACAGAGTAGTTTCATTTTGTTCAATTTTCGCCTCCATTTACATCGATGCCATACTATCAGAAAAAGTTATTTCACAATCTCTTAGACACGAATATAAGCCCTTGTGATTCAAGATATTCGATACGCGTTGCTCGGTTGATGAAAAGGCGAAGAAATGCTCGTAGATGGCGACAGTTGACGGCGAGAGCGATTTTACCTACAGGCTTGTTTTTATTCAAAGCCGTTATGATCTATCTGCGCAATAGAATTGGCGCTCGGTCTTCTTTGTCCTCGAGACATGGATAGGATTGCTCGCAACTGCTTGGACCGCGGCTTTTGTTCGCATTGTCAAATCACTGAAAAGAACGCAGTGTCGAAAGTGAGGCTTTGCACCGACGACGAGTACAATAATCTTCCTTCTGATTGGCCTCTTTACCGATGACTCTACCATATAGGGTAAACCGACCAGTGAATGGACAGTTAAGCAGACGAAAAAATCCAGTGAATAGACGTTTTTTTGCACGTGCTAATATGAAAGGTGTCCATTCACTGGTTCCCGCCCATTCGCTGACTTGCTCACCCTACTCCATTAGAACGAACTTTGGCATTCGATAAACATAGATAAATCGTGCTATCACGAAAACACGTGAGTCTCAATGATGGTACAGTAGATGAGAAAGTGCTGCGTTGGATAGAACGTATCCAAATTTTATATTCTCCATATCGTCGCATAACAAGTGGGAATACATTGCGTAACTAACACTCATGAACGACGACGGTATATCACGATAAATTCGCGACGAAGCGTACTCAGTAGTGAGTTGAGCTTCCATCGCAGTGTCGATGATAAAAAAATATTTGCGTGCGAGCGATGTCGAACCTCTTTATCGTCGCGTCAAAGTGCAGAGTGACGCCGAGAACGATCAAGATCAAGGATGGAACTTCGTTATTCTGTCGAAGTATCGCGTTCGCGCCTAGTCATCGCGGTACTAAAATCGATGCCTTTCCGACGAACGTTATTTCGAGACGAGGTAATAACAGCGCGTTGAGCAACTGCAGGCATTTCGGTGGGTCCTCACCGTTGCTGTCGTCGATAAAGGCGAATCTCGACGCTAACAATGTTCTGAATAGCCGGTTCCCCGACGTCGGTGGCTTCAAGGGTAAATACGTCCACGAAGTCGTGTACACAAATTTGGATAAATGGCCCGACAAGACGGCTCTGGTGAGAAATATATGGGAATAAATTCTATTACAACTCTATACGAAAAGAGACGAGAAGTGTTTATGTTTTTCGATCGTAGGTATGTTTCGCGACCGGAAAATCTTATACGTACGCGGAGCTGAGAAAAATCTCTGGGAAGTTGGCGACTTCGCTACGCAAGAGCAATCTGCGCCCTGGTGATACAATTGCGATCGTACTACCCAATGTTCCGGAATACGCATTTTTACTTTTGGCTGTGAGCGAAGCTGGACTTCGGGTAATGAAAAAAAAATTCGACAAATATTGATGATAAAGATCAACAAATTGCTTCGATCCTAGAACACTATACACGTTTTTGCACCTTTTTAATTTTGATAAACATCAATATTTTCAAGAATATGAATATCAACAGGCAACACTGATAAATCCAGTGTACACTGCGAACGAGATGAGTTCGCAAATAAAGAACGCAAACGCCTCAGCCGTTTTCACCGTGCCATCGAAGCACGCAGTCGTGGCCGCGAGTATCGCGGGCAATCCGAGCGTGAGAATGCCGATCGTCATGATCGAGGACGGAAACGGCACAGTACCGGAAGGAACGATAAGGTTTTCGGATATGATCAGAGACGACATCGAGGAATTCAGCAAAACCGGCGAAAAGACCGGCGTCGACTCGGAGGATACATTCATATTGCCGTATTCGAGTGGCACCAGCGGACTTCCAAAAGGGGTCGAATTGTCGCACAGGTATTCATTAATCGCGGCTTGCGCAATTTTTACTTCCTTTCCATCCATTTGAATTTCTTTATATTTTTGCGTCATTGTAACGGATTACTTTGCTTATCCTCCAGAAATCTCGTGGCGAACATGATGCAAATTCAAGTAAAAGGTATCGCGATAGGCACCGAGACCACAGCCGATCATCAAGAAGTATCGCCGATAATTCTACCGATGTATCATATCTACGGAATGATTATCGTCCTCACAAGTCAAATGTGGTATTATCGCATGGATAACACTCACTTAAATTTCAAAAAAATTTCATTCGATATTGTTTGTGTGTTAATGATTTGCTTGTTGATCCCGTTTCATTATCATATTGTCTCTAAAAATGTCTCCACGATTTTGACGTTCACAGTCACGGCGCCAAGCTCATCTCCGTGCCACAATTCACTCCGGACAATTTTCTCAAAGTTCTGGAAGAGAATCGTATTTCCGTGCTGTACGTTGCACCGCCGCTCGTGCAATTGCTCGCGAACGACAAGAGGTTCAATAATCGTCACGTGGAAACGATAAAAACGATCCTCTCCGGCGCAGCGCCGATCGGCGAAGAAGTTATAACGAAGTTTCTCAGCAAAACGCCACCGAGCTTGAGACTAGTGCAGGGGTACGGACTCACGGAGTGTTCGCCAGCTATATCGATGGGTTGCGATACGCCGATCACGTCGACTGGCCACGTTCTACCCAACACTCAAGTTCGCATCGTCGGCTACGAGGCCGAGAACGAGGGTAAAAATTTGGGCGTCGATGAGGTAGGACAGATTTATATTCGTGGCCCACAGGTCATGAAGGGCTATTACAAGAATCCTGAAGCTACGGCTGACTGCATGGAGGGCGACTGGTTCAAAACTGGCGATTTAGGCAGCTTCGACGAGAATGGTGAGACAATTAACGAAGAAAAAACGTAACCGACTATATTACGTTTGATCGCGGCAAGTTAAAAATCTTTTGGAGAACGTAAATCAATTTCTAGAACTAAAGATTGTGCGTAAATAGATTCTAGTATAGACCTATGGACCATAGAAAATAATTTATTGAAACAGAAACGTATATCATAAATTAATATCTAAACTCTGCCATCAGGACTCATATACGTACGTGGACGATTAAAAGAACTGATAAAGGTTCAAGGTTATCAAGTAGCTCCAGCCGAGATCGAGGATCTCATTCAAGGTCACCCGGAAGTGGCTGATGCCGCCGTCATTGGCGTTCCGCACGAAAAATACGGAGAAATTCCAAAAGCCTTCGTAGTCCCGAAACACGGCCAGAAGCTCGACGCGGACGAGTTGAAAAATTACATCGCCGAGCGCGTCGCAAAATACAAGCGTCTCGGACACGTGGAGTTAATCGACAAGATACCGAAGAGCCCGGCGGGAAAGATACTGCGACGAGAGCTCCAAAAAATGTGAAGGTAAATATTACGAGCACCTCACGATGCGTTTATTATGAATGAGAGAAAAAAGCAAGGAAAACCGACTAGTCGATAGAAGTTTGTTCGTTCAACGATTATTTACAATCCGAAAATTAACGATAAAAGTGTGTAGCTAATCCTTTGATTTCTTAGCTGCAGTCGGGTCTTGCTCGGCTTCCAATAGAGCGCTTCTGATACCGACTTTCTTGAGCTCCTCTATCAGCTCGCCGTTCTGATGCATCTGCAGCACGATGTCGCAACCGCCGACGAAATCGCCGTTAATGAAGACTTGCGGAATCGTCGGCCAATTCGAGAAATCCTTTATACCTGCGAGATGAATTTCCTCAATTTCTATACATTCTAGTACTTTTCTATAACTATTTTTCTACGTGAACTACAATATTTTTTTTACGATATGTAAATGGCTTGTTGGCACATAAAAATATATCGTTTCGGGTAATACATATTCGGGTATATCGTTTCGGTGTAATATCCAACCTTGTCTGAGAGTTTCGTCTGCCAGTACGTCGTGAGCATCGTACTTAACGCCGTGCATTCGGAATATCTGTACCACCGCGTTGCTGAAGCCGCATTTTGGTTCTTCTGGCACGCCTTTCATAAAAACAACTACTTTGTTTTTCTGCAATAACGAAAAGTTAATAGCATGTTAATTAATGATTCATTTCGACGAAGGAGCCGGTTCTGGGGGTGGGAAACGGAACTGATACTTACTTTGACTAAATTGCCGATATCCTCGCTCGTCGTAGCGAACCTTCTGGCGATCAACGAGAGTCTCGTTGCTCCCCTAATAGCGAACATGTTTCACGCACGATTGTCTCACGAAAACTTTTAAATACAATGATTTTCGTCGGAGAGCACGACGATGCGACGACTGCGAGAGGTTAAGAGGAACTCTCGTTTCCACTCGTGGCGAAACCGAGAAATGCTGCTCAATCAGCTGTTCTATCGGTACATATATATAGACTATCGTTGCCTCGTGAGCAGCTGTAGAGCCAAAAGGGAGACTCTGCGAACTGCGTACGTAGGTTCACGTTCGGAACAGCTGATTTAGCAGCAAAAATGGATCGCTGACAGACCAACAGTCGGTGAAAAAGGAAAGGAGATCTACTTTCTCGTATTCTCGTTAATTCAGGGTTATGGATTGAACTTATCGGTAAAATATCGACGGACGGAACCGTATCTTGGAATTCATACTCAACGAAATATATGGAAAAAAACTGTTTCGTGCATCGTGGCATAAATCAAGAGCATTTAAAAAAATTATTGGAGAATTTTTTTTTTGTTAAAGATTATCTATCGCGCGGGTTAGTTATCACTCGACATATTTGATCCTCCGCCAGCGAAAGCCATCGCAGAATGTACAGGGATGGCGTTCCAGTCGATTCAGCACGAAAATTTCGAGCACACGCCGAGCGGAGTCTCGGATTGAATCGATTAACCGCCCTGTTCGCCGTTCTGCAACGCACAATCGTCACACTCGTCACGGACGCGACGCCGGTCTCGTCACCTGCGCATATGTTTTCTCGCGAAGATCACGAGCTCTACGAGATAACAATTTTGCAGCGGTGTTTTCGCGAAGATAGTATTTGACGCGCAATGAAGAATGAGAAAGAAACAAAAAAACTTCTCTCGGCGAGGTAGGATAATATTTTTCGCAGGACATCAAAGAACACCGGGATATTGATCTACCGGGTTGGAAACTCTGCGTTCTTCCATCATGCATTATAGAACGAGTGTCCTCATTAGGTTTATTATCAAGGCCACAAGAGCTTGCCCACTCACTGCCGACGTCGTTGTGACGACGTTTGCGAGCCGCCGATATTCCGACGATGATAAGATATTTTCTGAAATTCATTTTATCAAACGCCCTCCTTTTGCGCTCTTTCTTCCGTGCATCTGGCTCGGGAGATGCTTTGTCACGAAGGACGCGGTACCAGGTGCTCGGGCACTATTCCACAGAGTACTACGCTGTGTACGGTATCGAAAGATCGGGGGCAATGAGAGTCACCCAAATAAAAATATGCCTTTTTGATTTCAGCATCGATATTCAGAAACGAAAACTTACCGCCTCTGAGGCAAATGACCTCGCACTTTTTTAATGCAAGTCTCAGGATATTCGGGATCGCGATCCGAGACCAAGAAATACAGGTTTATGCATTAATACATGAAAAAAAACTCATTTCTGACAAAAATGACCCCGAACAATTGTTGGTTTTTTTTCCAGATAACACAAATCTCAAGGTAAACCAGTATCTTGATTCGCAATCAATAAACGCGAGTGAAAACTTCCTCAATTTATCTAAATTTGTAATTCTTCAATTCTTGCAAATGATTTTTTTTTTCTCTTTACATTTCACCTTTCAAGTTCATTTCCATCATCAATAATTCGACTGGTTTCAAGTTTGTAATTGCGGATCTTTTAACTCTCCCTCGTTTTTTCCATCCACCGACTTTACAGTGTGAAGACTAACCAAACTCTTCCATATTTGATGATATATACCCGCATTGCCCGTTCGCCGACTATAACACGGCAGACTCGCAAACACAACGCACACACACACACACAGCACATGCGCGAATTTAAAAATCCCATCGTTCCATTTGCGCTCGAGTTCCCCCCCGAGCTACAACATATTCAATCTTCTATGACTCTTCTACCTTCCGAGAATGTACAGTTCAAAGGTAAAGCAAAGCGGATAAATATTTGATAATGCGATCCGCCTTGCCCGCCGACCCTCATTTCCCCGTCGTGCGCGTTACGCGCGAGACGTACGTACGTGAGACCCTGTAACGTGTAACGTCATAACGCCGAGATATTGCACGTGCGCAAATGCACGAGGCGAATGTGACGGCCGAGGATCTCGTAGCCGTCAGACTTTCACCGAGTGGCATGTCGTACCGTATACACTCTGTGGATATACAAGTATATACGCATACTGGCAACACACGGAGTTCCACGAGCGTCGATCAAGCCAGCTCGGATGTTCTTCGTTTTTAAGAGTTTCTCGATCGATCGCCGCAAACCGAGGAAACACACCAAACCTTCCCGAGGTCACGGGCGTTCAAAATATTTGTCTTCTTCGTTTCCACGAATCTAATCGACATCCTAACTCGATTAAAACGATTGACCGCGAAAGCCTCCGAGCAATTGTCATTACTTTTCTCGCATCGAGCGATCCCAGAAGACGAGTAAATACGAAAGAAAGAAGGTCACGCGAAGATCCCGCGCCTAATAATAAAGCAAGAAGGCCGTGTTGCGCCGTGCACTCGTTCTCGAAGGCCATTCATCAAGGGACAAGGGACAGTGATCACGCGATAACTGTAACCATATCATGATACTCCGGGGGGGGGCCCGCCGAGTATTCCTCACCCCGCCAGAACTTGTCACATTTACGTTTGAGATACGAGTAACAACGATCTTCGAAATGATGTACCGCCCGTGGTATAAATCATGATCCAACGTCTAAATTCAATCGCAGCACAGTCATTGGCCTTCGCATTTTATTCGCAGTACAACGACTGGCAAGCTCGCCGTCGTCGCGGCGAGTGACCTCAGTGCGCCAATGGCTATCGTCGTTCGTCGTTCCACTGCCAATGACTGCGCTTCCGCCGTGAATCTACGTATAATGCCCCATAGCCTCGAGAAAAATAAAGAGAAACCGAGTATTTCCGGCCCTCAGGGCCACAACATTACCGACAAAGTCCACGAAAAAAATGTTCCGGCATACGAAAAACAATTCTACAATGTTTTTTATAAAGGAAGACAGAAAAAAACAATAATTTCGGATGCTGCTGACCTTCTCGCGAGTTTGTTGCGTGCCTCCCAAAACGATCCGGATTAGTTTGAGTGGGTCCGGTAGTAGAATATCGTTGAAGAGAAGTGGGAGCAAAGGGGAAAGGGGAGTGAAGGGCGGGGGGGGGGGGGGCGAGCGACGACGGCGGCGAACACCCGATGAAGCATCTGTGATAGCGTGCGCGCGCTCGACCATCCGGTGTGCCGAACGGACGGCTAGTGCGCGTCGGGGGTTGAGAGGAGCGGGTGGAGGCGCGCAACGAGCGACAAACCTCCGAGAGCAGAGGAGAACCGGGGGAGGGGGGATGAGAGAACAGTGAGATAGAGAGGGGCAAGCGGAGCACGCGCCAGATGCGAGAAAGGGATGCAGAGATCGGTTTGTGAATAGAGAGAGAGGAATATCGGGACGCCGCATGGCGGCGAGGCGGCAGCGACGGCGGCAGGAGCGGACGAGAAACGTTGAATAAGAGGGGGCGGACTGGACTGTTCGGCGCGCGAGAGCGGGATAGAGTGAGAGTGTGCACTGAGTGTGTAGAGTGGAGTGGATCACGCCGCGGGCTAACGCGAGAGAGCTGCGTGGTAGGAGGAACGGGGGGAGGGGGGCATGCGAGGACAAATGACGAAGCGCGCGCGATCGAGTATCAGGGCCGTATGAGCACGCGACACATCGGCTTCTTATACTTTGGTTGAACGCCTATTAGGAACAGACTGTAGTATATATTGTAGAGAAGTCACTATGACGAAGCTACGAAGAAAAAAGATGTCTGAATGTAAAAATAAAACTTTGCTTTGGGATGAGAACTTTGTACTCTCATCTCCGTTAAGAAAATCCTTATTTTCAGTTGATGTTCATTGGTAAAAGAATCGTTAACACCTCGTTTATGAGATTATTTATAAAATACCGAAACAATGTGCAAAAATTCGTAAGTTATTGATGGGGTAGATAAAAATATCTTCATCGTGTTTTTCTAATTCTAGAGACGAAAGATAACAGTCTGCAGTACTCGAAAGGTTACTTATAACGATTTATTTATCATTCGATGAAAAAAATCATTAGGTTAATTCATCATTAATTTCATCGACAATTTCTAAGGAAACTCTGTCATATTCTTTAAGCGACAACTACTATAAGATGTAGGTAAATGAAAGAGTTGATTGAAAAAACATGTATTATTAAGTATTACGACTATTGATACTTTTCTGTTAGGCTTCTCAATAAATTACAAATACACATTACAGCTTAAAAGCCGAGCTTCTCCGTACACGCAGACGGTTTGTTATCTCTGAGAATCCCGAGAATTCGATGTTGTATCGAAATTTCAGGCGCTGACGGTCTCTCATCGTTATGTTATGAAAACAATTGTCACCGTTGAGTTTTTACGCATGCACGAAACGCTCTGAATCGCTGTCGGTCATCGGAGCGCGCGAGCGTCTCTGGCGTGCGGTAAAAATAGAAAACACAAGAGGGGAGAATATGTTCATTAGAGTTAGCCTGCGTGACAGAAGCGAACTCGCGTGCGTGCCGTAATCTCTCCTCTTCTCGTTTAATTCGATACAATAACACAAAGAATCTTCGGTCGAATCGAACTCGTTGCGGCGAGCACTGCGGACTCTAAGCATGCGAGAGAATCGTTCGGTTAGAGAGACATCGGAGGAGATACGCGAAGGCGAAAATTCTCTGTAGGCGAGAGAGGAGAGAAGCCCCGGCGTCGCGAGCAAGCCGTGGGGCGAGATGGGGCTCGTGCGATGACCGGGAGAAACACCGTTCTTCGACGAATTCCACGAGTCCCTCAACTCCCTCGGCTACTCGCGGCGGGGTTCGCAACTCGAACTTCTCTCGTCCCTAAGTAACACAGCCGGTTAGTCCGAGGAATTACGACAACGCGCGGAATGGAGAACTGCGAGGCTGCAAAGGGTTGCTCGCGACTACGAGCCGCCGAGGTACACACAGTGGAATACGCGAAGCTTCTCGTTAGAAGATAATTCCCCAATGAAACCCACAGGAAAATAAAGCAAAACTACCTCGAGGTCAAAAGAAAAAATAGAAAAAAAGTTCTGAATATATAAATGTGGAGAAATGAAAAGAATGAAAAGAAAATGAAAGAGCTCACACCCCGAAGCTATTGTCCTTAGGCTAAGTAATGATAAATCAAGAAAGAAAATCAACAATAATAATAATCGCGAGGGCGAGTGAAAAAAAAAAATTTCAAGCACGTACGACAGCAGAGAACAAACATTCCAATGACGCAGAAAATAATTCCTTGTTTCGTGTTCCTTCTCTGTCCCTTCTTCGTTCTTTGTCGCGCGTGAATTCGTCGCGTACATGGGAAACATCCAAAGTTTAATTTTCATGATTTTGACCTGCGACGACCCCGTCAACGGTCGGAGAGAGAAGAAGCGCAGAGAAAAGAAAAGAATTAGAGATATACAGAGAGATATTCAAAGACAGCTCCCGTCTCCTTTCCCCGGCCAGAAAGTAACTCCGGGTTATACAGGAGAGAGCAGAGTAGAAGTTCTCTACTACCAGAGCTACATCAACGGTCTTGAGAGTTGCGCGACTGGATGAGAGAGCGAGAAGCTCGATGGCATCGAGAAGGAGAGATATACTTACGAGACAAGAAGCGCGCCGATGGTGGGGGTCGGGAAACAGAGGAGAAAGAACTTTGGATGCATAACGAGCGAGGGAGATCGCGTCGGAGAGTGGGTGGATCCGAGGTACAACGCTGCGCCAAGTGCGACAGGGGAAAATCGCAGTCGCGGTTCGAGATTCGCCGCGTGCGCACAGGGGCGCACGTTCTGTTACGTATCCTCGATGACCCCTCCCCCCCAACCCCCCCTTCCTCATCGTAGCATACAAAATATTTATGGTTGTTCCCCAAAAATGATTTTACCAAATGAATTACAGCATGAAATGAATCATCGACGCGTGCGACGCAATGGAGACGGTCAAGCGTAATCGAAGCATCGAAAGCGTTAATAGTCGATAAGGCGATTTCATTAATATAAGACTTCGCTAAACTTCGTTAAGCATGGAATGAAAAAAACGACAGCCATAATTTTCGGTAGGTCATGAATTAATATCGTAGTTCAAATATTTCCTTTGTCGATATGAATAAAATTCAAGTATGAGCGGGTAAAGTAACGGACAAAGGGTTAGAAAATGGCTTTTACCGCCAACGCGCGCGCGGTCGTTATTTCCGAGCTTACCTCAACATCGTCGTCCTCCTCGTAGTCCTCTCTCGTCATAGAACGCGGGCTCCCTCGCCGCTTCGCCCACGCGCTGTTGTACACGCGCCCCTCGTCAGACTTTACGTCATCGAGAAAACTGAGTCGAAACTGTGACGTCAGTCGGCACGAGCGTCGCGCGCGCGAGATCCACACACACGCGCGCACGCACACACTGACGGAGCGGGCCGGTTTGTTGCGCCGCTGCTGCCGCCGCGGCGGTTGGCTGGTGGTGGTGGGAGAAAAACAACGAGAACGGTTGATGCCCGTGCGCGAGAGAGACAGGTATATATACACAGAGAAACGGTCAAAGGCGCGAGTGGGAGGGTTTAAATACTTTGACAAACGGCGAGACAAAGATGGGAATAATGAGAGAGCGACAGAATAATCGTTTCGCGGTGTACGAGAGAGCAAAGGTGTTATAAACGTGTAACGCGAGTTTGAACAAGAAAGAAGGGTTATGTTGGGTACGCGTTTGAGAAAGGGAGGCCGCCGCTATAGACCGCGCGCGCGCTCGCCTCGACGGATACCGTATCGTAAACAGAGTATAGCCGGCGAAGAATCGTAACGACGTTTTCGGTTGGCAAGAAGGAGGGTAGAGGTGAAGAGTAGGAGGAAGTGCCGCGAGACGCGGGAGCAAGCGAGCGCGATAGTACCGCGAATACTCAAGTAATCGACTCCGACTGGCGCGGACACGGTATCGTCTTCTTCTTTCGTCTTCTACACTAATACGGGCTTTCGACGTGATTCGCGAAAGAGGGCTGTTCACAGGTTCGGTCACATTATTTTTCCCGATCACGTTCCGCGATATTGCGATAGTTCACGGTATACAAATAACTCGATCGATTCCGCATCTCTTTGTTAAACTCAATGACAATCACGTTAAGATGCATATATATATATATATAACCGCGAATGAATAAAAGGTAAATTGTTCGACATTATTTTTCGAGAGAAGAGTCGGATTCGAATGTGAACAGGTGCTTAAACGGCAAAATAACCGCGACGGCACTTTGTGCAATAATAACCGTCTTGACGAGTATTGATATCGTAAACAACGCTCGTGTTTTCTCGGCGAAGTGTATTTCTTTTTTTCTCCCCGTCTCGTTCAACTGTCAATCATCGTTTCGTACGACACGGGGGAAGTTCAAGCGAGGAAAACACATCGGACTATCAGATTCGATTACCTAGTTATTTAGCCGCGCTTGCTAGAGTAAAAAGCGGACAAAAAACATCGACGAGGCAGGACTGCGCAGCGGCTGAATAGATCGCGAGGTCTCTGTGTTCACGGCTCGTTGAATAATTGTGTTGACAAAATTCGAACTGACCGGACTCTTCGGAGATAAACGTCGTAACGTCATCAACGTATCTACGCGCTGAGCTCTGTTCTGTACCGAACTCTCTTCGCTACGTATATACAGTCTGTGCGACATCGAGCAGTCGGCCTGGTTAATTCAATTCTCGGAGATAAAGTGCGCGGAATCTTCGAGGTACTTGTTGATTCGAGAAGAGGACTCTTAATCTGCGTCGTGAATTGTGCTCGTCGTTCAGAGGTTAACCGTGCGTCGGAAGAGAAAAGGAAAAGGGAGGAGGAACGGAGGGGAACCGAAGATTTTTCGGGAAATCGTCGAGGGACAACGCAACCGAAACCGTCATCCAGGATGCTCGACTTCGAACAACAGGCGAATCAGGCACAGGCACTGGCCTCGCTCGACGAGGATTGGCATCTGCTGGAGGGTAAGCGCATGACCTTCGCAATTCTCTTACATTTGTGCCAATAGATCTCTTGCATCATGGTTTTCATACAATTCTAACAACGCGAAAGAATGATCCGATAATTACACCGCTATTTCAAGGTTATTCATGCCTCAAAAAATTTAAATGATATCTATTCGATTTTTATTAGTCAAAATTTGATAAAGACAAAATTATTCGGAAAAGACTCAGGTAGTTTTCATTAGGTTGTTTTAACTTTGAGGTTCCGATCGAGGCAGGTTCTATTAAATACAAACAATCTTTTTGTTATTCAGATTTAGTTTGGTTATTCAGTTTGTGAGAAATAAGTTTTTAAAAGCGGCGTAGAGAGCATTTTTTACGCCGTATCGATTTTTAGCTTTCTATGTTTACAAAGATATAGATTGAGGTTGAATAAGCTATGAGCAGGCTGTAAGCTACGGAGGAGAATTGATAAATCTCCTCTGAGATAATTTGTGGAATTTGTGAAGGTGATACGGAGCTCTCTGCCTCCGCTGTTTTCCGTTGGGGGAGGCTCACTGACCTCGCCCACGAGTTTCTCAGGTCTCTCGCTCGTGAGCGCGTCGGTTGAGCTTAAGCCGCAGCACAGTAGTAGGTAGTAGGAGGAGGAGAAAGTGAAAACAGGTGAAATCGTGACAGAGAGAAGCGCGAGAAGCTCTCCCCCCACGCCGATAAGATAAACCCCCTCTCCGTGTCTCTCTGGACGCGTTGATAAGCCAGTTAAAAATAATTATTCGATACTACGCAAAAGTCGAAAGATTCGAAGCCAAATATGTTTCCTTTCGAGTTCATCGGATTTACGATTCAATCCATATTTTTTCTTGCCTCCGGCATTATCTCGGAGACTTGATTTATCGAAAAGCCGATGGATCTTCCTTCGCGAAGATCGATCGATAGATGCATACAGCCGTCGCATCACAGCGCGAAATCTTTTTTGAATGACAAAATTTCTTTGTCCCCACGAAGTTTCGTACGAACGTCGGACTTATCCGAGCATCATCCGCAATATCTCGCGTGGCCCTGGACGTATTTCGGCGAACGCTCGTTGCATGCGTAATTTATAATATACCGACAGGATTTGAAAAGAAACAAAATGCCCGAAAGATAGATAGCATAGAGAGATAGAGACAGAGATGGAAAGATAGAAAAGAGACTCCCGAGGCCACACGTACAACCTGTTGAATTTTTGTTGACGTCTGATGTCCCTTGTAAATGAACTGGTATATATATTTTTTTTCTTCTCGGGTCGGACGACACGAAAAATTGAAAATTAATGCAAAAAGTATTGACTCCGTCATCGACGAAGATACGGCGATTTTAAATTCTCGCGATAAATATTCGTTCGTTCGAGAACCGACAATCGATCTGCGTAGTTGACATGCTCGTAGACTTGACCGACTCTACGCGTGTCCTTCGATGACAATAATTATTATTAATTCATAGAATGACGTTAGAAAATGAGAAACATCTTATGAAGAACAAATCTCTCTTCGCTGATTATCGATTATATCTTGTGACGATCGATAAATTTGAGGACTAATTATTTCGCAAAGTGCTCGAATGTTGTGATGCACATTCGAGAGAGTCGGCGGCCCGAGCTGCTCATACGGTCGGGTTATGCCGAGGCGATAATAGCAGACAAAGAGACTGTTCGCGCAACTTGTTTCGCTCCCTCGACTCGCGCGACGAGTCGGCGGGCTCCGACTACGTCGGTGGTGGTGGCGGCGGCGGCGGCGGCGTCAGTATCGAGCGCGAAGGTCGACGAAGTCGGGAATGTCCCTCGATGTAGTCGCCGAGAGCTCAGGCCGAGTGTCGACGCGCCCGATCACTGCAGCCGTTTACTCGATTCTTATCTGCTCTCCGAACGAACACGCACTCGCCTCGCGACCCAACACACGACATAATATCCTTAACCCTATACGTTGTAATTCACTTTACCAACGGTTTTGTATCGTTTCGATACATCACAGTAAATATTGCCATCGTCGACGTGATGATGCATTCGATACATTGATTATTGTTTCGAAGTAGAATCGAAGAGACCCCGAACACCAAAACAATGAGACTACGCGGACGAACAGCATGCGAACTGATATTCTGCTGATAGATCGTGCTTTACATATCCACATGTTTTGTAAACATACACGCGTCAGCAAAACGTCTTTTTCGAACGCAAATAATCGTGTAGCAGAAAAAGATTGGTTTACTCGTACATATATTCGAAGATATTCCAAGTTTATTTGAGGCATTATTATTATTAATATATTGTATACATTTTATACATAATTTATGATATATAATATAATAATAATATTATGTAATATATTATATATTATGTATTATAGCCCCAGAATCCCTTTGCTCGGAACTTTTCAGAAGTGCAGATGTTAGTCTAGACAATTAATCGAGCGGCAGATTTTTTTAGATTTCACTCTTTGTATGAAATACGTAGTCTACATCCTTTTTGAAGCTTCTCGTCGCTGCTCCCGATGGGAGGAAGCCCGACGGGTCACACCTGTCACGACGATCGACGTTCGCACCCCCTCCCCTCGCGTTACACTGCTCGGTATGTACACGTGTGCGTGTACATATTAACTATGGGCGCGTGCGGTCTGTACGCACCTTCCCCGAGGACTGTATCTGGGGAGAGAGAGACCGGCAGGCAAGCAGGCCTCTCCTGCATCACCTGGCGCTTTCGCTCCTGCTGTTGCTGCCGCTGCCGCCGCAACACTGTTGCATTCTTAAACTGTACACTTTACGTCGGTGCACCTTTTACTCGCCGTTGATAATATAATGAACAGCGACAATTTTTTTCTTTCTCATTGAGTCCGTTGCGCCGGACTCTTCTGAACTCTTAACTGCGAGATCGTATAATCAAGTTGACGAATAATGTAGCCATCGCGGATATTGGCAGTTCCTTGGAAGTTTTTTTTTACTATCCGTATCGCGATATATCGAGGGAAACCGGGAATATAAAATTCAACTCTCACACGAATAGAACGAAAAAATCGCGTTAAAATAAAAAGGATCACCGCTTTAAACCACCGGCAAGAAGGACTCTTTGCGCGAAAGGTTAATATTAACCCTTTTCTGCTCTCCGACTTCTTCACGTCAACGCGTTAATCACAAAGCGTTAAATAACGTCGTTATAATGCCAATAATAATAAAATGTGAAAATAGAATGACCAGATGCATCCCAGCGTGTTAGTAAATGGTGAACGCGGATTACGTTATTAACCGTTGTGTACTCGAGGCCGCACATGGTTTATTGTGGATGCGAAAATAGCTGATCCCCCTCGAATTTCCTATTTGTATAGACTCGGTAGCACACTTATATGCTACATACTAACTACAAATACATATATATCTGTATAATAATATATATATATGCATACGGTAAAGCTACTGTATACTTTGCGGCTCCGTTGGGAATCGTACGTTCCCGTTTTCGACTATACGCTCTCGTTCGGGAGCTGAGCATTATCTATGGTCGCGGGTGGGGGCCGCCCGTACGACGAGCGTGCGAGCGGGATAAAGTGAACTAGAGGCAGATCGACGGTGACTACGGTTTCGGCAGTTCGGGTACCGCATTGGGCCCTCAGCAACAACGCAGCATCGACGACGAGAGCCGCTTAATTATAATCACATGCATCGGCTAATCGGCACTGCTGGTAAACTCACGTTCGACTCGACCCCCGTCCGTACGCGGCCCGCATCGATAAACCGCGAGTGTGTGGCACCGCGCGCTCTCGGCGTTCACGCACAACAAGCCTGCAAACACACACATACGCACACATACATATAAATATATGTATACGCGTTTGGTGTATCTTGTGAAAGTACAATGTGCGCGAGCAAATATATACGTTGCAATTCTCTGTCGCGATTTCCAGACGCAGCTCAGCCAAAAAGCGAATCCCCACGCAGAAAATCTCTTAATCTCTTTTCGATTCGCTATGACATAAATTAATTACAGAACACGAAATTACGAGTTTGCGCTTAACGACTAGACTCGACTTTTCGGTGTATCTCGGCGAAACTCGAGTTACGTACATACAGACACACACAGGACACAGCGCCGCGCGTTTGTTAGCACGGGGAATGCGATCGGGGAGAGATAGTACACAGAAGTACGGTGGTATCCTCGACGACGAGAAAGTAACCGAGAGAAAAGTAGTCTCTGTCACGCGGAGATTGAAGTTGTCGCAACGAGGGCAAAAGTAGAGTTCACCTTAAGGCTCGCGCCAGAGCGAAATACATTGCTGTTGGTCGTTTTTTTGGTTTCTTTTTTTCTCAAAATTAACTCAGGGACGCCGGATTTGGATCAGTTTGATCTAGTTTTTCCGGGGAAATCTTGAATTTTTAAAGATTCTACTTATATGTATTATTGAAGGGTGTGTAACTGTTGCTGTATTTACGATGTCAACATTGCGCATCACAGACCAGCTCGCTTGCATCCTGATGTTCCGATTTCACTATAATTAGGCCAGAAAATATTGATTTTTGAGTCAGCTTTCGCTATAATGAAGATACAAGTCTTTCCTAGACGCGTGTCTGTAATGAACGATGTGCAGAATATCTCGAGGGTTAAAAAACTCTCGAAAACGGTAAATTAGAACGCCCTTCGTCGTTTGCATTTCGTTGTAACTCGACGAAAAGGTCGGGCGCGTGTTTGGATCGTGATATTTCGAAAGGTGTTGGTATATCGGAAAAAAAATCTATCAACATCGGGTACAGAAGCGTGCGAAGTTATAGAGTTAGAAAAAGAGAGGCGCGCCTTCGATCCTACCGTGCAGTCCCGGGTAGCCTTTGCAGGCCGTTGCGTCATTAGAAGAGAAAAAAAAGAGTGCAAACACGAAACAATAAAATAGTACGACGCATAGCCGGCGCAAAGTACCGAGAAATTGAGACTGCGTGGCGAATGACGCATTATAAAATAATACAGTCATGCACAACTTGAAACCCACTTAATTTACTTTAATGCAGCAAAGAGGAACAAAAAGTCGAATGAAACAGATACGAAAATTGCTGCGAAGCAGATTAAATCGGCGGAGAAGCCGATCGATTGTACCGTCACTGAGCGATTCTCGAGGCCGTTAAACGGCGTATAGTTCGTAGGAGAAAGTGATATCGCGGTCTAGCTCTCGGAGAGAGACTCGGTCAGTCAAACGAAAACGTCGTTGGTAGCGCGAGCGAGCAAGACCCCCCAAAGCAACAGCTCGAACGGAGCCCCGCGTTATAGTCCGAGAAAGAGAGCGGCGACGTAGTTTACACCATTCTGGGGTATACAAATACTAATGCCATAGCGGAGTAGAGCAGCGCGAAGCCCCCGCTCTTTGGTTCTACGTCGTCATTCCGTCCACGGAAATCGACTATGGTCGCTGACTTGAGCAACGATCCATTACTACAAAGAGCGGCAAGCATTGTCGGCGTAAAACTCGGCAATATCGTTTTTCCTGCGTTCACGGACGAAGCAAAAAAAATCTCTTAGCCACTTCGCCGTAAACAACATCGCTTGTTTTTAATCTTTTATTAATGTTTACTTTCCACCCGTTGTAACCCACCCTGCCCTGAATACTGGCAAATCGTTTTTTTAATAACCTCGGATAAAAAGAAATGCTTATACCCACTTAAAATTTCAAGTATATGGTTTAAACGTAAGCTATATTAATTATATATGCATGCTTTTCTCATTATTATTATATTGATTATTTTGATTATGTTATTATTAACAAATATTTTCGAAAAAAAAGATATTTGGAAAATTAATTACGTGGAACCCAATATCGCAGTGATCCGTATCCGTAAATTTTGTATACGACGGAATACCCTATTGTCAGGGTTGAGGGATCATCATTTCAAAGTTACGACAGACACGCTCCCGCGGTATCGTATTTTCGTAACGCAACGCGATTTTGCCCGGCTGTACGAGAGCGCCGCGGTTCAACTATGATTTAAAGCATCAGCGCATAAGCCAGGCATTTGCTTTGACTGTTTGTGCTACAACGAGAAACAGAGAGTGAGAGAGCG
This sequence comes from Ischnus inquisitorius, assembly GCA_963924025.1. Classification (NCBI taxonomy): domain Eukaryota; kingdom Metazoa; phylum Arthropoda; class Insecta; order Hymenoptera; family Ichneumonidae; genus Ischnus; species Ischnus inquisitorius. The sequence continues at coordinate 6,131,103 of OZ001248.1, forward strand.
TCCTCCGTTTGCCCTACGTGTGTACCCGACACGCCGCGAAGGCCTCTCATCCTCTCTTTGCCTGATGTAATAGAAAGTGGAGCCGTCGCAAGGCTGTTGCCACTTCTCCCGTAGTCCCGTGGCTCTCTTGGCTACCGGGTGAATGCGGCGATTCCGACTATCTTCCACCATATCGTTTTTCAGCGCGCGACAGACTCGTCCGAACGCGTGAAAAATCGGTTGCATCGGGCGAATAATAATAATCGAACGAATAAGAAATCGCCGACGGTGAGAACACCGCTTGAGTGAATAATATTAAGGAATCGCAGTGGCCATAAAGCAAGGGAGAGAGAGAGAGAGAAGCGTATTTTCCAAAAGCGTGTATAACAACATTGCGGAGAGCTGAATACGCTCGCGCAAGGCCGATACCGGAACTGTGCGACGAGCGAGAGCGGCGAACGTCAAGGACGAACGTGGCGGCAACGACGATGACGACCCAAGTCTCTCATATATACACACACACATATATACTCCATCTCTTTTTCTCCTCCTCCTCTGTACATAATAATAACGTCAGCCTCGCTCGTTCGCTCGTGTGTATCAAGAGCACGGGGCTCGCCCGACGGAGTCCTCGATTCGTTCGATAAAACGCGCCGCGTTTTACTACTACGTACTTCGGTCGTCGCGCCTCGAAACGCACCTGGTAGACCCGCGAGTCTCAGCTCTGTGTGCGCGCTGGTCTCTCTCGGGAGCTACTGAATCGATGATGACTCGAGTCAAAGGCATTCGGACAGAGGCGAATCGATCGCGGTAACTGTTACGACAAAGTATTTCAATCGCGGGCAGTTACGAGACACTCGGGGAGATTCGACATTTTTTGAAATTTGATTATCTTCAATCTGACCATCGAAACGAATCTCGATATTTTGATGATAATGACTTGACGAATTACTTCGAATGATACGAAAACTGGCGAATGACACAGAAACGCGGGAATAACAGATGCGAGACAGAAATGCGTCGCAAAAAGAAAAACATCGGTTCGCGCGAAAAGAAGCGAGTGGAGGAGCAGCGATGCTCACGAAAAGCTGTAAAGCCGATACTTTCGCTCAACTCGAAGATTTCACAGGATCTACCCGGCAACTACTGCCAGCGTGTATTACAGTACAAGTCCGGTAGAAAAGACGTGGCTAGGCTCTTCTCGATTCGTACGTTCACCGCCCCGTTAAATCTCGGGGACGCGTGATTCTCGAGAGTCGAGGAGTGAAGTCTTCTCCTCCCTCCCGTCGGTCTCCCCGATCCTCGTCCTTTCGCGCACGTAACTTCCCGTTACGTTGAGCAAGACGTTGTGTGTATACTTTTTTCTTTTCACGACGCAAATTCCGAGCGCATACTCTAAAAATTAACTCTTTCTTTGTTTAATTCAGAACAATTTGTATACAAAATAAAAAATTAACAGAGCAACGTAATTAGCTTAGCTTAATGTAGAACGAAAAATAAAATTGTTATTATTGTTAATTATCACTCATAATTATATTTCGTACGAGTGAAAAGAATAGGGTCGATTCCATAGAGCCATGAAATGCCGGAATAGTCGGCTCTACAAATACCTTCAATCCCACCGTCTTCAATTATCCAAAGAGTTAACATAACATTCGGCGAGGGAATAATTTCAAATCCTCTTCTACAATTTAACGCCACAAGTTCAACGTTTTCACAGACGTGACCTACATATTGCAATAGTATTTTAATTCTAGTTAAGATTCCCGAGAATATATATATAAGTTGTATATATATATATCGGTTGAGATTGTAATATCGAGGCGACCGATAATAGTTAGAAGATCGGTAGAGACTCGATGGTGTTTTATAACCCGGTTGAGTTCTGGGAGTTTCGTCGAGAGTGACGACGAGAGGCCGACGTCGAGAAATCGAGTACAACGCGATTCTCGTGGCGTTCGCGGCAAGCTTGAGCCTCTAGCCATTGGCATCAGGAGCAAGAGAGCCGCTTCTCTCTATCCATGCAACTCCGCAGTGTTAGAGTACGCGGTGTGCAACGTTGATATGCCTCTGTGTTGAACACGACGAGCTAGAGGGCCAGAGAGGGAGAGAGAGAAGTAGAAAATTCAAGCAGAGAGGCAACGAGCCGTGCTCGCCGCGTTGTGTGTCGAAGGGGGACGGATAGAGAAGGACTGGGCGAGAGATCAGAGCTGCGAAGGTTCGAAGGCTCCGGGGAAGCGCTCGTTCGTGCGAGCGAGACCACTACGTAGACGAGCCTCGAAAGCGGAGGACGGAAAGAGCGAATATACTATAGTATATATATATATATATATATATATATATACGTATATATACACCGTAGAGAAGACTGGCAGTGGGCAGAGAGCGAGAGAGCATAGCGTATCGATCTTCGAGAATCGACGACGAGTCCACGAAAACGGGAGCGCAGAGCGCAACGTTTTGCGTATCAGAAACACTGCCAGACCATCGTCTACAAACATACTTTCCCTTTTCTTTTCTTCAAACCCCTCTTTGTTTTTGAGGCTCAAAAGCGAAACCTATTTCCCGGTGACAATCGTGGACTAAGCTAGCGTGTTAAACATTTCGTTACAAACCGTATAAATGCATGGGAGACAACGAAAACGAAGATTCGAAATTTCTTTCCTTTATCTGCGTCTCGTCGCGCGCGCGGGGTTGTCGGCTTGTTTTGTGTCGCTATACCTATGTTCGCCCGACGGCTCCCCGCATTGACCCCGAGAGCGCGCGCGCGCGCGCGTTCTCGAGCTCGCTCGCTCACCGTTTGAGATCGTTCCACCGAGATAACCCCTCCGGTTCTACATGGATTCCGAGCTCTATCCTCCTCCGTATCCTTCGTCCTCACCGCTACGGCACTCTCTATCTCGTTATCTCGTGCTACCGATCCGTTTTCGAAATTTTCGTTGGATGCATCCAAACGCCGTTTTGCATCGCTAATTCGAGAAGGAATTGTTTACTCGTACCTTCTTTTTTGGGGCATTAGAATATTTTGAAACGTTCTTTTCGGGATTGATTCTCGATGCTAATCGATTGATTTATCGTTCGATGACTTCGGACCTGTTACAGATACATTTTTCTTTTTGTGATCGGTAATCCTCTTCTATCGTAACTCGTGTGCGTGCAACAATGACTGCACAGTTCATTCTCCGAGAGTGAAAATTAAATCGAGGCCAAGACCTCACGCGACAACGATGACTAGGCGAAGCTTCGGCTTTCTTGGATGTTCGGTAGGTGCGCTGTCTGGCTTGATATAGGGCACAGGACTCGTCGTACTTCGATTTCTTTGAGCTCCCTCGCTGCTTTAGCACGCCAATAATGTCCCTCGCTATTATGGCCCTTTCGCAGCAAAGCGGATTTAGTGCGAGGCTCGCGCGTCAGGGGGATTGTTGATGGCGCCTACAACTCGATCCATAGGGTGGGCGAGAAAGCAAACCGGGGAACGAGACGCCTTCGAGCCATTTAATCATCGACTCGTTTTCGACGGAGAAAAAAAGTGGGGGGCAAGCGAAAAAAGAAAAAGGAACGCGAGACCGAGCGCGGCCTCCATTTCTCGCCACGAAGGGCTCTTTTATTTTTCACAAGCCTTCATTCATCCCTCGACGTAATAGTCTCGCAACGCCCCTGGCCCCAACGTCCGACTGTACTATCGACTATTCGTAACGAGTTGACGAACAAGGCGATACGTATGCGCACCGATCTCGGCGATTAAATTAAATCACGACGATGCGTTAACACACGAACTCCCCGCTGCTGTTGCTATACACGCCCCACCCCTAGCCTTTGCCTATCTGTTGAGCTTGCCACTTATTTACTATGCAGAATACATTGAGCTTTCATGTTAATTTTATCGTACTCCAACAGATCGATATTCAGATCTCCGTTGCGGCGGATGAAAATTACGAGGCAACATATCGTTCAGCGAATAGCTCGACGATAAAAGATTCTTGCATTAACGGGATGTGAAAGTCACGTGACCACGCAACGAGAGCGAGAGAGATAACATTATTGGCGCTCGCGATGGAGCGAGAGAGACAGCGCGAAACGGCTTTCACCCCCTCTTAAGGACTTCCACGCGTATTGTTATTATTATAAACATTTTTTTACGAATTTTTTTTTCTCGATTTTGTCGAAGTATTCATTCTTTTCTTTAAATACATTACGAGACGCATTGTTGTTATTATTTTTTTGTGCAAAGTAATACGGTTTTTATTTAACAAATGATTTCTAGTCGATCTTGGTAGTTATACAAGATTCCCGTGGCCCCGAGAGTAGACATTGCAAGACTTTTATACGCGCGCTCTTTTTTTTTTACTCCTTCCCGTGTCTGCAATCTGATATACTTTCTCTAGGCACGAAAAGGTGAGAGAAGCGTGCGCGAACGCGATCTCATGTACAAGGAACTCTCTGTACATGTACTAATGTACGTAGCCCGAAGCCACCGACGAGGTGAAATCATCAAGGCTAACGCATCCACTGAAAACTTTGTGTAATTACTCTAGTTTGTATAACGTGAGGCTCTTGCGCGCGCGCGCCTGAGCACGGACACACACGCTCCTGCGGGTAATTGGGAAGTGGCCTCGGACTCAATTGAACGTGTACCGGAAACGATCGCAGACTCGAGGCGTAACGTTAGAAGACACACTCGAGCTTGTACTACGAGTACCGTTTCAATCTGATTCATTTATCAATCGACTATCGAGTATCCAGTAAAGCGAAATCGTCAAAATAATTTTTTTCAATAATACATCGTTTTTGTATTATTCGTTTATTTTTTTTTTCTTTTTATATCGCCCTGTTTTATTCGATTCGTTAGACGCGACGAAAGGTCTCGTCGCGTCTCGCTGAAAGGGTCATAGCGATTGTTTGAACCTCGGAGTCTTTAACGAATCGAAAAGCCGCGACCTACGAGAGAGTTCTTCACTTGTTCGGGCGCGTAAGTCGCGGCGCGTCAGCTGTGTTGATCGGACGTGCCCCACGATACTTCGGTCTTTGTTGCTCCTCCGGGAAATCGGGAGCGAATGAGGTAACCCGTTGATTTCGCTTTTAATTCGGTACGAAAGTGGGTTTCTGGGTCAGAGTCGACACAGCGACCGAGGCGAAAAGTAGGATCGACGACGAGGAACGAAACGCGCGAGCGTCGACCGCTGCTGCTTGTGTTGGTACTGCGTGGCGCGACGACGAACCAACGCAGCAGCGGCGACATGGGCCTAACAGCGTCACTCGCGATAGCTCTCTGGTTACAAACTACTCCTTACTTGCTTCGATGAGTTTGTGAAACATGTACATAATATACGAGGCAAGAATCCAAGTGCCGAGGAAGGGGGAGGGCGCGCGGAGGGGAAAGGGAGACACGTGAGAATGGGGAATACTGTTTTGCCGACCTAGCCGAGCGAACGGGAATTGACCAATGTTTCTCACTGTAGCGGAGTCTACGACTATCGCTACGTCTGCGATAGCATCCGCTCACTCGAGAATCCCGGATCTAGCGGAGAAACGAGAGTGGCCGGTGAAGCCTTACATTCCTGCGAAATCTTTGTAATAATTATCGAATGCGGCGTTCAGTGCAAAAATTATCCATCATAGACTTATTGAATTATTCAGGCTTTTTTTGATCCCTGAGTGCCCGCCAGGATAAGAGGAGGAAGCAGTTATGATGAATGATGAATTATTACAAACTATGAAAACTAAGTTGGAAACAAAAAGAATAATGGTAATTATAACGATAACGATAATAATAGTAATTTTTCAATCAAATTATCAATTGATTCGAGTTTCATTCTATTACTTCCGGCGAATTTTGAAGAAATGTAACTAAATCGTTTATTTACTTCAGAGTAGCGGGCTGAATATATATGTTGGAATACTTTAACACGCACTGACGGAGAAATCTTACGACGATGATAAAATTGGATTTCTGCAAAAAATTTCTTCACTTCGAGTTTTACAGGACTTGTTTATTACGAACGATATTAATCCACAAGCGGCTCGATCGTAGCCCGAATCGAAGACGCTCGGTGAATTATAATTCAAACTGCCAGCAACGAATTATGATTCGAATCACTGATAGTAGTAGTTCGATTGTAGTTTAAACTATCAATCGTATCTCGATTACAGCGAGCTTTATTTCGTTGCGAATTCAATCACACGGATGATTCGATTAAATCGACCGTAATTCCATCGAAACTACTAATTAGTAATTCAAACAACTCGTCTCTCGATTAAAGTTCGAATTGCTAAATTCAATCGAACGTTATTCTCGAATACGCGTTCGATCGTCAACTGCGCTCGGAAAAGAAAATCACGCAGTGAAAATAAAAAAATCGCCAAGCGATAATCGATACTGCGCGCAAATTCGACGTAAGATCGGACGCAAGATTCGGCCGATTATCGACACGCGCGCCTGTATGCCCGCGTGATTGATTCGACAAGGATAATGGAAGCGTTTCTGTCTCATTGAAACGTTATGATCAATGGAGGCGCGGGGTATATCATTCCTATATCATTTTTCGAGATCATCCCCGTCGTCGTCGTCGTCGTCTTCGGGGACAAGGAGAGTGAACGAACGAGATTCCAGTATATGGGCCTCGGTGTGTGCACGCGGTGAACAAAGGCCCTCTCCTCGCGAAAGAGTCTCTCGTTTGCCGGGGTATCGCGCGGGTTCGCTGTCGTCGAGTTCTCCTCGGGTTCTCGACTCCGTAGCTTCAGCCACGGTGAGTCGGCGAATGAGCGCGTGCAAGCGGGACCGACCGATCTCTTCGACTCTCTCTCGAATATCCTCCTCGTTTCACGAGCTCGCGCGCGGATATCCTCGAGGCGCTTCTACTTCGGTGTGCGCGGCGCGCGGCGCACTTGCATTCTCTCTTTCCACCTCGAGTGTACAAACCGAGAGAGTCGGCAACCTGCGGGGATCTAACTGTACAACGAGAGAGTAACCAACGCGAGAGAGAAACGGAGTTATCGCGTTTTACTATGGGCACGAGAGAAATAATGAGAAAAGAAAAAATGCAAAAAGGAAGGAGCGAGGAGAGGTCGACGAGTCGGTCGCTAGCGCACGTTAATACTTACACGTACAGCGAAGATGTATCTATATACATACATATATTAACTCATATATATATATATACGTAAAAGCATCTAGTAGGGCTTCAACACACATGAAGCGCACGACAAGTTGGAAAATGAATCGTGATGCGAGATGCATAGCGAGAGAGTGCCCTCCAGGCCTCGACGACCAGTCGACGAAAATGTAAAAAATAAACGTCAAGTAGACTGTTGCGTAGGGCCAAAGAAAGAAATTCATCAATTCAAAATTCCTGGCTCCTCTGATTCATCGTTGAAAAATCTTTAAAATCTCTCCGACGGGGGTCACCGTCGGCGTATACATAATAACCCTCGTATTCTCGATAGCATAATACCGTCGAGTGTGGCGCGTCGAGCTCCGTGGCATATAACCGCGTTATATATACTATAGACGTGTTTATATGTGTATCGGTGCGTGAGATCGAAGGGTCTGACAATGGCGACTCGGGTCTACAGTTTACTACGCGAGAAGAGACTGCGTGAAACGCATACAGTGTGACCAGTGAAAGGTGGCCACCCATTTTTAATCGCGGTTGTGCGGTTATTTCGGCTGGTGTTTGGGGTGGTTCTTGAAGGATTTTTCCCACTCTCTTCGATGGCGCAAGTGGTTTTTTTATTGAACCCATAGTTTTTAAGGGGGAAAATATTTTTACTCGAAATTTTTGTAAAATTGACAATTAAATTTTTTTTCATGAAGTCGATAAAAAACTGAATCCAGACCGACCGCGGGCCGATTCAATTGAATTAATAAAGACAATGAAAATTAATTTCAAAGTTGTTGCTTTTAGCAGATGACGCACGACCGAAATATGGAACGGCGGATTCGAACCGGCGGCTCGAGCGCGCCGCTGTTTCGAGCCTCGTGAATTGGCTGGTGTCCCGGCTGCCAAAAATTGAGGCTAAAGTGACCCGCTGTCAAAGCGCCAAAAAAAGAAACGTCAAAAGCTAACCTGTTCTTTCATTCATTTGTAAGACCGTGACATTTCGGCGAAAAATAGCGCGTAGCCAGATGTACCGAAATGCATGATATTTGAAGTGTCATAATTTTTCAATCGAATTGTTTTATTGTGACACTCAAATTAACGGTAAAAAATTATTTTGCGAAAGAGTCCGCGAGACGAGCGCGAATAATTTTTTAGTAGTTTTTTCAGATTTTCACCGGTCTACGCAAGAAAAAAAAAGTGCTCTTCACGGTCTTGATTACGGTGCGTATGACACTTAGAATTTGCGTTTGCGCAAATTTTAATGAGCGAGACCGGAGAACCCATCGATATTTTTAACAGTAGGATACTAAACTTTGCGTACGGACGCGAAACGCAGTATCGGTCTCATCTTCATTCTCTCACCCGTTTCACGGTCGCACTTCCGGTGAAGTTTATGGCGAAAAAAATGCGATACATTCGACCGAAGCGATACCGAATAAGCCATCCATAGTATCGATAAGACGACGAAATGCAGGTTGCTCAAACCCCACACACACGGGCGGTTTCATCTCGATTCGCTCGTTGTTCTCAAAGTCGTGTTTCCGATGTCTTCGATGAGAAAACTATTTTTCATCGAACGCACCGAAAGCACAATTTTGAAAACGAGCGAGCAAATAGCGATGAAACCGCCCGAGTGTCTGGGGTTTGAGTGACCTTCATTACGTCGTCTTATCGATACGATGGATGCCGTATTCGGTATCGCTTAATTCGAATGTATCGAATTTTTTTTCTCCATGAATTGTACGGGAAGCACGACCGTGAAACGGGTGAGAGAATGAAGATGAGACCGAGCCCGTGTATCGCCTCTTTACGCGAGGTCCGGTATCCTACTGTCAACAATATCGGTAAATTACTCGGTCTCGCTTATTTCAATAGGCTCGAACGTAAATTCAAATCGTCAATCGCACAGGAAGCACGAGATCTTGACGACGACGAACAAACGGAGACAAAACCACCCGAGTTTCTGCCGCGTTTACTACCTGTGCGACGTTTGCTTATCAGTATTATCGACGGCGTCTTTGGTTTTGCTCAGTTCGATGGAAACGATGGAAATTGTTTTTTTTTTTTTTTTTTTCGTCGGACGCACCCGAGGCTCGACTACGCGAACAACGAGCCGACAGAGATGAAACCGCGACAGCGTGTCGCGCCTTTACTCCTGATCGAGTGTCCGATTATCAATTCTGTCGATAGTTTATTCGGTCTCGCTTATTAAATCTAAATAAACGATACCGAATGAATCATCGACAGAATTGATAATCGGATACTCGATCAGGAGTAAAGGCGCGACACGCTGTCGCGGTTTCATCTCTGTCGGCTCGTTGTTCGCGTAGTCGAGCCTCGGGTGCGTCCGACGAAAAAAAAAAAAAAAAAACAATTTCCATCGTTTCCATCGAACTGAGCAAAACCAAAGACGCCGTCGATAATACTGATAAGCAAACGTCGCACAGGTAGTAAACGCGGCAGAAACTCGGGTGGTTTCGTCTCCGTTTGTTCGTCGTCGCCAAGATCTCGTGCTTACCGTGCGATTGACAATTTGCATTTATGTTCGAGCCTATCGAAATAAGCGAGACCGAATAATTTACCGATATTGTTGACAGTAGGATACCGAACCTCGCGTAAAGAGGCGATACACGGGCTCGGTCTCATCTTCATTCTCTCACCCGTTTCACGGTCGTGCTTCCCGTATAATTCATGGAGAAAAAAATTCGATACATTCGAATTAAGCGATACCGAATACGGCATCCATAGTATCGATAAGACGACGTAATGAAGGTCACTCAAACTCCAGACACACGGGCGGTTTCATCTCGATTCGCGCGTTGTTCTCAAAGTCGTGTTTCCGATGCCTTCGATGAGAAAACTATTTTTCATCGAACCCACCGAAAGCACAACTTTGAAAACGAGCGAGCAAATAGCGATGAAACCGCCCGAGTGTCTGGGGTTTGAGTGACCTTCATTACGTCGTCTTATCGATACGATGGATGCCGTATTCGGTATCGCTTAATTCGAATGTATCGAATTTTTTTTCTCCATGAATTGTACGGGAAGCACGACCGTGAAACGGGTGAGAGAATGAAGATGAGACCGAGCCCGTGTATCGCCTCTTTACGCGAGGTCCGGTATCCTACTGTCAACAATATCGGTAAATTACTCGGTCTCGCTTATTTCAATAGGCTCGAACGTAAATTCAAATCGTCAGTCGCACAGGAAGCACGAGATCTTGACGACGACGAACAAACGGAGACGAAACCACCCGAGTTTCTGCCGCGTTTACTACCTGTGCGACGTTTGCTTATCAGTATTATCGACGGCGTCTTTGGTTTTGCTCAGTTCGATGGAAACGATGGAAATTGTTTTTTTTTTTTTTTTTCGTCGGACGCACCCGAGGCTCGACTACGCGAACAACGAGCCGACAGAGATGAAACCGCGACAGCGTGTCGCGCCTTTACTCCTGATCGAGTATCCGATTATCAATTCTGTCGATAGTTTATTCGGTCTCGCTTATTAAATCTAAATAAACGATACCGAATGAATCATCGACAGAATTGATAATCGGATACTCGATCAGGAGTAAAGGCGCGACACGCTGTCGCGGTTTCATCTCTGTCGGCTCGTTGTTCGCGTAGTCGAGCCTCGGGTGCGTCCGACGAAAAAAAAAAAAAAAAAAAACAATTTCCATCGTTTCCATCGAACTGAGCAAAACCAAAGACGCCGTCGATAATACTGATAAGCAAACGTCGCACAGGTAGTAAACGCGGCAGAAACTCGGGTGGTTTTGTCTCCGTTTGTTCGTCGTCGTCAAGATCTCGTGCTTCCTGTGCGATTGACGATTTGAATTTACGTTCGAGCCTATTGAAATAAGCGAGACCGAGTAATTTACCGATACTGTTGACAGTAGGATACCGGACCTCGCGTAAAGAGGCGATACACGGGCTCGGTCTCATCTTCATTCTCTCACCCGTTTCACGCTTAATTCGAATGTATCGAATTTTTTTCTCCATGAATTATACGGGAAGCACGACCGTGAAACGGGTGAGAGAATGAAGATGAGACCGAGCCCGTGTATCGCCTCTTTACGCGAGGTTCGGTATCCTACTGTCAACAATATCGGTAAATTATTCGGTCTCGCTTATTTCGATAGGCTCGAACGTAAATGCAAATTGTCAATCGCACGGTAAGCACGAGATCTTGGCGACGACGAACAAACGGAGACGAAACCACCCGAGTTTCTGCCGCGTTTACTACCTGTGCGACGTTTGCTTATCAGTATTATCGACGGCGTCTTTGGTTTTGCTCAGTTCGATGGAAACGATGGAAATTGTTTTTTTTTTTTTTTTTTTCGTCGGACGCACCCGAGGCTCGACTACGCGAACAACGAGCCGACAGAGATGAAACCGCGACAGCGTGTCGCGCCTTTACTCCTGATCGAGTATCCGATTATCAATTCTGTCGATGATGCATTCGGTATCGTTTATTTAGATTTAATAAGCGAGACCGAATAAACTATCGACAGAATTGATAATCGGACACTCGATCAGGAGTAAAGGCGCGACACGCTGTCGCGGTTTCATCTCTGTCGGCTCGTTGTCCGCGTAGTCGAGCCCCGGGTGCGTCCGACGAAAAAAAAAAAAAAAAAAACAATTTCCATCGTTTCCATCGAACTGAGCAAAACCAAAGACGCCGTCGATAATACTGATAAGCAAACGTCGCACAGGTAGTAAACGCGGCAGAAACTCGGGTGGTTTCGTCTCCGTTTGTTCGTCGTCGTCAAGATCTCGTGCTTCCCGTGCGATTGACAATTTGCAATTACGTTCGAGCCTATTGAAATAAGCGAGACCGGATAATTTACCGATATTGTCGACAGTAGGATACCGAACCTCGCGTAAAGAGGCGATACACGGGCTCGGTCTCATCTTCATTCTCTCACCCGTTTCACGGTCGTGCTTCCCGTACAATTCATGGAGAAAAAAAATTCGATACATTCGAATTAAGCGATACCGAATACGGCATCCATCGTATCGATAAGACGACGTAATGAAGGTCACTCAAACCCCAGACACTCGGGCGGTTTCATCGCTATTTGCTCGCTCGTTTTCAAAGTTGTGCTTTCGGTGGGTTCGATGAAAAATAGTTTTCTCATCGAAGTCATCGGAAACACGACTTTGAGAACAACGCGCGAATCGAGATGAAACCGCCCGTGTGTCTGGAGTTTGAGTGACCTTCATTACGTCGTCTTATCGATACTATGGATGCCGTATTCGGTATCGCTTAATTCGAATGTATCGAATTTTTTTCTCCATGAATTATACGGGAAGCACGACCGTGAAACGGGTGAGAGAATGAAGATGAGACCGAGCCCGTGTATCGCCTCTTTACGCGAGGTTCGGTATCCTACTGTCAACAATATCGGTAAATTATTCGGTCTCGCTTATTTCGATAGGCTCGAACGTAAATGCAAATTGTCAATCGCACGGTAAGCACGAGATCTTGGCGACGACGAACAAACGGAGACGAAACCACCCGAGTTTCTGCCGCGTTTACTACCTGTGCGACGTTTGCTTATCAGTATTATCGACGGCGTCTTTGGTTTTGCTCAGTTCGATGGAAACGATGGAAATTGTTTTTTTTTTTTTTTTTTTCGTCGGACGCACCCGAGGCTCGACTACGCGAACGACGAGCCGACAGAGATGAAACCGCGACAGCGTGTCGCGCCTTTACTCCTGATCGAGTATCCGATTATCAATTCTGTCGATGATTCATTCGGTATCGTTTATTTAGATTTAATAAGCGAGACCGAATAAACTATCGACAGAATTGATAATCGGACACTCGATCAGGAGTAAAGGCGCGACACGCTGTCGCGGTTTCATCTCTGTCGGCTCGTTGTTCGCGTAGTCGAGCCTCGGGTGCGTCCGACGAAAAAAAAAAAAAAAAAAACAATTTCCATCGTTTCCATCGAACTGAGCAAAACCAAAGACGCCGTCGATAATACTGATAAGCAAACGTCGCACAGGTAGTAAACGCGGCAGAAACTCGGGTGGTTTTGTCTCCGTTTGTTCGTCGTCGTCAAGATCTCGTGCTTCCTGTGCGATTGACGATTTGAATTTACGTTCGAGCCTATTGAAATAAGCGAGACCGAGTAATTTACCGATATTGTTGACAGTAGGATACCGGACCTCGCGTAAAGAGGCGATACACGGGCTCGGTCTCATCTTCATTCTCTCACCCGTTTCACGGTCGTGCTTCCCGTACAATTCATGGAGAAAAAAAATTCGATACATTCGAATTAAGCGATACCGAATACGGCATCCATCGTATCGATAAGACGACGTAATGAAGGTCACTCAAACCCCAGACACTCGGGCGGTTTCATCGCTATTTGCTCGCTCGTTTTCAAAATTGTGCTTTCGGTGCGTTCGATGAAAAATAGTTTTCTCATCGAAGACATCGGAAACACGACTTTGAGAACAACGAGCGAATCGAGATGAAACCGCCCGTGTGTGTGGGGTTTGAGCAACCTGCATTTCGTCGTCTTATCGATACTATGGATGGCTTATTCGGTATCGCTTCGGTCGAATGTATCGCATTTTTTTCGCCATAAACTTCACCGGAAGTGCGACCGTGAAACGGGTGAGAGAATGAAGATGAGACCGATACTGCGTTTCGCGTCCGTACGCAAAGTTTAGTATCCTACTGTTAAAAATATCGATGGGTTCTCCGGTCTCGCTCATTAAAATTTGCGCAAACGCAAATTCTAAGTGTCATACGCACCGTAATCAAGACCGTGAAGAGCACTTTTTTTTTCTTGCGTAGACCTGTGAAAATCTGAAAAAACTACTAAAAAATTATTTGCGCTCGTCTCGCGGACTCTTTCGCAAAATAATTTTTTACCGTTAATTTGAGTGTCACAATAAAACAATTCGATTGAAAAATTATGACACTTCAAATATCATGCATTTCGGTACATCTGGCTACGCGCTATTTTTCGCCGAAATGTCACGGTCTTACAAATGAATGAAAGAACAGGTTAGCTTTTGACGTTTCTTTTTTTGGCGCTTTGACAGCGGGTCACTTTAGCCTCAATTTTTGGCAGCCGGGACACCAGCCAATTCACGAGGCTCGAAACAGCGGCGCGCTCGAGCCGCCGGTTCGAATCCGCCGTTCCATATTTCGGTCGTGCGTCATCTGCTAAAAGCAACAACTTTGAAATTAATTTTCATTGTCTTTATTAATTCAATTGAATCGGCCCGCGGTCGGTCTGGATTCAGTTTTTTATCGACTTCATGAAAAAAAATTTAATTGTCAATTTTACAAAAATTTCGAGTAAAAATATTTTCCCCCTTAAAAACTATGGGTTCAATAAAAAAACCACTTGCGCCATCGAAGAGAGTGGGAAAAATCCTTCAAGAACCACCCCAAACACCAGCCGAAATAACCGCACAACCGCGATTAAAAATGGGTGGCCACCTTTCACTGGTCACACTGTATATGTATACGTCCTCATAAAAGCTGCTGCTGTAGCCTTCCCATCGTCGCCGTTCCGTTCCGCAGCGGTGTTGGGCTCTCTCTCTGTGACGTAAATGAATTACGCACCGACTTCGGGCCCACGTAACGTTCACGCATCGGGCATATTCTCTATTTTGATGGCGGTCGTAATCGTCAAATTTTTATGCACTACATATTATCTTTTAATTCTCGTACGGAGTTAATTTCTCGTATAATTCGGGCCGCAATATTGAAAATAGTGTGAACGACGCGACTCGTTTGACTCGTTCGAGAGAAAAAAAGAATAATCCACAAACGTGTTCTGTTCAGGCTTTCGTTTGTAAAATGAATTTGTCTTTGATAAACGAACAAATATTGTCATTTATAATTGGCTCTATCGGAAACAATGCCCGTGCAATATTTTAGTACCATAATTGAGCTTCTGTTTGTTATTAAATAAATATGGCTATATCAAAGGATTGTTATTAGAAGATAAAAATATACGACGTGATCGTATCTTTCATACGTGCTAAGATTCGGCAAAAATAATATCGTATCTGGGACTCTTCTTCGTGGGCGCTACGTCACAGTTCGTGCCGGTTGCGCAATCGTTAAAATTGCTCATGCGACCTAAACTCGGACGAATCAAAATGGCTATTATATCTCTCGGCTCGGTAAAAAATGTTTGTGCCCCCAAACGAATTTTTTTGTTTCCCGTTTTTTTTCTAAAAGTATGAAAAATATTTGGAAAGGTAACAAAAATCAACAACAATGACAATCATTTATTTCGTTTCGAGTTTGGATAAGTGAGACATTTCGCAATGATCCCATCGTCTCGATGAACGAAATTGTTCATTGTCTTTCGGCCCTTCTCGAATTTTTCGTTGATTTCTCAGAATTTACTGGCGCACGAGAAAAATCGCGATGATAACAGTAATATCGATCGGTACGAGGCCGCAATTATCCTAGCAGCTGCCGCATCAAAGTGCAGCGGCAAAGTGCAACGCGCGCGCGAGTACAACGGAGAGTTTACAGAGTTTACGGGTCTCTCGCGCGAGCGCGTGCGCCAGTGGGCTCGACGTGTGTGCGTGCGGCCCGTCTGTACGCGCCTTCGTAGGATAGTCTCATCGCTGTAAGTGTCTAGATGAACCGTGTACCATTGCCGCGGGACGTAGGTACGCGAGAACCCGACAGGCACAAGAGAGGACTCTATACATACCCGCAGTGAGCCTAGCGAGCCAAGCCACGCTAATAAACGAAACGCTCGAAGCGTAGAATCGTCCGTTAGGTGTCTACCAACAGCTACCTAACTGTAGTCCTTCTTTTAATTAATTGCGCTACTATGCGCGCGCCGTCGCTCCGCCACGGGATTATTCAAAAGGAGAGATAAAAGAGAAAGAAAACAAAGAGAGCAGAGGCGAAATAAGGATTGAGAGATCGTATGAGATTCGCGAGTTACTTTAAAAACGAAGTAGGGACGACATCACCGGCGAGACCGGTACTGCCGCATACGGAGAAGGCACAGGCCACGCGCGAGAGCGAGAAAGTGCGCAACTGAAAAAAAAAACGAAATAAGAAGTAAAAAACAAGCCAACCGAGAAAATAGAAGGGGATTCCGGTTTCCGGCGAAAAACCTCGGCCTCTCTGCTACAACAAATACAATAATGCACCGCAATTAATTATACCGATCTAAACGGTAAAACAATGAGTCTAATGCATATCGAGTACTCGAGGGTTTTCCTCAGAAAAATAAAACGTTACTATGAAAGCTTCAACGTTGTCGCCTGACTATGACTTTAGAATCCGATAGAAGTTACGTACTTATTGCACATTTTACGGTGCGTCATTACCGGGGGTTTTTTTTCTTCCTATTTTTTTTTTTCAGATTACCGAGTTCAGGTACGTAATGAGTTCTGGGGTCAGTGCGTGCGACGTCGACGACGAATGCATAGACTATATATTTTTCCTCTGGCGCGCAGAGAGCGTAAGCTCTTTTGCTGCTCTCTGTCTCACTTTCTGTCGGCATCGCGAGGATAGCGATGAAACACGCACACACGCTCTCTCGTACAGAGGCGTAGCCACGGGACGAGCCTCGAGTGAATTAACTGTAGTTTTAGCGTGGCATTGCTCGCCGAGAAGCGGCCACGAACGGAGTCTTTTCTCGACATATGTAGACGGACGGAGAGTTTGTGTGTGTCGAGCACGGACTGGCGGGGCAGGGACGAGAGAGAGCTTCACGAATTATTCGATAGTATGCGCGCTCAAAGTTATACATATATATGTATACATTAGCGTGTTGCGTGTGTCGCGACTCAGCTCGGATCCTCCTCTCTGCCATGTTGCTCTCCCTTCTCTCCTCTCTTCGCGGCGAGCGCGTCCGTTCTGCTTCAGTCTCGACGACTGTACCTACTAGTACACCCGACGCCACCAGTAGGCTGCTGCTTCTGCTGTTGCTGCTGCGGGCAACTCGGACGAGGCGTACGAAGGAAGTAAAGAAGAAACACGAGAATTTTTTTTTTTTTTTTTTTTTCGGAGGGGAGAATCCGGTGCTATATGCACATCTGAGCTTCTCTCTGCGTCGAACAGTGCTGGAGAGAGAAAAATCGCGTCGAGCGCAACAGCTATCGTTGGCGCGTGTGCACGCGCAGAGAGACTGAGCAAGAAAAGAAATATGTATATATAGATATAAATGGGTGTAGAGCGATTGAGAGGGAAACGCACATCGACAGGATGAGATGCGGAAGGGAGAGAGGAACTCGGAGCTAATATACAGGGCGATTCGGAAATCCACATTATAATTAATTCAAGTTTATCGTCGGTTTAAACGGTTGGAGTCGATATTTTTATAGGTATTAATTTTTTTTATCAAATTAAAATCGTGATTCGAAAATTGCAATCTAATTGGAAGGAGTAATGAGAGAAGATATTAGAGAGGAAACCAATTTTTAAGACAGGATGTAGCGAACAATGAATCGCGTTGAATATTCAGAACTGTAGATGGGCGGACAAGGGCCGAGGCTGAATTGGTTTCTATGCGAGAAAAATGTTCGCTGCGGCTTCGAAAACAATCAACCGTTTTTCGGTTTTATTCATTCATCACAATGTTTTGTTTACAGAATTCACGTAATTCACGCATGTTTTTTTTGTCGAAAATTATATATTGAATTTTCGAATGAATATTTAGATATCAAAAAAACGTGATTTAATAAGCGAAAAGAATTAGAAAACATATTGGAGAAGAATGTAAATTTTCGAACAAGACGTAGACAGTCGAATAAGAAAGGCACGATGAATCGTTGGAAAGAAAAGATAATGGTCCTATAGGTGGGCGGACAAGCTCAAAGGGTGAATAGGTCGGTGAAAAAAAAATTGCCATTAGCGTCTTTGAAAGGGAACCGAACGATTTTCTTACATCGATTAAAATTACAAACGATCAATGATGATTATGAATCGATTTGATAAACGATACGATTGAATATGAACTATTGATTGATTATGAATATTTCAATCGTCGCGTTTCAACTCAACCCCTCGGCGGGTCAAGCGGGTTCAAACGCACTTTGTCCCATCGGCGATTTGTCGATTCGTACACAACGTCCATTGATTTTTTTGTGCCTTTTTTCAATGCTTTTTTTCTTTTAACTCGGAAGTAATAAAAAACAATAATTATAATCTGTACCGAGTCCAGCTTTTTTTGGGATGAAAAATAATGGCAACGGATTTTCAACCAAGTGACCCGGTTTATCCTCCTTTACCCTAGTACGAGAAGATAAGGAGTGAAAAGCATGCTGGGATAACACGTGGCACATTTTTGAGATAAGCAGCTCTGTCGCTTCTGTCACGACTCAGCGGTGCCCCCTCCCCCCCGCCCTCTTCTCGCGGACATCTCGGCTCGTTTAAACCTCGAGAGCACAGTGAGAACCGAGAGATCGGCCGAAAACACGAGAATATTTCGGTCCGTCATCACCTCCCTTATCCCTCTTTCCGATATCGGTTCACTGAAATACTTAACTGACAATGTGCCCCAAACATCTCGGGCTTCAAACACAAACTATAACTTATCTTATTTACAATTGAAGAAACATTTTTTCGGAGCATAGTTTATTTATACTCCAAGCTCCGAAGCTATTCGGTAACAAAGCACGAGCATTGTCACTTAATAGATTGGAATATTCTTCTTCCTCGACGATTTTCAGAACGACACATCGAAACAAAGATGTTTAACACCTCACGTCGCAGTCGATATCGTTAATTGGTTTTAGCCAATAATATTGATTTTCCCAAGAACTTGAGGACTGTTTTGTCATTTAAAGGATTGTCGAGACCGTCCGGGAATAAATGACGGTTTTATATTTTACAATTTTATCATTAAAAAATTTACATTATCAACTACATATTATTATGGAGAAAATTAATTACTGTTGCATAGTATCAATAATTATTCACTATTCTTCGACTGTTTTACCATAACTTTTTTTGCCATGATTTTTTGATCATTATTTTCTTTTCGAGACTTTATCTATGATCCCTTGAGTGCCTCATAAACATATTCGGACTTAATAAAATGATAACCAAAATCGATAAAAAAAAATTATGATATTAATAACAAAAATGCTCATAAGAATGATTTTATTGCTATCGACCTTTTTTCCCGTTAATGGACATTCAATCTTGTGGTCCCGTGACGCTCATTCGACAATCACACACTTTCACATCGCCGAGTCCACGATCTTCGCTTTCGTTCATCAATAGGCATACCATGCTCTCTCCAAATTTCGATTCTCCTTGTTCGACACAGCCCACAATATCAAAAGTATCGATGCCTTAAAATTAACGAGACACAGATTTTTTTTCTTCATCACGCCAGAGTGGCGATTGGTGGCACCGTTCGCGCGATGGTAGGAATCGAGGCAAATGTTTAGTCAATATCCGTTGCCCAGCGCTCTACTTTGGACCAGCCCATCGCGGCGATTTCATGCATCGAAAGATACACGAATCGTGGTTCTCGACTGTTTTCTACAATAGATTCCAACTACTCCCATCAGAGATGGAAACATTTTTGGTTCCATGTATATCGCTCACTATCGGACATGCATATATACATATATACACAGAGAAACCAGTCATGTCCCTTCCCTGTCGCATGTACCGTCCAGCCTGAATTCCATTCCGTCCTGCTACTTCTGCAATGGATGCACTCTGCCTCCGATATACATGTATATATGCCATATACATGCATATACATAGCAGTAAACCGAGAGTGGGAGTACAGACCCGAGGCGAGAAGGACAAAACGACGTGATGCTCCGCGGTCCAGGACGTAGAACCGATATACCCATTGGAGGAGCTCCCATTGTGTCTGGGCTGTCGGTCGGTCTCTGCTTATACCGCTGAGCGCACCTCGACCGAAAATGCCTTCGACATGGCTATACGCTCCACTCGATCGTCTCTCCTCTCCGCAAGCGCGAGAGTCCCTCTCTTTCTCCGTCGCGTTCCCCTCATCTCTTCGCCGTCCTACACCCAACATTCTCATACTCCCATATCCACGCTGTCTCGTGTACGTGAGAAGCGTTCTCGCGCTCAGAAAAGCCATAAACGTTCGGGGGCCCCGAAGCACTGACGAACACGAATAAACGAAGAGAACCGATGAAGACCCAAGGCGAACACCTCGGCCGAACTGATGCCGTTGTGGAGTTCGCGCTGAACGCGGGGAAAGGTGAAAGAGTCGAAAAAAAAGGAAGAGTAAAAAAGAAAATATGAGACAGAGATGGGGGCGACGCAGACGTGCGAAGCCCACAGGGTGGGCGAACGTCCCTGCACGTGACGAAGTCTCTTTCGTTAGCGGAGCAGCCCGGTCTCTCGTCTCTTTGCTCGTGAAACTGAAACAGGCGGTTCGGGCATCGATGCTCGTAGAAACAAAACGGTAAGGGCAAAAGAGAAGACCTTTAAATCCTCGTCCGAGGCACCAGTGTACTTTCGCACACTCTCATCCAAAAACTCGCTACACCGCGACGGCTCAATGTCAATTGAGTCTGCTATACCGCAACGGAAAAACCCTAAAGATCCAAAGCCATAAATCTACTGTTAAACAGCTTCGAATAATTCTTCGGCTTATTCGTCAGCTTTGCAGTTTCACTGTTACGATTACGGACTAAAGAAAAGATCTGCAAATCAACGTTCTATAGACAATGTTAACATTGGCTTTGTGATTTACTTGCGATATCGGTCGTTACGAGAATGAAGTTCGTAGCGAAGATTTCGGTGAGGAACGTATGTCGTCGGGAGTTTCTCGAGAGAGAGATTGAAAGGGGAACAGAAGGGTGACCCCAGCGAGGGTGTACGGAGAGACACGAGGGTCGAGAATACGCTCGCGCGCGCATGTGTGTACGTGCGCATATGCATGTGAGCCGAGGGTAGAGGGACTTATATACCCCGATAGCGTGAACCCCGAAGTACCCGGGAAAGAGACCAAGAAGAGCTCGTAACTTCGGAGGCGGACGTAGCGAACGAGAATACGATAATATACGAACGTTTCTCTTTCTAGCGTTGCTCTCTCGCCCGCTCTCTTTCACGACTGTTGCGCGTCTCGATAGGGAACGCGCGAGAGTCGTCGAGGCCACTTTGAGATCCCCGACGTACCCGAAGGTACTCCTATCGCCACTGAAATTGAGTGGCTGCCTTAGTTTTTTTTGCTGCGAAATAAAAAGCCGGACTTTTGCAAATGCACGAGGCAATTTTTTTAACCATTAAAAATCAGGAGCAGAAGTTAGGAAAAACCGGGGATACTCGAAACGATTGTAAAATTATTATTATTATTATTATTATGACTAAGATCTCTGGTTTTTGTTTTCCACTAGCCTTGGTCTGGTCTACCACTGTCCGGTTTATTGTAGTATTTTTTAAATCCCTTCACTCCGAAATTTGAGCGCTTACGAGCAATAAAGGATAAAGTTTCATTGTTGGAGCTGGAATCTAACGGATAATTCACCGAGGTACTTTGTCCTTGTATTTGCGCGTCACAGCGCGCTACAGGCTCGAATCGTCATTCACTGACGCCTTGTGAGTCAATCGCGGCACATCGGTGATTCTCTTTGTGTGTCTGTGTCTAAGTTTTTTTTTTTTATACTCAAAACTCGATCGGCACGAGTACTGTTTGCGCTGACGCGAAAAGTGTTACGCATTCTTTTCGTTAACTCGACACTGTACACGTGCGCGCCCATATCGCGGAGCCGTAGAGTCGAAGGCGAAATAATTCTTGCCATTCGAGATAATCTTTTTTTTTCGACAATGGAAGTATTCTTTTTTTTTGGGTGCCATATAAACTGGCGAAAAAATGTTATCTCGAGAAACGCTAATTGCCGAAAGTCGGGCAATAAGAAATTAAATTCATCTCTCGAAGTATAATATCTCGACGATAATGGGCATCCAAAAAAAAAACCGAAGTATCCTCGGTCTCGAACTCCGTTTCGGTGAGTTCAAAAAGCGAAACAGCTTGAGTATTAAAATATAAAAAACTGTATGTATAAAAAAAAAGTTGAGAGTACGAGTCGATTTTTAATATTTTCACTCGGTTCAGGAGAGAAAAGGAATTCTTATAGGATTGACGATTTAAAGGTCGCCACGGTTAAGCGGCACACGGTTTCTTCCGTCCCTGACCGGGCAGGTTAAAAGGCTACTCATACTTTTGGAATGAAGTCCGAGGCGAAAGGTAGAGAACGACGAGGATCGAGCCAAATCGTCGAGAGTGAGAGAATCTTTGGGGTATCGGAAGACTCGCGCGCGCGCACACACAAGCGAAGGTCGTGCGTTTCGGGTGTGCGTGCATTCATGTATGTGTGTGTGTATGTGCGTGTGAAGCGCGTCAGTGTCGGGGAACTTGCGGGGCGACGAAACTCGTCGCGGCGCGCAGTGTGCAGGAGGATTGTGGCGAGAGAGCAGAGGAGACAGCGAGCGAACGACGAAGCACACGGCGAGGACAAGCAGGTATAAGAAAGGAACGACCAGCTGTTTCCTCGCGTGACGTCACGCAGGTGCCAACAGGGTAGGCGAGTGGGAGGGGGTAAACATCGAAGGGGGACAGGTGGACAATGCTCCTGGCTCGCTCGCGAGGTTTATGTACTACATATACAGTACCGCGCTTACTGGCTCTCTGAGCTTTACTTTTTTTCGCGATATACTTTTCACAGCGCTCGGCAAAGACGCCAAACGATATTCTTCCGTATTGAACCGATGCATTGATTATCGATTACTGATTAGTCGCTCAACGAAGAACCTGCTTTTGTTTGAGGTGGCATTTTGTTTCGCAAGCTCTTTGACTCGATAAAGTCTGCACAAGAGCTCGACGACGGAGTTCATCATTGATAATACCTTTGATTATAGATATTTAGTTAATTTTGCGAAAACAATTCAACCGGACTTTTTGGATGAAGGTTTCTAATACCTGATGATTTTGATGATAATAATTGAGATCTTTATAACAATATTTTGTACTATACTCGGGCAAGAAGCTTTTTCTCAACTCGTGCGATTGCGACATTCGCCTTCGGCTCGTGCTGCTAACTCGTCAGGAAAAGTGTGATCGCACTCATATCGCGATACACTAACGCGATACTTGTACGATAAAGCGGACTTCCGACGGTGGTTGTGGAGTAGGCTAGGCAGCACTCGCCTTCTCTCGCGCTACGAGCGACACTGGGCCTCGCCTCGTTTCGCTGCAGGGTTCGATTCGGCTCGTGCGGCCACTTCGCAGCCTTCGCCGTAAAGTCCGCTTTCTCGCACTCCTCTCGCAAAGTACTATATTGTATTAATATAAATAATATATGCTCAGTGATTTATCTGCATTTTATTATTAAAACAGAGGACATTTTTTTTCCATTGAAACGTTTAACATAACTCCGCATCTACAATAACAATTGCGACCTTAATAATAATATCGCAATCCAGCGTACCATGATAGGCAGCTTCGCGTTAGTCGGACGTATGAATAAGCGCGGGTAATTCTTGGTCCTGAATATACTTATGTACACACTAAACGTATACCGTAGGATATAGTGAGCAAAGGGCGAAGGGATCCACGAGCGTAAAACCATTGGAACCTAACACGCACACAAAATGGGCCGAGAGATAGAGACCGCTCGTGACATACGATCGAGCCTTCATATATACATATACACGTACGAAAAGGAACGAGCTAACGATACACACTCTCCGCTCGACTCAACTAAACTCCGCTACTCCCTGTCCATGTTGCATGCGCGCACATTTTCTCTCTCGGCCTCAACTACACGGCCAATTCCTCTCTGTATCCGTGAAACCTCCGTGATATAGTATTCTTTATCGTTCGCCACGTAAGTATGCGATTCTCTACATCGACTCGAATATCACAGACACGATTTCCAGGCTGGGCATATAACCCGGTGTGAGAATTCTCGGCGAGCTCGGTAGAGGAGGAACGTGAGGTGAAGTACGAAGCGCGAGGTGAACCCAGAGGGGGGGGGAGGGGGAGTCGCAGAAGGTAGGATGAGGCGGGGAGGGCGAGGGAGATCCCCGAGAACGCTCCGTATTATTACACGGTGTGCGCGCGCTATCCCTCCGAATCTCTGTGTGCGAATTACCAACACCGGCGCCTATATTCAAGCCTCGGTTAGAGTAGTAGGAGGAAAGCTTCGAACCGTCTACGACGACAACGACGACGAAACGCAATCGCCGAGGCTAGGTGTACAGCGCTCTCCCTCTCTCGTCATTTCACTTCTATCATTCCGTCCCGCTTCGCGTTAGAGCTCTGGAACTTTTATACGTGTGTAGGTAAATTCGCTTGTATCCATGGGAAAAGACCTTCTTCGTTCGGGCTCTCTGCGAATGTACTACGTTTGTGTATTGGTGTCGGTGTCTGTGCGGGAAACCGCTTCGACACCGATGCGCAAACGTCCGCCGCCACATATTTCGTCGGAGGTGGAGAGGATCGACCCGAGCTCTAGCAAGCGCCTGCCTGCCTGCCCGCCCGCCCGCCCGCTTGCTTCGGCTCTCTCGACGACCCACTGTGTTCGCTCGAGGTGTGTAACTCGCGCACACGCTCGCCTTGCCTCCAACGTTCTGTATACGTAGAGAGAGTACCTGCCGACTACTCCACGTAACGTCGACTCTACATATCTATAATACTGTAGACGCAAGCCTTCGTGTGTCGGAACATTATGTAGGAATAGCGGACGCATACTGTTGTGCTCTTGGTTGGAATATAGGGTTAAAGCATGCGAGCGCACGTGCACTCTGAAACTGGAGTCTCTGGTAGTTGTGGAGCTACGTTAGTAGTTTAGTATAGTACTATGTAGTATTATATAGCGTGGATCGCGCCAGGTCGCCTCTCTACGTTCTCTCTGTCCCTCCAGCCGTGGCTGTGGTCACTGCCGTCTTGCTGCGAGCGAGCCGACCGGCGAACACACTGTACAGTAGTACAGTTCCGTTGCCACGACCTCTACACCGTTCCCTCGTGATACGTACCACCAACCTCTGCATCCATAGACATCGATGGGGAAGACAGATTTTGCATTACTTACCCGAGAAAAACACGACGGTCAATACTTTTCATTTACTACTAAATCGAGGAAAAAAAAAAAAGTAGTACACAAAAATTGAAGATTTCGCGATAAGTCGACGAGGATATTAATGGCTGCGAATCTGAATCAAGGCGGAGACGTTTGATAGCGATGAAAACGAGCGAGAACAGCCTTTCAGGAGGAGAGGAACGTAACGCGAGTAGACTCGAGAAAAACTTTCTCGTTAAGAAATTTCGTCAAGGTGGTTTCCTTTCACGAACACAGAGATGTGAGAGTCTCTTGTTGCGTCCGAGAGAGGCAAGTGGCGTAGACCGGAGACTTCGACTTCCCGTATTAAAAACAAAAAAGAATTGTTTCCAGTCGACGAAGCTCGGTATGAAGTTGACTTCGTTTCCACTTTCGCTGGATTTCCGAAGCTTCGTATGAGATACGAGGTTATCTAAGAAGACTCATTTGTTGACGATGTGCATTTTTACGACTTTTTAACACAAAAAAAAATGCAGGTTACTGGGTACTTTTTAGAGTCTCGTCAGGTCGATCGAGCAATCAATGTATAAACAACGAATCTTTTTCTGATTACGAATTGATAATTAACAATCAATAATCAATAAATATTTATTATCTAGTAAATAATAAGGCGTTATCTGATAAATAATTAGTAATCCATCGAAATAGAAAACTGATTCAGAAATAATAAGTTTCTATTTCGGCCAGCGAAATCGGAGAAACGTCCAATGATGCCCGTCATTCCCCCGACCTCCCCGTAAATATTATTTGAAAAATAAATGAACAAGGAAGTATGAAAACACGAATATCAATATTTAAACATTTTTTCAAGATGTCATTTCCCACTTTGCAAAAACGATATCCACCCCTCCGAACAATAGTTCAATAGGAAGCTCTCTCGTTACAAAAAAAAAAACATCGGGAATATCAGCTTTTGCAAACAAGTCGATCCGAGATATTTGACTTTATAAATGCCGCGCCGATATCGAAATCCGAGCTCATCGGCGCGACTTCATTATGTCATCGAGTCGTCAATCGCGAATTCCAGCAAATTTCAGCTAATCGGATCACATTCAAAAATAATGAAAAAAAAAAAGACCCACGAACCCCGATAAACGTAAGTCCAACATTTTCCTATTATGGAATGTCCTGACACAGTTGTGAAATAAGCGACGGGTATCCTTAATTTATCGATCGTAATTTGAAATTTCAAGCGTGTACATAAGACTCACACACACACACACGTACCCCGGCGAATTCTAGCTATAGATACGAAATATAAACCGTATGATACACTGCAGAAGCTTCGAGGCTAGCGAGGAGTTGGCCTCTCTCTCCCCCCCTGTTTTACCTGGTACGGCTCAACCTCTACTATATGTATAGAATATTACAGTAGTTGGGTTGTACTTCTGGCGGTACTCGTTGCCGTGGCCTGTGTGTTTTCCTGTGCTGCCCATCGGTTCCGATAACGCAAGGTCTCCCTCCCTGTCTCTTCTCTCTCTCTATCTCTCTCTCTCGACTCTCTCGCGCCATACTTGGCTTCGAATTCCCTGAGCGTTAGCTCGCTCGCCGGAGTGTAGGCTGCTCGGTTGCCTCTTGCCTTGCTTTTGCCTGGGTTATCTCGACATTATGCGTGTGACTAAGAGAATAGGTATATACGGGCGGACATCGGCAATCCCCTCTCCTCTCTTCCCTTTCAACTTCATTTCGCAGTCCTTTATGAAGCCTCCGATGTTAGAAAATAAAGAAAATAAGGATGGGAGAAAGGATTACTCATTGGTTGTAGACATTGTTTTCATTGTCTCATCGAGCTCGGCTACTTGCAAAACTACACTCGCCGCGCGTCGCCGGCCGTGATGCCGTTGGCATCATCGTCAACGTCATCGTCGCGTCCCTACAGTCGTGCGCGAAGGAGGAGGGGAGGATCGTCGCGGGTACTGTACACGCATAAATAAACATAAGTCACGAGCCGCTCGCGAAACCAGCCCCGCGCACACTCGCGACGCGACGAGTGTATAGATTTAACTAAGCCGCCTTCGTGTGCGCTTCTGTGCGCGAGACTGTATCTCGTCCCTCCTTCTCTATCTGCTTCGTAACTCCGTGATTGGGATTATAACGCGCTTCGGCCCGACTCCACTGAACTCGAGCGAGTATGACTTTGGGTCACGTGACCATCCTGTTCGGTATAGTCGTCGCCTCACCGCTCGTTCGTCGAGCGTATACGCGCTATTTAAACAGCTGCGCGAACGACTCTATCTTACTTGCTCCCTCCCGCTTCTCTCGTCGCGGACACTTCTCTTCATCGCGTCGCTCGACTCTCTTGACGATCACCACCACGCAGCTCGATACTATAATTAAATGCCTGCGTTTTTCGCTATTTCGATACATCGCAAGAACCCGCTCGCGAAATAGCGATTCTTGACTCTCGATGCTTCCGACGACTTTTTTTTCTTCTCGCTCAAAGGATTCATTCGCCTCGCGATATTCGCGAATGTGCGACGAAGAGTATCGAATTCGGTGAATATGCGGAAGCCCAGGAGCTACCGATCTCTAGTTGGCCTTATCTTTCGTGGGTTAAACATTCGTGAACGCGACGAGAAAGGGTTCCTAATCGATAGGTCAATCTCTCTCGGCGAAGTAACCGGGCGAAGATCGAAGTAATTGTATTATTATCGTAAGGGTTTGTCAAATGATTTATTTGTTTATTCGTAATTAATAGCTGCCTATGGTTAAACGAAAAATTTATATTTAGACATTTTTGTATTATTATCGCAGGTACTTTTTGAATAATAATAATAATAACGACGATAAAATAAAATGTATTCTGAAAATTATATTTTAATTTTGAAAAACCGAACGATTTTTCGAACTAGACTTTAGTTTGGAACCCGGTGAGCGCCTTTTTTTTTACGTCATTCGTATCAATGCATCGAGTTAATTGTCGTATATTTTAATTTCTCCATCGAAGAGCCGTGACTCCGCGGCACTCGAGGTATCGGAGCGATTTAAAAAGCGAGACTTTCTCAACCATATGGGGCTCGCGAGTCGCCAACAGTTAACTCTCGGCTCGCTCGCATACTTTTTTTTTATGTTTGTTTTTTTTTCCTCTTCTTTTCTTTCTATCTCGGTTCTCTCGGTATCGCACTTGGTCGATGCGACCGAGAGACGCATGCGAGGGTGACCGAGAGGCGAGTCCTAAGAATAGTGCGTGTGCCCCCGGCTCCTTTTTCTCTTCGGTCTCCGCGTCCCGATGTTTTCTCTTCTCTCGCGCTGAGAAAAAAAAAGAAAAAAAAAACGAGACGAATTCCAGTCGACAAGCGATAGCGGTACCGATCCACGTTTGAAAGTTCAGTGCGCGGCGCATCGCACGGATGAATTTCTCTCGTTTCTCTAAAAAATCTAACTTCCGTCTATTCCTCGGGCGCGAAAAACTCCGAGAAAGACGGCGAAGGAATATTCTTCGCCATCGACACGCGACACATTTAGAACACGCCGGCCGTTAGAATTCTCGGAATAGAAATTATCATCATTATCTTGATAAATGCGCTTGGATAAATTGAGAAGAGGAGTGAGAGTCCACAATAATGCGACATTCGCGGTTGTATAATACCACTAACATCTATATTCTATACAGATGTATATAGTTTTGGACGCAGCAGAGATATATATATATAGAGAGAGAGAGAGGTGGGTACCGCGAGAACGGAAGCGAGGCTCTCCACGTAATTACTAGGGTGGAATCGATACTCGCGTAACCGCGCACTCTCTCCCTCTCTCTGTCTCTCCCCCTTGCCTCTCTCTTTCTCTCTCTCTTCCTCGCGGGCTGATGTGCCCCGAACGTCAGAAGCATCCGGTTAAATTTGTGCTCGATAAACTCGAATCAAAGCGGTAGCAACGGCAATCCGCAATATAGTATAATCGTCTGAGGAACAAAGTCCGCGAACGGTGCTACTTCATTACAATGATACGATTATTTAAAAGCACCAGATTTACTACGCATGTCATCGATAGAATGTTTTTTTAGCTTTTTTTTTACGAATTAAAAAGCAGCGCATTGAAAGTTGAAATTTTTTTGCTCATATGGCATTGCGCCTTGCGAAAGGCGAAAGTATCGGACGTTTTAGTGTAGTCGGTGGGGGTTACGGTGGATGTGCGTGTTTGGGTTATAATACACGTACGGTGGTTCTATGGTGGCAAGAAGGGCTTGCGGAAGAACGCCCCCCGGTTCGCGTATCGGCCTCACAAGAGAGGAGGGCCGTTCGCACTCATCGATCTTCCGGTTAGGAGTCTAACCATGAAAACGTGGCCCCCCGCCCCGTTCCCCGTTTCGCCGTGCGCGCTCGCCGTCGACGACGTCGTAGAGTCGATGCCGTCGCCGGAGCTCAGCCCCCGGTGTGCGGCGTCGAGTGCCTGAAAAGAGAGAGGGATCCGAGACGGAGAGGAAATAACCCACCGGACGCCCGATAACAAGTGTGTTTTACGCGCCGCCACAAAAATAATCGGATTAGAAGAGTGAGCTGCATCAAGCTCACGGACTATAGACCTTGAAATCCTCGATGATAGTAAACAGGGAATTGAAAAAGAGCACGAAATTAAGATCGAGGAGCGTTTTAACGACAATCTTCCTTCCCTCGAACGCCAGTAAAATTTATCGTGCATTATTAATCTTATCGGGGACAAAATGAAATATCAATAAGTGGCTTATCGAACGTACGAATATAATTTTGTACACGACGCTACACGAAATATCTCGTTATCGATTAATTACGACCGGCGAAACATATCGGTTTCGGACTGTTTAGAAGTACGCGTCCCCAGTGATTAATCTGTCGATGAGAGTATTTCCGTAGCGATTGTTTGTTTGCGCGCATAGCGCCGAAATGAAAATAGAATGAGTACAACAGAGCCCGAAAGGAGTGAATTTTCGAGATTTTCCTCGGGGTTACCAGTGAATTTTCCAGGGTAAAACAGAATTTAGCCGACTGAAAATCGTCGGAGGTTTGCGGCGTTTGTGGACATACGCCTCGGGGCGAATAACATGGGAACGACCCGCTCGACCCCTGCGGACGACCCCGCCGTCGGTTTGCCGGTACGGCGTCACGTAGGCACAAACCATCGGCGCTGTGAGCGTCCCTACATTCATTTTCTCTGCTTCTCCTTTTGCTTCTTTCTCTGCCCCTCTCCTTCCCGCCGTCACTGCCATTTCTACAACAATTCGATTCGTACTCTCAAAATATTTACCAAACTAACACACTCACTGACACTCTCCATTTCGCTAAATGTGAGATAAAAAATTATTATTTTTGCATATCTGGAACTCTTTGAATGAAAAAAAGTATCAATAATCGATTTTTATCGGTAAACAAGTCTCAAAAAATCCTCGAACTTTGCCTCCTTTTTGAAAGAATATGATTCTATCTTCATATGCTAAATAGAATTGAAAGAACCAAAGCGATCTATTCTCCAATTCACTCGATTCGCGGCATAAACTTGTTAAAAAAAACTCGACGAGAGTAAACAGACTGAGCGAAAAAAAACACATTCGACATTCTCTGATAAAAGAAAATATTATCGACAATCGATTTTTATCTGCAATCAAGTCTCGAACTCTGTTGAGGGGTCAATTTCAACGTTTCATTGTTCCGCAATCTATTTTGGCAAACGATCCTCCAGATCGTCGAAAATAAAATCTACTCGTTGTCTCTCCTACGCAAAATAATATAATTATATTTCCATACGTTGAATTACGTTCGCAGGAATTTGAATGTTTTCCTTTTCAATTCGATCGATCCGCAATAAAATCATCCAAAAAGAGCGAACGAAAAAGAAATCTTGACAAGAGTAAACAAACAAACCGCGCCGCGGTTCGCGATAATTAAATGGCAGAGTGACTTTGGAAACGCGATAAGGGCCAATCAGATTATCGAACGCGCAACTCTCAACCACCCGGCCCTCCCCCGTCCTCCCAATTCGACCCCAAACATAGTGAGGTTGTCCTCACTATTGCGCCCGGCTCTGCTCTCGGTCCCGTTGGTATACTACAGACAATATAATTCCTGGACGCTCGATAATCGATCCCAACCCCCCTAATGCGATAGCTATAGCGGTACAAAGCCTCGAAGGGAGAGTCGTAGGAGGTAACAGGCTGGGGCTTGGATATACCGTATGACCCGTGGAGTAATTACAACAACTGGGCCAATGCGGGGAGAGTGAGAGACCTCGATGAGGAGGCGTCGCGACGCCTCTATGCTCCGTACAGCGTCGGAGCCTCGACACGCCAGCAGTTTCATTAGCATTATCGATACCCTTTTTTTTTTCACATTCTCACTCTCGTTTATTTCTTCCAGGCTTCTCTCGCTAATCGTCCGTTGGAAAATAATTGATTGTGCTTTTCGGTTAAAATCATTGCTTTCCTCGACCTCGTTGATTTTCCAGTCGACCCGAACGCCCACACTCCGATCGTCTTGCAGCTGCGTGGATTTCTACGCAGCGGCAAAGTCTATAGATATTAATTCTTGCTAAGAGAGATTGGTACGTACAGAGACGTTCGCAACATCGATGGAAAGGTTACGCGTAGGTTGGCCCTACGGTAGCGCCGATGGTTTGTTCGCCCCGTTTGTAAACGAGGACTATAACGACGCAAGGCTAATGCCACAAGGACGGGAGAGCCAGAGAGATACGAGAGAACGCGCGCGCGCGCCCTACGCTTCGACCTCTCTTCGAACATCTACAGGCACTGTGTATATACGAGGCCAAAGGATATCTATATAGATGTGTACAGTATACTATATGACGCCCTAAGTCCCATTGAGAACCTTCAAAGCAGCTCTCGGCATCGAGGAAAGCAAAAGCGAGAAGGGGAATACACGGAGAGAGGCGCAAGGGTGTGCTACTGCTGCTGCTCGCTGCTGGCAGAGACCCCGAGAGTTTCGAAGTCTGCGAAGGGTCGTCGTCGACGACGACGACGAGGCGGCGGCGGCGGCGGCGGCGTTCTCGCAGTCTCGGGATTCATGCGGGGTAATGCCCGATGGTTAGAACGAAAAAGAGAGGGAAAGAGGGAACGGGGCCCCCCTTGCGAAAGCGAGAGAGAAAAAACAAAATGGGAAGGGGGCAAAGAGAAGCAGCAGGGGAGTTGTCGAGGGCAGGAAAGAGATCCAAGCCGTGAAGGCACTAAACACGCTTTTCAATATTTACGAATAACCGAGCACGATTAACCCCTGGTGTTGAACGACGCGGAAGCTCGGCGAGGGACGAATGTGAAAAGAGACTTTTAGAAAATCCCTTTTAACGACCGCAAATGCTGTAACGAGTTCTCGCTGCTAATATCGAATTCCTAATGATCGATGCCATTCTTCGATGAGATCGGAGCAACAAAATTTTGTACGCGGAAAAAAATAGCGAAATTTTTTTTTTTTCCGATTGAGACTTCAATTGTTTAATTACAAAGGAATTATTAGAAGTAGTACTATTATATGTATAGTAGTATCGACTATAAAATAATACTTACGATCTATTATTTCCTATCTTTTTCGAACAACTTAGCTAAATAGCAATCGATTGAGGAATTTTCTTGTATATTATTTGTTTTCCCAGAAGTGAGGTAATATTGGATGAATGGGGAAAAGTCCGTTCAATTGAAGATGATACAATTAATTAAGCCTCTGGAATAAAAGCGATTGGCCGTGAATTAGATAGATATATATCGTCCGTTTAATCAACTAACCGCTGCTAATGTACGCGATGCACGGCGCCGCCCGTGTACTATCTTCATGGGATGCGAATGGGAGCAGGTATAATCTTTATTACGCATACGATATAAACACACGTGTGACGCTTCTTCGCGGTGGGAATATAATTTCGTGTCGGTGAATGGGAATCGGAAGTGGCCAGCCCCGATAAAACTCGCTTCGTTCTCGCGCAACTCTCTTTCTTCTTTTCTTTTCCTTTTTTTTTCCGCCGAGTATTGTAGTGGGGGCAACTCGAGCTCGAGCTTTCCACTGGCCAAGAGGAGGACGTAGTTGCAATATAAAGAGGCAGTGCGGCAATTCCGGCCTGATGTTCTCGCTTCTTTACGCACGCATACGCAAATGTATACATACGAGAGAGATCCCCTTTCTCGCTCTCTCTATCTCTCTCTCGCGATCCTTCCCTCTCGCAAACACCCGCGCGCACACCGGTAATATTCCGTAATGCGAGAAGCGAGTGCATTGTTAGTTAAGCCGTTCGGCCAGCAGTGCCACCAGCAGCTACGGGGTTTATCATAAACGATATTCCCCTAGCTCTCTACCGTTTCTCTGTCTCTTCTCTCTCTGATTCTCTCTGCGACGCGTTAATTTTCGACTCGAAAATTATTCCCTTCACCATTTTATTATTATGCCATTTACCAAATGTAACCTTAGTGAATTATTCCAAACAGGATAGTCCATTAAAATATGAAATATACTTCCAGAGCAGTCGCAATTAAATTGCCAAAGATTCGTTTGATTCTTTATTGTATCGCTCAAACGAAATAACAGTGTTTTTAATTCGACATCGTGCGATACATAATTCCACGTAGAATTACTCCAAACAGGCAACCATTAATATTTCATTATTGCGTACATTACATAATATTACATAAATAATTTTTCTTCAATTCGATACGATAAAGGATCCAAATTCAAATCAAACCTTTGACAATTTACTGTGAAAATTACGTAATAATAATTAATTATTTTGAATTATTTGCGAATCGTAATGTATCGTTAAACACCCTAATAAATTGCAAATATCGAATATACTTTTGAAAAATCGAAATTAAATGTGTTCGACTCTTTGCTGTCCCAACTAAAACGAATTCTACTTCTCATACTTGACATTGTGCGATATTTACATTCAGCTGCAAGCTGGGAAGGCGGAGAGGGAATGAAGAACAGCCCCTTTTCGGATTTGTTCTTTGCATATATACGTTCTTCATATACAATGATGAGCGATACCCTTGAAACTCGATGAGAATCGATCGGTGGCCCTTTCGTCCTTTTCGCCGTTCATCCTACGTTTTTCCCCTTACCCTTCTTAGCTGGGCCGGTTAACGGGGTGTCCACACGGTTTCTCGGCTCTCCTCCAAGCACGTGTCTGTGGCGCTTCACACTCTTACTCCCCGTTCTTTAACGTGCACGTACACAAAGCACGATCCACGCATCTAAGACATGTGTGGAACCCACCTACCGTGTCTCTCTCGTCAATGTTTGCGTGTATCGTCGCTACGGGCTCTTGCCTGTGAAATTCTCTCGACTTACATCGTGAGTCCAAGCGAGAGAAGCTAAACGACCGTGGTAAGGACGGAGGACGATGCGTGTGGGGTAAAGCAGAATCCACACTCGTGTGTACAGACCTGCACACCACAATCGAAGAACAAAAAGGTTTCCGATTCGTGCGCGCTCACGGCGTGCACCCAACAGAGACGAAACCATAGTACAATTCTCGCGAGCTCGACGAGGACGAAAGTATCTCTGTTTCTTCGTCGGTCTTGCCCGCCTGCTGGTCGTGCACTCTTGTTCGCCTCTTCCGGCTCGATCGTTCGCGGCATAATACACATACAAACTCGAACCCGAGGGTCGCCTTCCTTCGGGATAATGGATATATCGAAATAATATTATAGCAAGTAATGCTGGTATTATCCAATCGGATATTATTACGACGAGAAGGTCTTATCTTCGTGATTGATAATCAAAGCCTGGTATAAATACATTACCCCGTGATCTACGATACTACCCTGGATTGATGGCACTCGGGAGCCTGATAAATAAATGAAAAAAATACAACTTTGCGCAATTGTAGGGAAAGCATTTCTCTCATTTAATATTTCATCAGTCCTTCTTTTTTCTTCTCTCCTCTTTGCTTGTCTCCTCTCTGAGTAAAAATCACTATGGCGCTGTCCCTGTTTTCTCGTAACCGCACCGGCCCTGTGGCTATAGCCCTCTTGTGTACAGTAACAGCATACATATGTATACGATAATACAGCGAGAAAAAGAGAGCAAAGGGAGACCTGTAACGTCTATGCTTCGGGCTCGCTCTCTTTTTCTCTATCATTCCTTTCTTTTATTTTTTCCTTTCCGAAATACAGCTACGTGGCCCGGTTGCCGTGAAAAATGGCGGTCCGCGCTAGCGAGGAAAAATATCGTCGTATCCGAAGAGAGCCTCAACCACCGGCGCGATGAGAATGAGTAAGAGCACAGCCGAGCGAGGGACTAGAAATTCCTGGCTTTTCGAACGAGAAAATTCGGAATGATAAAGAGAAACGTCTGAGGACAGGGCTCGGGGTAGAGCGAAACCGGGGGGGGAAGGCGAGGAGAGAAGTAAACTATACAATAATCTTTCTCTCCTTTTCGTTGCGCGACTCGCGACCGAGAGAGGGTGCGAAGGGACGACGAACAGGGGAAAGGAGAGAGGCCTACGGACTCTCCGAAGTTCTGTCGCTTCCACTGTCTTTCTCATTCGTGCTGTACAAATGGCTGGTCTCCACTGAATAGTCAATAGAGCCTGGAAGCCCATCCGTGATGGGGTACCCACACCGATGTAGTTTGTACGATAGTTATTATGCGACCCCGTGGGTCTTCTCAGTTTCACGAAAATTTTCGTACCAACACTATCCTCGATTACCTGTATTAATGTATATGTATATACAGAATATAGATCTATCCGTACCTCTCTATCTCGAGTTTCGAGACTATCGTTGATTATCGATTTATCAATTATCGTACTGTATTATACAAGTACACGGCAGACTAAACGAGAAACTCCGGCGGGGGGTAACGGTTGCCCAATGGATTTTCTCGAGCAATTGTGACCTCGTTTCCGTCGCGAATCCTTCAACAGTAATTCGATTTATATTTGACCCTTTGATCGTACAATTTTCATACAGCATTTATTTTTTTTAATTATTACATTTTCGGCGAGTAAAGGGAAAATACTTTGGAAGATGAAAATCTGCATCATTAAGGCCGGGTAAGCGAGTAGACTGACGAGAAAGTGGATGAAAAACAAGATTTTTGTTTTTCTCGAAAACTAATTATAAAGTATCCCGGGGTTTTTCTTATTCCAAAGTATGCAGAAGTAATCTCCTTGATGTTTTTTACGAAAAACGTCTAGAAAATTGCTCGACAACCAGATGATCAGAAATTTCAAAAAAACGAAGAGTTCCTTAAAATAGAGCATCAAAATTGGGTCCATATCCCGCGTCTAATCTGCGAATTCGCATGGCTATGACAAAAAAAAAATACCAAAACCATCGTCAATATTACGAAAATCGAACACGACAAAAA
Organism: Ischnus inquisitorius; assembly: GCA_963924025.1. Taxonomy (NCBI): domain Eukaryota; kingdom Metazoa; phylum Arthropoda; class Insecta; order Hymenoptera; family Ichneumonidae; genus Ischnus; species Ischnus inquisitorius. Next base: position 6,167,529 of record OZ001248.1, read on the forward strand.
AAAAGGAATAGCGCGAGTAAAGAAAGAATAGTAGGTGCGCGCGGGGCTCTTCGCTTTAAATTCGGTCGTTCCACTCGGGTCCGCCAAAGCTTGGTCGTTCGCCTCACGGCGAGCATGAGACCGAGAGAGCGCGAGGGGGTCACACCGTTGCGGAAAAAAGAAGAAGCATACGGTACATATTGCGTCTCTCGTAGTCTCGCTCGGTAGGGAAAAATCGTGTTGTATCTCACGCAGGCAGCTTCGTCGAAACGACGGGTGGAGAACGAGCACTGGAGATACAACGTCCATTCGCGTAGTGTGTCGGTGGTTGAAAACTTCGTGGCAGGGTAAAACGTGGGGACGTACAGTACCGTCCGTACTCGCGAGTACCAGAACGAACCCCGAGCACCAGAGCCGAACGACGAGGATGCGAAAGAATCGGATGAAGGAGAAGAGGAATAAGAATACGAGAGAAGAATAAAGGCCCGAAGGAACGGCAAAAAGAAAGTCCGATAAAGTATCGAAATGCGGAGAACAGAGAAAGGCAGCGACAGCTTCAAAAATATGGAAAGAAAAAAGTTGGATCGAGGCTACGACGGTAGGGAGCGAAAAAGAAGGCAAGAGTGGAGTTTGAAGCACGCGGAATATATAGAGGTATAAGCGCGTGCCCGCGACGAAGAACGATGACGACGAAGGGAACCACCAGGCAGGCGAGCGAAGGATGGTAGTGGGATGGATGGCGAGCGAAAAGTGTGTGGGGCGGAGGAGTGTAAGAGCGGGGTAAAATCCAGAGGTAGGAGAGAAGTATAGCAGAAGCAGAAGCAGCAGCAGCAGGCATGAGGCAAACTGAGAGTGAGGGAGAGAACGACTTGGAACTACTCATGTCGTGGTGATATACACACGGAGAGCAAGCACGGTGGGGCCATCTCCGCATCGTGTGGCATCGTGCACTGGCTCGGTCGTTCGCTGGCGCGCGAGCCGCCACTACCACACCAGAGAAGGAGAAACGAACGGGAGCGAGAAAGTACGAAGATACAATACGTATACATATATATGTTTAGTGTATATAGATAAAGAAGTCTGTGCTGCTTGCTGCTGTCGCACGGTGTGTGTAGCACAGAGCGCGAGCCCTCCACTGGGTTTCCTACCGTGTCCTCCGCGACGCGCAACTACTATACTCACCCGCCACCGCCGTCGAGTCGGTAGTCGTCGTGCGCGGCCAGTCACTACTCAGTCGCGCACGGTCCTCGGTGGCGTACGGGTCTCGTTAATACTCCGTTACGACGCACCGTTGTACCCCTCGCACCTCTTGCTCACCCGGCTACATACACACGTATATATATGTATATATATACAGATAGTTTCACATAGTTATACAAAAGTATATGCTTACGATACCGTGTGTAAGTCACTGAAGCTTTTCTCGATATCAGCGTATAATCAGCTCGCCGATAGATCTCGTTCAGTGAAGCCGGGGTATTTAAAAAAAAAAACGAACTGACCAGCAGATAAAGTTAAAGACAGTGATTGAGACACTTGCATACGTGACGTGAGAGGGTTAAGAGAGTGGGAGAAAAAAGATTTGTTCGTGGCCCGATTGAGTGTTTATCAAGTACGCGGACGGACAGAGTTTGACCAGCCAAGTGCAGTTCGTTCATTCGTGTGCACCGATAAACCGCAGATAAACACAACGGACTGTTGGAGCTTGAATAAAATACAAGTATACACATATATTATACATCTACATATGATGTATGTATAAAAAAAAAACAAAGCCAAAATTGAACAAACAAAAGAAGTGACAAGTGAGATCTGCGAAAATAGTGGAGAGTACATAAAACAATATATCACGGACGTTGATATAAAACAATTTGGATTCAAATAGAAACGTGATAGTTTTATTAATGGAATAGAACAAAGTGTTTAAAGAGAAACAAGTGAAAGAGAATTAGGAGGGAGTGAGATAGAAACTATAACAGCCAATTGGACACCAGTGGAGTGGACACCGACGCCATTGACGTGCTTGCTAGGCTGCTTCGTCGCGATTACCTATAACGTTCCGTTATCCCGCGTTCGTGATAACTTGACGGAGAAACAGCTCGGACGAGCCAGTGTCTGTCGTAAGTGATCTACGCTTTTAAAGATTCCTGTTACTCATAGCTTGTCGTTCGCACACATTAAATTGCACACAACCGTTTGCCTTTTATATACATGTATATATATATAATATATGTGTACGAAGAATAAAAGCTCGTACGCGCTGACAGTCACGTTGCAATATAAATATACATATATAGTAAATACACGCATGTACACGGCGCGCACGCGGTAAAACGAAGAAAGAGAACGAATAAGAGAACAAAGAAGAGGCAACGTGCTCACGTCGCGACTACTGACTCTCTCTGACGTAGCTTCACTCGGGGATCGCGGATTCGAAGGTGGGAAAAGAGAGTAGAAAACAAGCGAAGTACAGAGAAATCCCGTCGGCGGGCTAACACGCGAGATAAAGCGGATCGAGGGACTCTGTGTTTTTTAACGAAGGTTTTTTTCTTCTTTCTTCCTTTCGTACGCTCTTACTTTTGCGGTGGACCTATAGAGATAAAAAAGAAAAAAGATCAAAAAGCGCAGAGAGAACCGAGAGATAAAGACGAAAACGAAGCTTTTGAGAAACGAACGAACGGCAGGCAGAGGCATAAATACAAAGTCGTCGGATAAACCCCCTCCCACCCCTCTCTCTCTCTCTCCTCGCCGATTTTTCACTCAGTCCGCCTGCTTTTGCCAGCCTGTGCGTACCCCACCGCGCCTCTCTATCGGCCGTCGGCGTTTCGACTCGAGGTAATGTAATTTCCGTGACGCTTGGGCGTTATGGAGAGTTGAGCAACCTCGACGTTTACCTCCCCCTCCCCTCTCGCAGTGCCGACTGCCAGCTCTTCGTAAGCCCGTTTATTCCCCCCCTCCCCCTTTCTATATATCCCCTTGTTCTCACTATCCCTACCTACGATCGTTCGCTTTACATACATATGCATTTAATACGCATACTATGTATTTTTATTGTCGTACTTGTAGTTTGTACACACAGCGGCGAAGATATTCGATAACCGCTGTCACGCTGACGCTCTATGTTCTCTCGTTCTCGTCTTCGTGCGCGCTTCGAACTCGCGATAAAGACCCGAGAAATAACTTTTTCAACTCGTTTTTTGACACGTGAAATTTTTTTTTCTCGTTAATTTTCGTCATGATGATCTGAAATTACATTTTTTCGCAATCCTCGAAATATTTCTTTTTTGCACTCGACACTTTTCGCGCTTTGTGCGAAATGAATCTTCGAAAAAAAGAAGAGATAACAGGGGCTCTAACACTTGTGTGACGTCACACGTCACGTCCGATTGAGCAAACAGCGTCCGACATCATCGTCGTCATAGTCTTCGAGCCTCGTATCCCCACTTAGTCCGTTACTCGGGTTTTATATATCGCGACAAGACTGTTATCCGTATGTGTATGCATGTATATACACACATATGTAGCTCAATTAGCCTGCTCTTTTTCTATTTCGCACTTGCCAATCGAGCAAAGACTCTTGTAAAACTCTTTGGGTATTACATACACACACATCGCCTGTGTGTGTGTGATATACTCTTCTTCAAGCCCCACACTCAATCTCTCGCCTCCTTCACTTCCTCGAGCCGCGGAAATTATCGGATTATCGTCAACGAAGATCGCGGACTCTCGAGTCGAGGCAATCGCTAATAGATATGACGCGAGAGCTAAATGACGCGCGTGCTTTTACACCGTCGATGGATGTTACACTCAAGAGTCTCGGAAAACCCCCCTGTGGGATAAAAAAAAAAGAGCTCTTCTATATTACGATGACGGAAAAACTCAAACGTCACGAATGTTCTCATCGAGTGATTCCTCGTAATCGCTCAACGCTCAACTAGTTCTCGCTCGAACACTCGTCATATTTTTCCTTCCGAGGATACGGATTGATTGACTTTTTGTTTGTTTGTTTGTTTGTTCAATCCCCAGTTGACAAGATCGAGGGCTTCGCCTGGTAGCGAATAATTATTTTGCGACAAGGACGCGGTTTGCGAACTCGGTGGGCTATGATAATTCTCAGGTGAAGGGGAGGCGAGAAAAAAAGGGAAACAGCGTGGACGAGAATCAGCGATGCGCGCCGGTGAGATTGGAATAGAATAGAGTAGAGACAAAGACGAAGTGCCAGGGCAAGAGAGTAACAAAATGCTAGATAGAGAAGCAGACCTACTTCTTTCGCGTAACCTCGCGAGAATCGACTCGTCGCCCGTCTGTTCGTCTCGACCTCCCCCGCCCCCTGTCTCTCTCTATCTCTCTCTCTCTCTCCGTCCGACTGCTGCTTAGCGCACAGCAAGAGAGCTCGGCAATTACGTTGCGACATATTTCGCTTCGAGTTTCCTAATCTTATGCCGCTGCCCGTTTCTGCGATACTCATTATTAACTTTCCGACTGTTGATGCACAATGCGCCTTCAACTATGCCTGAATCACGGGTTTTGAAAATGTTGCAATTGTTGCCGTGACATTTTTAAAAAATATTATAAACAGTAAAAAAATCCAATATACATGCATGTACGATACATGTTTACATATTGTGCACATTTTTCTAAGGATCCAAAAAAATATATACAATGCGAGATTTAAAAAACGATATTATTTTTATGCTTTAATTTTTTTTGCAACCTAGAAAACAATTCATATATATTTTAATATTCATTATCCATATTATATATTTTTTTTAAAATGAATTCGAGTTCTTCGCATGAAATATCGAAAATCGATCGATCGATTTGATATTCACTCGACTATTACGCATCCGTGACTACTGTTCTTGCGAGAGAAATATCTGAGTACATAAGAGCGGAGAGGTTTCAGTTGTATGACGACATTACATATCGAACGAGGGGTTCCTTCACTTCGGAAGTAGATAGGCTGCGGCAGCACAGGTTGCCGCTGCTGTCGATGGGAAAGAGAATTCAAGAAGTGGCGGACAGACGAGCTCGGGAACGTGAAAGTGAAGAAAGTGGACCGTATTATGTACGTATATACAGTATGTACATACACACACGCGTGCACATGCTCGATGGTGTAGAAGTTTCAAGCTGCTCGCCGTTATGCTACTATACTTGCCGTATAGATATTCTCACGAGCCCCTTTCGCGGCTACCCCACTATACAAAGCGTATAATACACAACGCACCGTATAACATTATAATATACCTGCGCGTCGAACTGTTTCCGGTTCCGAAGAATGCGTTTCTCATCGAGACCCCGAGATTTCGCGCGGCGAATATCACGAATCGATCATATTCTTCGAATATTTTATATTGCGCTCTTTTATCTTTACGATCGCTAATACGCGTTCTTACTGTCATCTATAGTTATGGTTTTACATTTATTGCACATCGTAGGCGATTTACGATAGAGCTATTATTTAATACGCTCCCTTTTCTCGGCTGATTCGAAACGACCAAGAGCGTATTTATCACGCTCGAACAACGAGCCGAATAGATATATTTAACTCCGTAGCGCGAAACGGGCCTAACAGTATCTGTGAGAATCGTAATTTATTTCACCTCCACATTTTCCTCGGAGATAACGGAAACGAGGCATCAACAAGAAAACGAATGAATAAATCGAAGCGAAAAAAGAAAGGTTCATGGAGGATACATCTCGTACGAGTTAGGTAAAGTATACCTCGCGTGGAAATGTTCATAGCTTGATACCAGGGGGAACAGCACTCGCTCTATCGTAGGAGAAGAGGAATCAAAGGATTTCAATTTCGCGAGGCTTCGGAGGCTCTAATGGCTGGCTTGGCTGGTTCACTCGTTGGTTGTGCGAGAGAGGGAATAGAGTCGGAGGTGAACACGGCGGGAGGGAGGGGGGGATATGAGGATGAAGAGAATGAGAGTATGCGAGACAGAGACGGTGGTACTGCGCCGGAACTTCCTAGTGCAAAGTTACTCGGCCGTGCGCGCGCCAGCTCTACGTTATACGTTAAACTATACGTTATACGTAGTCTCTGTACCTGCAGCAAGCAGCAGCAGCAGCAGCAGCAGCAGCAGCCAGAGCACTGGCCTGAACCCACCCGGGCCCTTGGCTCTCGGGATCCGTGCCTCTCTATCCTCGTTTCCCTCTTCTCTTTCGCGTACACACACTACACGCAATCACCTTTAAAATCTATACTGCTCGTATGTGTGCAAACCTTCCTTGCGCCTTCCCGTAGCGTCCCAATGGATGCATTGCATGCATTGCATGTACCGAGCTTCGCGGAGATCCGCGAAAACTCGAAAGACTCAAAGTGGATGGGGCAATATGGGATAGCTTGCATAATTCAACCCGATTGCTTCGATGGACAGACTTTTGATGTCGAGTTCGCGGATTTATGTTTCTCGATTAAAAAAATCAATGGTTTTTGATCTTGTTTGTCTTCTCTTCGATACACTGCCTCTTCAATGTGTGCTTAAAAAAAATTACGAACTTCGAAAATGTTTTTTTCTCGGCTCAAACCGTGTCCTGTTTTACATGTTGAACCGATTCTATTTTTTAATTATATTATTCTACGAGCTCATTTGAGTTCTTGCTCAGGCTTATCCAGTACTTATTCTCCGAAATCATTTATCCGTTATCAAATTTATTTCTGATTATATGAAATTGAATGAAACTTCTCAAATAATATCATTTTGCGAGTATGTTCCACTTTGCCCCGTCTCGCCCCCCACCTGTGCGCACATCGTCGAGCAAGCATTCCCCTGTGCGCTCCCGCGGAGAGAAAGGTTAACACCATTGCACGAGCACGGAAACGCGGCTCTCGTTTGACTTCATACCATACTTGTTGTATGGGTAGGATATAGAGTACAGTGCGTTATAATATATAATCCAACTATAGAGCAAAACTATACACCGCGGAGTCCTTCTCACTGTAGAATTTCTCGAACGGTACTTGGGTAACGTAGGTATTTATTATATATACGTGTGTATGTGCTACGATACACCTGAGATTCCGCGTTTTCGCTGTTTCAACTACGAGTCTCAATCGTTATTGGTGTATATATATCTACATGCATACATATATACATATAAATGTATCGTATGCGCGATATAAAGCTTAGTCAGGAACGTCTCGTAAATTTAGCTCACTGATCTCATTCCACGGTGAATCCGTTCGTTAAAATAGCGCGGGTACTTCGTACCCCGATGACGAGAATATACACTACGGATAACTTACGGTAGCGCACACCGTCCGCGCGCGCGCGCGCGCGCCTCTTCGTCGGGGCTGAACGCGCGCGGCTATGCTTCACAAGCAAAAGTAGCTACACTCGGGCAAAGCCAAGATATAGAGAGAGCGGAGTTCCTTGTACACACGTTGGAACGGAGGGTAGATATACCGTCTCGGGCGACCGCGCTTCCGTTGGAATGCGTAGGACGCCAACTGTGCTATACGATCCAGATGAAGAAGAAACAGAAGAAGAATAAGAAGAATAATCTCTTACTCTTGTTCGGATCTTCGAGCGCCTTCGATGAGCCGAGGGGAACAAACAACCGTGCATATATTTACGCGACGAAACGACCCGACTGAATACCGATTAAACAGCAATCTTTATTAGCTTTTGACGAAATATTCAAATATGGCATACATAAAGACTCTATAATGCATTAAAGGAACAAAAAGAAATTAGGTGTTGTAAAATAAGAAAGGAGACATTAATTATAAGTTGATAGTCCATTTTTTTTCTTTAAAGAAAATAGTAAAAAATGTAGACATCACAGGTCAGCGAAACGATGAACTCAAACGTCTGTCGGTCACTCTCTTCTTGCCCTTTGACCTCGCGCGTAAACCGTCAGGTATGAAAAGATTCCCTACCGTGGGAGTGAAACCTTCACATAGGGAAGGAACGAAGCGGGAAAAGGGTGGTTGGAGATGGTGGTGGGGGACGGGGCGGCGGAGGAGAAGTTGCGCGTATACACACCGCAAGCGCGTGTAAGAAAGATCAAAGAATTTTTGCGCAAAGAACCCGGTGCGGGTCTCTTTCGCCCGCGCTTCGAAACAAACGAGAATCTCTCTTCTCCCCCATTCCCTTTAAAAAATTTCGTCTCTCTTGCTCCCTCTCCGTTTAGCCTCGCTGCGTGTTTTTCGTGCAGCGTGAGAGAGCAGCTCTCTTCGGTTGCTTCTGCCTACGTTTATAACGATCTATAAAGGACTAGCGGGAACAAATTTGCTCGCGTTTCAGCATCGTCGAATGCACCGAAGCGGCGCCGATGCGTTCAGCCGTTGCGTTTTATACGAGATGCATCGAATACACGCCGCCGCGCGCCCTTCTGTATCTGACGCTCGCGTGTGCGCGCGAAAGAGAAAATAACGCAAGTGTTGGAACAGGATGGAGGGGATGGGAGCATCGGGGGCGTGGGGTAAAGGTTGCGGGGGAGGAAAGCCAAGCGTGTGGACAGGTGGCGGGTAGACAAAGGGGCAGTGGCGTGCGAGAAACCGAGCGCCAATCTCCGCTCGAATCGAAATCGATCTACGCGAACTCCTCTCGTACCGAAGTCGTTCACCCGATTGATTATTATTCAGTCGGGTCAGGGTTCGTTAAAACAAAAAAGTATTGATATTATTTTCGATGAACCTTATTATAAAATGTAGTAAATACATAATAATAAAGTTAATATATAATTGATATTATTGATTATATATTAATTTTTTATAATTGATAACAAGCGACTGTGGTGCAAAAAATTTAGAAATTCGTAGTAATTTGATCGCTCCGCCATTTACAAAATACCTGTAGCGAAAAATTCGTATGTATGGGCACATATATATGTCTATAAGTACGAAGAGAGTACGATGATATGCTCCGCGGCACGTACAACACATAGTATAAGTCGATCGGAAAATTGACTCGTGGATCTTATCACGTTGGTCGACTGGCGGGTAAGTTCGTCGAAGCGTGTGCTTTGCTTTAGCCACGGCGGCTATAGAAGCACAAGCCAACGGCTTATCGTTCGAGACAATCGTTATCATCGCTCGAGCGAGGAGCAAGGAGAGGAAGTAGATAGAGAGTAGGGTGAAGGAGGCGAGCACGGCGGAACAGAGAGCAGTGGGCGCGCGAGCTCGCGCGTGCGCGGCTTAAATTAACGGGTCGAGTCGAGAGGCTACAACACACACACACACACATGTACCCTCACACAAGCACGTACGTTATACTTGTGTACGAAGAACAGACGATCGTACCATACGAAACTTCTTTTGCTCTTTCCGCCTCTGCTTTGCTCCGTTCTTCTTATTCTCCGCATCATATACTCGACCCGTCCACACGTACATAACACAAACATCGCGACTCCGCGCTGCATCCATTACATACTATATAATACGATCTTTCGTGAGAAAGAGCCAAGGGACGGCGGAGGGACGAAGGATTCGGGTGAACGTACCGCGAGGTACTCGCCGAATCCCCCCTACCGCCGAGAGAAACCCGCTCTATGGAGAAAAACAATAAAAAAAAAAACACCCAAGTACAAAGTTGGAGGTCTCCCCGGCGCGTGCTCTTGCCTTGTACGCCTTTGCCACGGCATCGCGAAACCGCTTCTTTCTTGTGTGTATACACAGAGTCGTCGAGGTCTTCTCGAGTCACTTTTCATCTCGAGAACCAACTGGAACGCGTTACGTCATTCGATACGATTGTCATATCCGACCGACAAACAACATGGGCATACATTTTTTTCCCCATAGAAAAACTATGTGTCAATCTTATTTTTGAAAAAAATTGTATACGACACACGATGAATAATATTTTGTTGATCAGCGAGAGTTATTTGTATGAATAGACGAGTCGCAGTCCTCCGCGAATCTACGTTGTCCGAAACGCGTGGGTCTTCGTTTCGTTTCTGTTAACTGAGAGCCGAGGCGAGGCAAGAGAAAAACATCGGGCATCATCGTAACAAACACGCACGGGGCACAGAGACGGGGGAGCGAGAGTATATCGAGCTGTAGGTGCACGTAGCACGCTCCCCATCGGCTGGATGCTGCTTTGCGAGCCCATATTCAAGCGCATAAACCGGCGACGAGGAGAGAGCAGCCCCCCCAAGAGTATTTCAGCGAAGGTCCGAAACGGTCCGAACCCAATACGCGAAAGCTCGCGACGCTACCCGAGCGATTCAGCTCTCTTCTCCCACTATTTTCCTCTCGGTTACCACCACGAGGGTTATACACACCGTGGCGCAGAGAGTCTGCTATATGTTCCCGGATATACTCTGTGGTAGTATTTAGCCCATAGGATTGCATACTACTTACTACCATATACCGCAGAGCTACTACACAGCTCTGCCTGGCTGCGGCCCTCGTCGCTTCTTCCCTTCGATCCCCGTGAACGCCTACGGGGCTTCCGAAAGAGAGTCCGCGGAGGCGACGGATGTAGAGAGGGAGAGACAGAAAGGAGAAGCGACGAGACCCCGAGTCGTTGGCGAGACGGAGAGAAGGGGAAAGCGAAGGTTTATACTGTACAGGACGCCGGGGCGCCCCGACAGCGCGAAGTGGGGATAACATCTGCTCTTAGCGTGATTGCCGTGTATTGATGTGGCTTTATGGCGCGCGCGGGCCCGCGCCAACAAAGTTGGTTTACGGATATCTCTATTTTTCTCTCACCCGTTGCTCATGTTACAACATGCGTAACCGTTTCTTTTAGCACGTTTTACTTAATTTTATAAACTTTTGTGGAATTTTTTTTCTCGCTGATACACTCGCGTTATCGTCCGAAGCGAGTCGCAACGTGCGAAATTGCGTTGCAGGATCGAAAGTTCAAGCGGACGGGCAGAGGTGGATTTGCGAATGATGTTTATGTATGTAACGAAAATACTACGAGTTCTCTTTCTCGCTCCCGACGGGAATGTGTACCGAGGAGGGCGGACGCGCCGCTCGCGCGATCCTTACCTGCCTCAATTTTTTTCATCTCGTCCGTGGCTCTCCCCTGTTTTTCTTTTTTTTTTTTTTATTATTTCTCTCTCGGACTGCGAGAGCGCGGGTGAGCTCTGTGACGCGCAACCCGCGCTCGGTCTACTTCGCGCGTTAACGAATATATATCCCCCCTTCAACCCGGTTTCGTTTACCTCACTGTTATTCATACATTATTTCTCGTGTATATTCATCAACGTTTGGAATCCCCGCCTCCCCCTCACCCTCTTTGACGGTCGTGTCGCCGCTTGCGTATAAAACGCGAGTCTACGAGTCTCTTGTACGAAGTTCGTTACGCGAACCTTGACCTCTCACTTCTCTCGGTTCCCCTACCTTGCCGACTTCTTTATGGATCTCCAAGGTCGTCGTCGATATCGGCGTAAGCGGAGAAACTAACAAAAGCCATTCGATGCCTATCCAATGCGCCTTAGCGACAATCAGGGGTTTCTTTTCCCGTTCGAAATTCGATGAAGATATAATTCTCAGTGAAAAAAATTATTCGCGGATAAAGTTCTCGGGTTGAATTGTACAAAATAATGATAACAATTTTTTCAAATTAATGACGAAATCATTTTTTGAACAGTCGTCGTCAACAGTTGAATTGTTTTGTGAACTAAGTAGCGTTACGTTTGTGACGAGGCGTTTGAGTATCGTGTGGGAAAGGGTTAAGATTCTTCTTTCGAACCCTCCCCCCCCGGACTATCTGGCCCTTTTCTGCCTACGGTTCAAAAGAATCGTTGCGGTAGATATCCTATGCATGGGAACGAACGGAAGAGTGAAAAAGGAAAGGAAGTAGGAGGGTACGTTAGCGGGCAAGCAACTCCGCAACTATGCTATTGGGTATATCTCCACCTCTCTTCTCATCGTTGCGTTCCATACTTCTATCTCGCTCCGGCGCTGTTGGTCCGCACGTGCGCTTGCGCCACACTGGTACCCCGCTGCCCGCTGCTCGAGGGTTGCACCTGCGTATCCGCAGTGCATGCACCCGCGCGCGCGATGCGATCGCTGACCGTTTCCGACCTGACGACTCGATAAACACACTACAAGCGGCCAGCAGCCCCCAGTGTGGCGTTGGCATCGTATAGTAGTAATTCCTCTCTCTCTCGCTCGTCGTCGTCGGGCGAATTACTAACCGGCGGCCGTGGTGTGCCGTTGTCGCCCCGGCGTCCCTGACGCTTTGAGCTCCCTTCAAATTGAATTAACCGTTGCCGCGACTCTTGCTCCTGATCCTACTCATGTACTACCGTGTACTTCCTCCCGTATAAACCTTACGACGACGTTTTCAACCGATAAACGAGATTATTTCTTTTCGTTCCAAATAAATTTGTCTAACTACGGGAGTTATACTCGAGATTATTATCTTAACGCTTATTCAAGCGCCAAACAAGTTTGCGCGATAAAACGAAACGATAAAAGAATTAGAAAAATCTGTTTTCAGAAGCTTCTTGAATGCTCACGACATTACAAAAGGATCAATTTGAACATACTGTTATTAATGAACAACACATTGAACAAAAGTTTATCGTAAAACATTTCTAGGATACATCAAATATATTTACGTCAAGAAACAGTACATTGCGAATATATTAAAGAATATCGAGAAATATCGAATCAATTACATTGTAATCAAATGTGAATCCCGCACTTAATTGGTTCTTCTTTTCGTTAATAATAATAATTATTTTTTTTCATTGAATAAATATTCGACGTAAATATACCACATTCATCATAGACACATCTTGCAATATACTTTTTTTTCACGCGAAAATTAAGGATTTTAAACGCCTTGGGTTGACTGTCTTTACCCTTTCTTTACAATTCCATCGACGACGATGAAGTTTTTCGGCCGTTGTAACTCTTACTCCGTAACTCCGTTGTAATTCGGCGCAACACCTCGCCTCGAGACTGGACTACAAATAAGTTATTTACAACGTTATTATCTAGTAGCTCGAAGGTGGAGGCCAAGACAAGTTGGGCGTCGCGGCGAAATAGATAAGAAAACTCCGTGGAAGGCGCGTAACACCCGGATCCGATTTTATAATGTCGCGAGAGTCCCGTAAGTGGGTCACGTGCCTCGGCGTTCGATGCAAATTTAGAATTCTACGCTTAAGTAATCCACCGTCGGGGAAGGAAGTTCGCGCGGTAAATTTCGGTTAGGTACAGAGATAAGATTCGTGAATCGCGATAACGCATCGACCGGAAACGTTAAATACACACGTCGATAAATGATAATTCAAATAGAGTGTTCCAAACATTACGCTTACTATTAAATACCCCACCGCCTTTCGGTCCCTGCACCAGCGGCGTTCGATACTTGTCTAGCAATCCTTCGTTGTTGAGCGCTATGATGCGAGAGAAAGTCGCGCGAATGGTCACGGCCTATTTAACGAGAGTCAGCGCAGCAACGCGAACACCGCAACGAGACGAGCCACAATCGCCCACATAAAAACAAATCCTTATGTCTATCGAATTTTATCAAAATCGTAGAGACGAAAGAGGAAAAGATCAATATCGCTGATGGCAAAGCTTCGCGTGGTTGGAGAACGATGAAACGCGAAGATATATATCGAAGAGGCGGAGTGTAGTTGCGAGGGAAATCTCAAGGCCATCGACTATGCAGATTAATCCGCGATCTGCTCGCGGAGAGTTTGAGGAAGCCCGATTTCGAGAATCCTCCCGAAGAAGAGTAGAGGGACGGGACTTCGAGGAATAAATAAGTACTTTGAAATAAATTGCAATGAATTTGGGCAACTGGTCTAGAGTACCAATTAACGAAGCATTGTTTAATAACCGCGAAGGGGTTGTTCGTTGTTAAAAAAAAAAAGAAAAATGTATAAATACCTTGTCCGCGAACGGATGCAAAAATCATAACGGGCCCGGGCGAACGGTACCGCGTCCCACATGAAATCAAGTCCCTCGGAGCGTGTCCCCGCCCCTCCATTCCGGCTCTAACAGCAGAAGCAACAGCAACGCGGATTCATTCCCCTTCGGAGTACGGGAGAACGGGCGGTACGTCGAGACCGCCAAGTGCTCAGGAACGTTGAGAGTATAATACGGTAACGAAGCGGTATTATAGTGTGTACCTAGTCTACCTGTACAACCAGTGAACACACCAGTTTCTCTCTACGCGGTTTATATAGTAGTACTAGTTAAAACAGTGGCGTAGAACATGTATCCGGCGTTTCGGTAATAGAAATTCTACACGACATTATTCGTTCAAACATTAACGCAACTTGATGCAATATATCAAACTTCGAAATATCGTCCATTCAAATAGACTAATTTTCAGCGTGAACAAAATTGCATTAATGTTAATGAAAAAAACTTAATTTGTTTTAAATACGAAATTCGATCAGTGGATATTCTACACTAAATTAAATGATTAATAATTAGTTTAGTTGATCAAATTACAAAAGAAATTGAATTGATAAATCTAATAATTATAAAAAAATCATGTAATATAATAACATTTTCATGCTTTTTTTTCCAATTGGGCTTATTGTCATATGCGTAATTTTAACGAGGGTGAGCGATATAAATATCCACCTTGTTGGGATTACGCGCAACAGGCATTCGAAGAGGCCGCGTGACGTCAGTTCTCCAAACCCGATAATATCGTTTCTCGAACTGGAAACGCGATAAAAGGAGAAACAAAAGAAAATAAGAATTATTCGCGCGCGTACGAATATCGATGAGCGTCGTGTAGCGATGAACGTATAAAGATATAGATATACATGTATATACAATATATGTATAAACGCGTTTAACATCGGGTACACACTAATGTCGCACTCCTTTCCGAGGGGGAAAAAAAGAATATAGCACGGGCGAATATACACACGTATGTGTGTTACTTATATATCCATTGCGGTCGAGCTGGTGCGCAAAGCTGATAAGAATTCGTGCGAGAGATATCGTTGCCTGAGCCCAGGAGCGGCCACCGAGAGACTCGATGTCACGGTCGATTTATCGTGTTCTCCTCGCTTTTCGCAGATAGCGGACGCAATTAAAGACTTGCGAAATAATAAATGCCAAGTTATAAACGTGAGCTCGGCTCTTCTCCCACTATTTCGCATAAGTACAACGCAGCGCGAAAAACCCAACGAGTCACAGCCAGTCGGAATTTTAAACTCGATTGTCATATACGTATAAGTAAACGATACCACGTAATTCGGTGCGTTCACTTTTATTGACTATTCGCACGATTATATTATCTGCGACGGCTCAAGTTCGTATAATAATCTGTCGGGTGCTCGACGCTAGTTTTTTTTTCTTTTTTTTTTTAATTGTATAAGTATAATTCTAACGCGGACTCTTTGCCGAGGCAGCAAGTCTCTATTACGTAATGATTGTATACATATCGCACGGAACTGAATTCATCGATAGATACACGTCGATCCACAATCATTCATACAGAGTTTGATATTCATGAATAAAAGCAAACTTTATGCATTCGCAAAACGAGTTTTACCGCCGGGCTTTCGCATAGAGTCGTTGGCAATCATTAATTTTGTTTCATTCGATTAGTTACGATAAAAAACAAGCACGACGCGTAAGGTAAAAAAAGCAATCGAGAAAAGATAAAGACAAAATAATTGTTTTTGTCCTGTTGATAAAATTCGTAATGTATTGAATAATGATTACATTTTTTGTCATCGTTCATTTTCGTCTCGCGACAATGGTCGATTATCAATTTTGAATCTCTCTGTACAGTAGTTACAAGTTGGAAGGCGCGAGTCCGACCTTGCCGCGAGTGTGTCCTTGCCGGAAGCGATTCCACGCGTCGGAGAATTGAGAGGAGTAGCGCGCGCTCTCGGGCGCCAGTGACAGAGCACAAGGTATAAAAATCCTTCGGCGCCATACAGCCAGATAGAAAATCGTGCCTCTCCCACACGTATCTTATCTAACATCCCAAAAACGTAAAAATTGTTCTCGACGATGATCCAACAAATTTCATCGATATTCCTTGTTAATTTCCTCGCCATAGAAAAAAATATCGATTGTACCTATAATCATGGGTGAAAACAAGGTTTCAGTCTTAGTGTGTTGCCGACGCGTTAGATGCGATAGATTTGTGTCAATGCGAGCGCTACGAGTATCCAAACCCGCGCTGCCGTCTTGTCTAAACCCCGAAGTTTCACCTGACTATCGATGTCTCTCTCGTGCTTCCCCGTCTCTCGTCTCTACAATTAATATCTCACTTTTCCCAACGATTTTCCCCGCGCCCCATGACGATTCGTGTCTCTCCGCATCGTAACTACGCAGCGTTATTTCGAGAGCGTTGCGAACGCTCAATGTTGCGAGTTTAAATCGCGAGCGAGCGCGCTCGCCGTGTACGTACCCGCATTTATTTATAAACCCGGGCGCACGGCACTCGGTAGAGCATTCGGTAATTTCCTTTAGCCCCGCGCATTCCATCCAAGGCCTTCGGGAGCAACTCGCGCGCGAGCGGCCACTCGCCTCTCTATCCTCGACGAAGCCACTTTCTATTTCGATTGGGGCAACATGGCGGGCAGCGTCGTCATCGTCGCCGTCTCCGTGCCGAGAGTTTCCGAACTCAACGCTACGAACCGATTCTCTTCCTTTTACTATTAAAAAAAAAAAAACCCGTTCGAACTTCCCTCCCACCGCGACAGCGCCGTAACTGTTGACCCCGATAACTATACAATGCGACGATACATCCTAATTAACTTCCTTATAGATCCACTCTTCGCGTGAGCTCGCTGACTATTCGCTCGTTATCGTAAATTCATTACGAGAACTCCGGCGCGAGTTTCTTTGTTCCGTCGTTCACTTTCTATTTCGAGGACAAGATGGTTGCTCGTTCTAAAAAAACATTTGAATCTTCGACTCTTCGTAATTCATTTCTTATCGGCACTCTTTTCGTATCTAATTACCACTTAACGACTTTCATGACATCTCTTCGATTCCTAATAAGACAAAAATTTGTTTCCTATTTTTTTTTCCATTCAACAAGTCTCGTGAATTTTTCGGGCAATTAATTTAATCTAATTAAGCGCCAAATCCCCGAAGATTCTTTGTTTGATCGTAACAGTGAGACTAGGTAATGGGTCCTCGGTGTTCTGCGCTCGAACTTCACTCGTGCTTTCGTTGTTTCCCCTAATGACTCGCTGTATAATTACAATGTCGAAGCTCGCTGAGACAGAGATAAGATTAGCTCCCACCTCGTTTTGCGTCGAGGCCCCGAGCGTGTAATGGCGCAACGAGAGAGGTTAGCTATTAGAACCGAAAGAATAAAGGAAAGGAATTGGGTGTACATGTATATGTATATGGATGGATGTTAGCGTAAACGTTTTATAGAGAGAGAGAGAGAGAGGACAGGTTTTCGCCTCGCGCAAGGAGGTAGTTTCTGGAAGAAGCAAAGAAGAGAAGGAGTTGAGGTGAACGGGAGAGACGGGCACTCTCGCGTGTCAGCGACTCGACTCGGAGAGTCCCGCGCGTGCCGCGCCGGCACCGGCAGTTAGATAACCCCCTCGTATCCGCGGGCCGCCTTCTTTTTTTTTTCTCTTCTCCCATCTCGCTTCGCGTTGCCTCTTCTCGCTCGCCCGCCTGGAGAAAGTTGGCCTAGGCTCACGTCGAGCATAAAATCACGCCTGGCACTTCTCTACACTCGTTCGAAGAGCCGAAGGAAAGAAGCGGCTCTCATGACCATAAGAATTCGAACTCGGCCTTTGGATAGAAAAAAGAAAAAGCGAACGCATAATTTTACGCATGCGTCGAGAGCCGTTAGGGCGCAAGAGCGTCAGAGCCTTTGTCTCCGTTCTTCGAACCAATTTCCTCGCCTCTGCGAATTAAGAAGTTTCGTCTCGACATAGTGTTGCCGAACGAAGTCAACACTACAAAGAATAAATTCTGCATAAAAGAGGCGGGTTTTGGTGTTTTTTCTTTTTTTTTGTCGTTTGATGATAAAGAAAAATTCTCTCGGCTCGATGGACGGAGATAAGGAGTTAACACAAGCTACGAGACGAGGTTCGATCCCGGCGGACCTCGGGTACGACCTCGAAGCGTCGTTAAGTCGCGGAAGGACGAGATCGTTTAGCAACAAGTGTCGTCGCTCTCTTCTCTCGCCTTTACTGCGTATTCTATAGCCCACATTTCTATATATAGATCGCTCCACTGTATATCGCGCTTAACCACATTGTATTTATCCACCGGAAGATACATATCGTAGATTCTTTTTCCTGATACGCTCGATACACTCGCGACGAAATACGTTATAACTCGAAAATGATTCTTCCCGTAGATTTTTTTACAAAATCGCACGAAAGCTCCATTTTTTATTTTCCGTTTTTTCGCTTATTTTATTTTGTAAAATCGAATTTAACTAAGAATCTTTTTTTTTTTTTTATAGTTCTCTATACTGATCAATGTACATTCCGTGACTCATATCAACCGAACGTTTCCCCCGCTCGATTACGCCGTAAGCTCTAATGCGTCATTCGCCTCGCTTACAGCGTAACCGCGCATTATGTTTAATTTCGTAGTCCGAGAAGTGGCGCGCGAAGCTCCTCTTTCTATGAAAATTAATAATCATGAAACCCACCGTCGGGGGGGCCTCGCTTACGAGGAAATCCCTGTTTGTCCGTTAGCGTATCTTCTGGGACTCTCGGTTATCGTGAATTCTATTTATGTAGAGTAAACGAAAAAAAAAAGAAATAATTCTCATCGCCCGATACGAAGCTCCGTTCACTTCCGTTCACTTCGCCGTGAATCTAAAATGCAAAGTTTCTTTCTCGTGTATGTTTTCTTCGTTGGCGGAAGTGAAACTGGAAGTTGGAAAGTATCCTGCGTGTTGGCGAGCCGAAGAAAACGCGCCCGTCGCGTGGGACCCTCGGAACTTCGTTTCTTCACAATTCTTCTTTTTTTTTTTTAATATACTTTGAAAAAAGAAAGAAAAAACTCGGTACGAAAAAGTGTCCAGGGCAACAGCTGCCGCGCGCGTGCAACGAGGGCACTGCACCCTCTCTTCTCTGGTCGCACATCGACGCCTCTCTCGCATCCACTCGTTAATCGTGACACCATGCGAGCGGAAGGTTGTTGAAGAGATGCCCGAGAGCGAGCTGGATTCTCGTGTGCCTCACGGATTCTATAAATATCATCCGTGCGTACGACAGAATTCTGGTGCTTGCACGAAGTCACGGGGTTACGAAGTTTTGATGGTTACACATCCGTCGGGATATTTTAGTTTAGTTCAGTTTCCGAAGCGCGAGGAAAAGAAAAAAATCTGAGAAGCAAATCGAAGCCATTGATACAAAATTGTTCATCCAAATAATTGGTTTTTTCAAATAATCATTTAATTCTTTTGCATTCCGTTGAGCACAAAATAATACAAATAATTAATTGATCAAACAAATAGACAAAAAAAATACAATTATGTCAAATACGGGTTAAATGATCCTTATTTTTCTCGAATTAACGATGATAACTTTCCGAAGTGTATACAATTTTTACAATCTATTTAGCTAGAATTTTATAGCCGAATATCTCTTTGGAGAGTCAATCACTGTGCCCGGTTTGTTCGCGCTAAAGAGGGAGAAGTGCCGCGGCTGTTTCTTCCCCCTCCCCCCGGGCCCTCTTTTCTCTCTCCCCGCTCGTTTCCGTTCGCGTGCCCGAGACACGACTGCTCACTTCGTCCAGATGTCCGCGCTCGTTGATTTACCGTGACCCACGCAATTATACATTCGTAGGTTCTTCCCTGCGGCCCGTAAATCCCTGTACTAATCTCCCAGGAAGCTATTTTATACACCATGTGTATATAACGCTTTCTATGTATAGCCACGAACGATGGGGATGAACGAAACTTTATAACTATACCAGGCGCAAGGTATTGAGAGGCGGAAGGCAACGAGGGTTGGAGGCGGGTGGGGGGGGGGGGGGGGGGGCGCTGCTGGAAAAGCTCGACATTCGTCGTACGAGAAACGGTACACGAGTAGCGAAAAGCGAGTCCAATACCAGGGCAAGGCGTTAGGCGAATACCAGGAAAGATAGACGCGAAGCAGCCTTCAGCGAGGTAGGGAGGGCGGAGGTGGGGGGAAAGCAACGCCATAAAGTAGATTAGAAGCGTATCAGTGTGCGCCAGCACATAGCTAATGGACACTCTAACCGTTTCTCGTTAGACTTATTGCTGGAAGCCAACATCGTCGTACGCTTTCCTACCTCTCTGTACACCCTACCATAGATTACAATAGATTAATGACCCCGGCTCTTGAACTCTCGAGGATATATCACAAATGTGTATCCGAACATTGCCCACGAATATCCGCATGATTTATGGAAGAACGAAAAAATATTTATAAAAATATGACAACTAATGGTTTAAACGTTGGAAGTTTTGCGAAACGTTACAAGTCGTAGAATCTCGCAGTGTGGCGAAGCCCAGAGATTGAACACCGGGGGAGTTCTCCTTTATGTCTCTCTCTATCTCTCTCAGGGTCTTTCTCTTTATTTCTCGTGGGTAGGATCGAAACGGACGGAAAGTCTATGTGGGTCAGTCACGAATGCCGACGAGGAGGGAAAAGCCGAGAGTCCTCGCCCATGATCGGCGGTTGTGTGCCCCTCGTCGGTTGTGCCACTCGACTCTGTTGAGCTTCAACAACCGAGCGAGCTCCTCTTCTTTCTTATTCTTCCTCTTCTTATTCTGTTGTATTACGCTTCTGCCCATACGTACCGCTAGCCGGCCGTAGCAGTAGCGACGACAACGACGACGACGACGACGAAGGCATCGGCGTTACTATCGGTTTATACCGTTACTCGAAAAATCTCGAGCGTACGCAGCCAGACAGAGGCGAGGCACCTTGCGCGTACCGTAAAACGAGAACTTTGTGTCGAGTAGCAGTCGGAACAGTTCTCGTCAGTCGGGCTCCGGTTGCTCGCTGCTTGTTTCTTTTTTTTTTTTTTCTTTTTCTCTCATTTATAACATTTTTCCTTGAGGAAGTCGAGCAGTAGTGCGACTCAACGTTCGAGGCGACTCCGATAAATTATCATTCATTTTTTTTCAACGATACCGATTTATCATTATTTTTATCGGTTATTTGAGCAATGATCCTTTCATTTGTTTTCGTAAGTCTTGAGATTAACAATTAATTATTATTTAATATTAGTTTCAATTAATAGTCGTTAGTCTTCGTATGAGAAAACAACGAAAAAAGAAACTTATCAATTCAATGAGACAACCCAGAACAGTTACATCATTAGTCCAAATTTCTGATTACAGACGCTAAGATGAGATTGGAGGAAGACCTGGTGATTCGTAGGAGTCGACCGACAATGATATCCGCCAAGTACCGTGCACGCGAGGAGCGCAGACGCTTGTTGAAGATATCGGCTGGAAAGCTTCGACGCATCGAGGATCCCGAGGCGAGCCTTTGCCGTTCGGTACTCATCAACAACGCCGTTAGGCGCTTGCAACGCGAGAACCGGGACGAGAAGACGAGAAACTATGGATTACCGATCGTCAGTTATCTGGATGATTCGTCGAAGGAAAATAACGGCAATGGGAATCTCATGGATTCCGATAATTCGTCCAAAAAGAGGTGAGCCTCGAGACTGGAAGAATTTCTGTTAAATCTACTCTTCGAGCAATTTTATTAACCTTTCATTTCCGTTTTTTTTTTCAAATTACAGATTGGGCGACGAGTTGAGAAGCAACGAGAGTCTAAGTCCGAAGAGGCAGAGGCACGACGACCTCGATCTTCAGGACGACGTGTTCAGCGATTTCTACATTCTACCGCCAACCCCGCGTCTGCTTTCGCACATCGACGACGTACCCGAGCCCCAATCGCCTCATTCCCTGCAAAATTATCACGACGATCGTCTAAGCTCGAGCGAGACGCGCGGCGTATCGTCGACGGGCACGAGCGGCGGTCTCTATTGCAACGATCTCGTCGACTCGGCGCAACTCGCCGGTATCGGCAGCAGATCCACGGACGTTAGCTTAATGGACGTTGTTAGCGACGAGGCCGACAGAATCTGCGACTTCGCGAGATTCGCCGATTCGGCGAAGACCCTCGAGGAGAGGCTCGTCGAGTTGCAGTCCCTCGACGAACACTTTGACTTAGCGAAATTCGAGAGAAACAACAACCAAAGTTGCGGCAGAGCCTTCCACGACATCCAGACCTTCCACAGTCTCGTGCCGGGTCTCGAGACTTAGAGGAAACACGCAACACGACGTCGCGACATCGGGAATACTGCATAGAGAAACTTACTGTGTGTATGTGTGCGTTTCCCAAACTCGACTGGAGTTATTGAGACTGGGTTAGAGAAAAACTTGGTGGTGATTCTCGCGATAACGCCGGCCAGCACAGCGCACCCTTCTCTCCAATCTCTCGCGTTGTTTCGATTGCCTCGAGATTATCATCGTTTTTTTTCCTTCTTTTTCTTTGAGAATAACAACGAGACAAACACTTCGGAAGTTCTTAAGGTCCGCGAGAGATCGAATTGGAAGAAGGCCGCGTGAAACGTGACTGAAAACCGCGAGAGCGCGATCACCGAACGAGCATGATCATTCACAAGCCGAGAGTGAAGTCCGCGGAATCTTTTTTATTTTGCTTTCGTTTTATGATTTTTTTTTTCTTTTTTTTTTCGATTCTTTTTTTTTCACACGGATTCGAGTGGAGGATAATCAAGAGAATTCGGACGATGAACTTGGCGGCTTTTAGGCAATTTCAGAGAGAGAAAATGACGACCAAAGCAGGGCCTTCCGGGGTGTTCCGAATTTCGGCAATTTTCATTTTTTTATTTTTTGTTTTCAAGTGCCCCGAGTACGCACACACGAATCAAGCACATAACGGAAGTTACGGACGCCCCGAACGATTTCCGCGTCCAACCGTCACTCGCCGCGGCGACGTGACGCAATTGCGTGAATTTTAAGAAAAACTTCGCCGTAGCGAGTTCAACGGAGGACAAATGCATGAAAGAGAGAAAAGAAAAAATGAAAAATTAAAAAATAAAATCCGTTTAACGATCCTGGAAGCTAAGGACCATCCGTCGTTTACGAATGTTCTAATATATTGATTATATATACACTGTACACATACTGTTTGTATATATAGAGATACTATTTTAAGAGCGCGTTTATCCGCCCGCGCCGGCCAACAGCGTCGTCGTCGCTCGTCCCCTCCGCAATTTTAACGCAAAACAAAAAAAAATAAGAGAATTTCTAAAAAACGCGTAACTTCAAGAGAATTTAAAAAAACCGTTGACGACAACGTTTGCCAGCAGCGGCGAGCGCGCTCCTGTGTACATAAAGAATTCGAAATTATGATGAAAAGTAAAAGTAATTTTAAAAAAATGGAAAACGAAAAAAAAAAAAAGAAAAGAAGCAAAGCGAGTGGCGCGCATTGATTTTCGAGAAAAAAAAAATGGATTATCGTTGTCGCGCGTGTCTTTCGCGCCGCGACAGGGCCTTAGTTAATTTACATTTATAATAATATTTCTGTTACTCGTAAATGATGTTCCATTATTTAAAAAAAAAAAAAACAAAAAAAATACAAAAAAAACAACCAGAACAACCGCGTAGCTTTTAGAGCGAAAACGTATTCTCGCTATTCCCCCGCACGATATTATATTTATATAACTACAGGCATGAATACACATCGGGCGTAGCCAGCCGGGAGAGAAATATCGTGGAATTCGTTTACGAATATCCATCGCAACGTTTTTTGCGATTCTCTTTTTTTTATTTTTCTCTTGGAAGGCTACGCGCTAAGGTGTATCTCGCGATTGTACACAATGAATAATACTTACTGATACCGAGTACTAAATATGATTTTACGTCGCGTCGACTGGGCTCGCGATCTCGATATTGCGTTTGAAGAATTTGCGTATGCCATTGCGTTACGGCGAGGAGTCTCCGGATTCGTCTCACTCTATCGGTCATCGCTAAGTCTGGAATGCGCGCGGCGAGATCAGAGTTCAGGTCAATTGAACGATTGGGTTTCTCCTCGGCCGCGGGTCTCTCTCGCGGGATAAGGAATTGATACAATGTTCCGAGTTCGCGTTCGCGTGTTAAAAGAGCATTAATTCGCAAGAGAGCAGCGCAATATACAACACGGCCGTGAGAACGTTGTCTGGCGTTTCGTCTCGGTCGTTCGATAAATCCACCTCCCCGAGAGTTTCGCGGCGCGGAGAAACAAAAGTAAATACAATGAATATTTATTGTTTACCGAATCCAGTCGCCTAGAGATCGTATTAATCGCACAACAGTTTACACAACAGACAAACAAGAAAATTAAATTAAATAAATAAAACTATATATACAAACGCCGTACAAAAATAAACGAAAGAAAAAAAAAGCAATTGTAATACGCCAAGTCTCTGTACTTAAAGAACGCTGTACTTGATAATGACTTTCCAAGTGCGCTGGATATCGGACATTCCAAGCACAGGGGCGAACAGGCAGTCGAATGGTCGCGCGGGGGAAGAGATACACACAAATCTAATCTTCCGTAGAGTGCCCGGATTACGCTCGATTCGCCGGATTCACACTTGTGAGAAGTTCTTTGTTAATGAAACGAAATATTGAAAAAAAAAGAGACCATTGAAGGAACTCACATGAAGCACTTTCTCGTGATGATCAGCGTGATCCAACATTTTTGTATATAGCTACCGTAAAACAAGAAAAAAAAATCCTTAAAAAAAAATAGCTATGTATAAAGTTTCGTACATTGTTTAGATTTTTAGTATACTAGTTATCCAAAATCAGTTACCAATTATACGAAAAAAAAATTGCAAATAAACTTGAAAAAAAAAAAAAAAATACATCTGTGTCTCGC
This sequence comes from Ischnus inquisitorius, assembly GCA_963924025.1. Taxonomy (NCBI): domain Eukaryota; kingdom Metazoa; phylum Arthropoda; class Insecta; order Hymenoptera; family Ichneumonidae; genus Ischnus; species Ischnus inquisitorius. The sequence continues at coordinate 6,192,276 of OZ001248.1, forward strand.
GTCGAAAATTCTTTTCCTGCTTCGCCAAGATGCCAGTGGTGCGACGCAGCGCCGAGTCGCCGCGCCCAAGTAGTTTGGGTCCAAGTAGTAATAGGCTGATGGAGTCCGCCGAGAGGTCGAACGCTAACCGGCAAGGATCCGGCGAACGGTACGTGGTAAAAAGTGTGTTTTTTTTTTCTTCAAATTTTTGACTTCGAGACACTACCGCGGCTGTTGATTGTCGTAAATTTTTTTTTTTGTATTTTTATTGAGTGTTGCGAATATATACAAAGGATGGAGAACCTAAATAACTATTACACTTTTATAACTAAATAAACAAAGGTTTGTTATAATAGTAATAACTTGTTAATATTAATTTAAATAACATAATATAATAAACCGCGCTGGGCTCGTGCCCGCTGAACCTAATTATAACGATCGACCGTCACGGTCGTTACACACACGTCGTCTCTCTTCCAGTGCACGGTTTTTTCGCTCGCCGCTATTTATCGCGGCCTCGGCCGAAAGAACATGCCTGAGAGATCGTCGAGATCCCTTGCTCGTTTCGCGTTTACCGCCTCGCCCAGTGAAAATGTGTCGTCCATCAACTACGAAAAAGAAAAAACTTGTCCCGGTCGGCGATTATCGATATCGGCTAAAAAGGTCAACAGTTTCTGGACCCCGTTTCTGTGTCCCGTAAGCAGTAAAAATTCTCCCCTACGGAAATAAACATTTGTTCCGAGAGCGCGTCAACGACGGTATTACGGACAAAACGATAAACGCGATCTTGCAAGAGAAACGACTAATCGTGTATCACTAAAATAAAGAAAAAAAACTTCTAAAATTCATTCAAAGGCAGACGCATCCTTTCGTTCGTACGCTCTTCTGTCTCTCGCTCTCTCGCGTTAATTACTTAATTTTTTCCTTTTTTCCTCTTCTATAAATCGGTCAAATTATTGCTTGTAAAATATCTTCGCTCGTTATTCGCGCTTCTTTCTCTCAACTTCATTTTATCCTCGTCCACGGCACAATATGCTTGCTCGCTTCGAAACTTTCCAATCGCCCGCGTTCCTCTTCCCTGCTCTTTACTCTCCACAAAAACCGCTTGTATAATCTATCATATGAACATTCTTTGTCAATTTTTTTTCACCATTTCGGCTCAAGCTCCTGTTCGCGTTCAATTGATTACGAAAATTTCGCGCAAGGACCCGAGGCTGCCGACCGTCGCGAGATTTCGCTCCGCGAAGGTTCGAGGGTCGGTTCGGAGTCAAAAGAATTGAACCTTGGCGACAATCGGCGCGACGAATCCTTCCCAGTTTCTCACTCAACAAGATTTCACTTTTTTTTTCTCTTTTTTTTTTTTTTCTTCTAATTCTCTCAATCTCACAATAATTATACCCTCTGCCACCAGAAAAATAGAATTCTTAAAACTTAAACTCAGTTCGCGTTCGCTATACCCACACATCGCATACATCTTGCGCCGTTTAAGTTTCACACCGACTTGCCAGTTTACATACAGATAGTGAATAGGGTGAGGAGGCTCGAGACCGGAAAGTCCCGTCGACGACCTTTAGTCAAGAATTTTCTATTTTCTTACTCCTTTTCTTTCCACAAAGAAAGCTGTCGCCCCGCTGAGTATATGTACGTATCCAAGAAGGTAACGAAATGGATCAAAGAAACGTATTGAAAAATCGTCGAAGGAGGAAATTCGGATCCCGAGCCACTGGCAAACCGCGTCAATAACAATTGATTATCAAGCGACTGCAATAATTCTTTTTTTTTTTTTCTTTTTCATTTAGTTCGATATACATATATTTATATATAGATATATCAAAAATATCCTTAGTAAAATAGAGCATTTTATATATATAATGTGTACCGGTCAAGTACCTTTCTATTTTAGTTCATTTTTTAATATATCCGTCTCGGGCTGGGCCGTAAGTTTGCGGAAAAGCAAGTTTATATTCCCCCCGAGCCTCTCGACGAATATTTTCAATCATGATGGGTCAAGTCTTTCAGCGAGTTCGATTGCGCTCCGTTGAGTTTCGTTCGACTCGAACGCCTTTCGTTTCTTCCTGTTTCAAAGCTCTCCAGCTCGCTCTTCTTGTTTCTCCGTACTGTCTTCTCGCTGCCATTCCCTTCTCAATCTCCACGATTATCTCGTTCGCACAGTTCCGACTGGTTCCATTAGTGTTTCTTATTTTTCATTTTTTTTTTTCTTCACATTCTCTAGTCTCACGTGCGTAAATAGAAAAAATATTTGATGGGCCTTAGGTGCCTGCAACCTGCAACCGTGATAGCTCATTTCCTATTCCCTTCGAGTTTCCTGCATCATTACTGTTCGTTATTCCGGAAAACAAAAAAACAGCGTCTCCAAAATTTCGCGCTATTCCAACTAGTCCGAATTCATTACGTCGAAAAAAAGAAAAGAAAAGAGATACGTTCGTATACGTTCGCTTCTTCTTTTGTACGCAACCAAAAGCTACATCTTTTTTATCTCGCGTATACTCGAGCCTTCCCTGTATAACTTACGACACTAAAATTATTATTTACATCCCTACTATCACTCGCGAGGCAGCATTTTTTTCTATTAATTGTTTTTCTTTATTAGCAATCGATCGTTCGTTTCGCCACAAATGTTCGATCGGTCGGCTCTTTCCATTCGATTTTTCGCTTTTCCTCGTCGTCAATCACCGTCGCACACTTTTTCTCGTTTACGTAGAATATAACAAACGTAATTCGCGCCGCTAAGCGATTGACAAATATGTATATCCTTCCCGCAACCTGCGATCGTCTCCACTTTAGTTTTTACGTTATTTTTTCTCTTGCTGTTGTTTTGTTCCTCTTATTATTGGTTCCATCAACGGAACGCTTTGCGTTTGATAAGTAATCGTGTTCTTCGCGATTTGTCGAATGATATTTGAATGGATTATATAAAAAAAAAAAGTGATCGAATCGCGTCGACACGGCGTTTACGTCAATGATCGTGAGTCTTCGAAGTAATTTTTCTTAATCGGGGTGTGTTTTCTTCTTCTCCTTACGTCCTTTATATCTCGCAGCAACAAGTTAGGAGGAGAGAGTCTTTTACACGGGACATGCGTGTGTCGCGAGCGAAAGCGCTTTGATCGTCATTGTCGTTGAATCCCCTGCGAGCGCATCGAACGCGAACCCGCGACAGAGGGGGGTGCCGTGGGGGGCGGGAGAGAGTTTAATCAATGACGACAAAGCGTTCCGCTTTATCTATTTATGTACAGTGTGATTATGTTCGTAATAACGTAATAAATAAGCTCAACGCGTCTCTCCTAAAACTAAAATTACTCGTCGTTCGTGCCCTAAGCTTTTTGTGTACCGTGTAAATCTGTGTACGTGGTCTCGGGTGTATCGTATAAATACAAATATAGTTACTTTTTTTTGTTGTTTTTTTTTAGTATCGTTTTGACGTTTTCAACGTTAAACGCATTCGAACAAGCCGGGAATGCGTGTATGTGAGTTTTACGTCTGCGCACGATTACTTCGCGATTAACCGATAGAAAAGCAATAGTTATCGAATGATATCGTGAATTCCGGGCGCGAAGCTCGTGTAATCGAGAAATTATCGTATCACGTGCGCTTGGAATCGAACTTCGTCAATTTTCTTTTTTTCTTCCGTTTCTTACGACGATAAAATAGTAAAGAAAGCAAGCAAGTTAAAAAAAAACACATTATAATTGTCATCGGTAAACTAGTAGAGTGAACAACGATGTTCGCGGAGCTTCGACTTTCGGGGCTCGAACGTTTTTTTTTTCTTCATTCTCTCACTTTTGTCTCCCCCTGATTTTTTTTTCAATACGATAAGACTAAATCAATAGAAACGCGAAGAAGGAAAGACAGAAAAGAATAAGAAAAAAAAAGATAGTGGTGCTTAGATAAAGGTGACTGATGTGGTTCCTTTTTGAACGATATTCCCTAACAATAATGATATTAATGATAGTAATAATTAATAATAATAATAATAATAATGTGTATATCGTCCTAGGTCATTTTTTTTCATTATCGTATTTCGTTAAGGTATATTTAAAAATTAACGGTTTCCTATGTCTCTCGTCTCTATCTCACTTCATTATTTGTGACGATTAGGCACTTTAAAAATTCTTTTTTTTTTCTTTTTTTTTGTGTTAGATTTCTTCGCGATAGGCGGACCCGCACTCAACTTAAATTTTTTTGTTTCCTTATTTTCTTGTCGTTTCGACGAGGCACTATTGGTATAATCGTCGAGATTCGAGTGCGCACCCCGTGTTAATAATCGCCAATTCGAGGCCTCGTCGATGTCACGGGTCTTCTATCCTCGCCGCCGCAGCAGCAATTTTCAATTATTCTTTTGTAACGTTAACTTTCGTATCTGCCGATTTTTTACGATCGTTTCACATGTTTTTTTCTCTTCTCACAGTCGTCGTAAATATCGTGTTTTTTTGTGTTTTTTCTCTCGTCCATTTCTTCGACTTTCTCGTCTTCGAAGTCGCGAAGCAATGGCAAAGCTTTTCCATTGTCGCAATGAGTGTTCGCGCAACGCTTTCGTTTTCGTTGCGATAATAATAATGATATTAATAATATTAATAAAAATGAAAATAATAATAATAATAATAATAATAGAAATAATAATAAAGATAATAATGATAAACGAGAGATAAGTTTCGAGTTTCGCCGGTGGCCCGACTCGAGAGTCATCGACCCAATCGTCATCGGCTCCTCTGGACGAGGCTACTTTTCGTCAGATCGCGTTATCGTCGTCTTCACTCTCATCCTCATCGTCCTCCGTCTGTCACTTGTCCACCGGTCGCGACACCGTCTGCGGTATGACCGTCAGTGATTTTGGAATTTTTGGCAATATTGGAATCGGATTTGGGGGTTTGGTCGTAACCTGAATGGACTTTGGTAGATTCAGATTGTTCAATAAATTTTGCGTCGGTGTGTTCTCGTTCGAGAGCGTACGTACGTCGCATATCAGCGGCTCAAAATCACCGCGCGACTGACGATTGAGCATCTCCTGTTGCATTCTCAGATGTTTCTGAAACTGCGTTTGAGCGGCGATTTGTGCTTTCTGATACTGCGACGCTAGGGTGCTGCCGGATTTCGGGGCTGCATTGGCGTTCGAGATGCCGCCGCCACCGCCGATGCTCGACGATTGTTTCTGCTGTTCGCTCAACAATTGTTTTTGCTTCTTGAGATTTTGCAGACGCTTGAATTCGTTTTCGCTCAGTTGAAAGACCTTGCCGCCCGACGTAACGGGAATTTTGTTCGGATAGCTCGTTTCTTTGCGCTTCGCTGGGCCGCCGTTCGTCGAGCTACCGGACGGCAAGCTGAGCCGCTGGAGGCTCGGCGGTGGCTTCTTTATTATCGAAACGCCGGATGTGAGCTTCAGAATGCGCGGCGGACTGGACTTTGTCGTCTGTGCCGTAGCGTTGCTCATACTCGCTGTGGTCGTCGTCATAGTGCTGCTACTGCTGTTGCCGGCTATGCTCGTACTTTTCGTCACGGCCGTGCTTAGCAACGAGCTCGTGCTCGGCAACGAAAGTCTGTCTCTCTCCATCATGTAACCGCCGCTCAAGCGTCTCGAGCTACTGTATTCCGACGATATCGGCTCCATTATCGGTTCATCCATTTTTTCCGGTCCCTCGTACGATATCAAACGATTCTGCACCGATGTCGAGTAATTTATCGCGTTGCGCGATGCATTTGGCGCGAGTACGAGATCTCCCGATCTGTAATACTTCTCGAGAAGTATCAAATGCCGGAGGAAGGAACTTTGATTGCCATAGGGCCTCTGCAATTCTTGCCAGAGTATCTTCGTGTCGCGATCGTACTGTATCATCGTCGCGCATTTTTCCCAACCCTGCGGCGTTATCTCTCGTACATTGGCGAATTCGATGTTAGCGTGAAGATTCATCTCTTCCTCACCGGGGAAAAGGGTGCGCACGCTTATCGATGGATTCGCCCCGAGTCTCTGCACGACCGGTGTTATGTCGCTGCTGACGCGCGGCCTCTTCGGCAGCCTTGTCAACGTAACTTCCTTGTCCATCGCGAGAATCTCCACCACGTCGCTGCCACGCGTCTCGCACGTTATCGACGTCTCGCTCGGATATATGTGTTGCTCCAGGGCTTTGCGTTTCTTCAATTTTTCCACTGTACTCTCGAGATCCATCAGTTGAACCTCCCGCGCTATTGTCTCGTCGCTCGGTACGCTCAATTTTGCGACGCGATTCTCGTTGTCCGTCTCGGAATTTGCGCCTTCGGAACTCTTCGGGATCGGCTCGATGGTTAATTTTTCCGTTGAGGAACCCGTCATAAGGTCCGGGGATTTCGAACTTCCGGCTCCTTTGTTAGGCGTGCACTTTACCTTTTTGTTACGCTTATCCTTGTCCTTGTCCTTCGAGGTACCCGGCAACGATGGATCCTCTCTCGATGTACTCGGCATCGCGTCGTCCTCCTCGCAATCGAATACCTCGACGTCGTAACGCTTCAACATTCTGCGGAAAGTTAAAAGATATTTACTACAATCTTTATCACGCGCCAGGGAATTAGGTAATTATTTTTGTTGTGGGTCGTGCCCGTAAAAATGTCCAAAGAGTAGAAAACATTCGCGGTAGCGATTTGAAAAAATTAACAACTAGCTCACCTTATACGATAATCCTTGAAGAAACTTCGAGAACTCGCGTTCATGTTTTGTACGTATTTGTACTTTAGCTGCAGTTGCGTAAAGTATCGACAAAGTTTGCACACGAATGTACCACCGACGAGATGAACCGGAATGCCTTGACGACGAAGACGCTCGTTCAGCTCCTCGGTCTCCGTTGGCGCTAGTCTGTGAGTATGATTCTTCGCGAGGCGACGGGTGCACAATGCGCAAGTTAGGAAACGCTCGATCTTGGAGTAATGATGAACGCAGAAGGGCATCGAAGTGTGCTGACTGGATTCCCAATTTATGTCGACCTGATTATTTACCGGAAAAAAAAATTAAACGATTGTGTTATTCGCCGAGTGCCAATTGAATGAATAATTGTTTCCCAGAATGGTTCATCGGCTTACCTGATTGTGTAGGCGAGCTTTGATCCTCTGCAGCCATCGCCGTTTGACACTGTGCCTCGCCGGTTCTCTGCACTCCCTTGCCGAGCATTTCAGTACCATTAACTGACGATGCGGTTTCGTTTGCATATTCGTGGGGCTTGTGTTTGCCTTTGAATTGTATTGATAAAATACCATTAATATCTTGCGCAATGATCGGCAAACTGTTTTTCGTTTCATTTCGTTTACGCGAAAATTACCTTTCTGTCCACGCAACGATAGCACGCGTCGCATATGCAAGAATCCTCGTTCAACAATTTCTGCATCGTAAGAATCTTCTGTCGCCTCTCATCGGACTTCATTTGCGCGAGATGCATCGGGGTATCGAGCGAGCCGAATTTTCCACCGCAATGACAACAAACATCGGCGCAACAGCGCCCCGGATGAATGGAAAACGACGAGGATTTCTCGGGTATAACGAGCGACTGACGATCCTTCGGCGGTGCTTCCTCGTTGTTCTCGTCTGCGATTACAAATTTTTCATTTTTTTCCTCTATCGGCAAAGAAAAACAAAGCTGTTCGAGCGAATCGAATCTCTGGCTCCAACGGGGTTAGACGTGCAAAACATAAAATTGGAGATATTCTTGCGCGTGCTCATGGGACACCACGACTAGATAACAGAAGCATGAAGATCCAACTCGACACTCGAACGGTCCTCGTCGGATCCGCATACTTGTGTCATCGATATTCTTCGAGTGAAAAAAAAATCGTCGTCGGATTGTGGATCGAGGAAAAAGGGCAGGAACCCGCGATCTCGAAGGATTCTCGAGCGTTTCTCATGGTTTCTCGTAAGAAATTGAAAGAAAAAACACGCGAGCTTGAAGATGCAGGAAATAGGTTTTTTACGTGCAACGAATGAGTCTCAAAAAAAAAAAAACAAAGCGAGTTAACAAGGAACGAGGGTACGATTAATAATGTAGTTATGCCCGCAACCAGGATTACCGCAAGAGTATCTGTGGTTAGTAGAGAACTTTCGGTTCGCACCAGAGCTGCTATCTCCTACACCACTGGTCCCAAACTGCAATGAAAATAGAGAAAAAATATATATATTAATACAGCTTAAAAACGCGAAAATTGTGAGCAATTTTTTAAATGCAAGGTCTATATTATATCAATGTTCCTACCTCCTTCTGAATGGTGTAGAATTCCGGCGAGTCCCCCTCGCCGTCGCCGCGTCCCTGTTTCAGCACCATCTTCAGCGGCGATCTCGATCTCTTCTTGTCCTTGTTCTTCTGTACTCGTATTACCGTCTTCAGCGTTCCCGTGTACTGTTCCTTTTTCGCTTTTTGATGATTCATTCGTTGAGCAGCTTTTTCCAACGATTCGAGACCCAATAGACGTAGAATCTTCTCTTTCTCGGCTTTGTCCTCCGCCGTTTCGTGAATAATCGAATTGAGCGTCGAGCTACTCGACGATTCGCCGGACGTCGAAGCGTCGTCCGAGTCCTTGTGCGATATTTCCGGTGTCTTCGGTATCTTGCATTCGCTGTCCGATCGGCCATCGACGTTTTCGTTCTCCTTAAGCGTGTCGCTCTCCGCTCTGTCGTGTGACAATCTTCCGCTGCACTCGGATTTACTTTTAACGTTCTCGATATCGTTCTCGGATTTGCTTCGATTGCTGTCCGAGCTGTTCTGCAATTTGTCGATCAGTCCGCGGCCGCCCTCGGAAAATCCACGAAGATTGTCCGAGCCACCGAGAGATTTTCCGTATTTATCGACGAGCGAACGATTGTTCTCGTTTATCGTCGCTACCTCGTTGTCCAAAAGTGTTTCCTCCTTGTTCTGCTGATCAGATTTCCGCACTTCGCGACGGCTACGTTTATTCTTCAGAGTATTCTGCGACTGCGACGGTAATTCTTCCTTTCGCCTCTTTACCTCGCGGCTTCGTCGCGTTCGCCCCGGTGGCTCGGGCTCTTCGATCTTTATCGTTATCTGGGCGGCCTCGGAATTTTCGCCATGGTTCGGCTTGGCCTCCGTCGCTTCCTCGGGAACATTCTGATGAGTCTCGTCGATTTCGTGAACGTCGACCTCTATTTTTATCGTAGCTTCCACGGGCTCGGCGCCTCGTACGGCTGATTTAGTTTCGGCTTTCTTCATCTTGTCCCTGGCCCTCAAAACCCTTCGATTCTCCTCGGCCGCCGATTTTTGCTCCTCGATATTTTTCTCTGTTCGGGTTTTGCCACTCTCCCCTTGCGAGTCCACCGGCTCTTGGTTACGATCGGGATTGTCCTTCGGACACTTCTGCGAACTCTCCGCGCTCGTGTCTTGATTACTCGTCGAGCAGTTCGTTTTGTGCGTTATTGTTGCTTCAGGAGTTTCTTCCGTAGCTTCAGTAATCGTTGAACATTTATCGGGTGAATCTTGCAAGGAACTTGATCCCTCTGAGGATCCGAGCGTTTCTCGAACTTCGGCCTTTTCAGTCTCGGAATTTTCCTTAACGATCGTTTCCGTGGATTTTTGCGATTCCTCCGAAGTTTCCGGTTTCTCCGAGTTCGTCGCTCTTTCGATCACAGCGGTATTGGTCGAGGCCTCGCTTACGAGTCGCTCCACTTCCTTCTCGATACTCTCCAGCGTTTCCGAATCCTCGGATATGTAAGAAATATTTGTTTCCTCGATAATCTTCTCTACAGTCTTGTTTTTAGCTTGAGTGACCGGCTCCGCGGTTGCCGAAGTTCCCGAGATCGGTGTGTCGGCTTCGATGCATTTTTCCTCCGTTTCTACTGAACTCGAAGTCGATTCCTTCGCATCCTCCTTTAACGATTTTTCGTTTTCCTCTCCGCTACCCGTGGACTTGCCACTGTTGTCCAGATCGGCGATACTCTCGTTGGAACTCTTGATTCGCAAAGATTTTCGCGTTACAATACATTTCTTCGAGTCTTTATGGTCAGACGAATTATCCACTTCGTCGCTTTTTTCACCGGGAGTTATCTCGACTTTCTTCGAGTCCTCGTCGCTTTTTTTCTCCGCTTCGCCGCTCGTTCTCGAGATGCCCTGATCGTTGTTCTCCGTGGTTTCTCTCGATTGTTCGAAGGCCTGTTGCTCATCTCGGGGTACCTCGACGTTCGCCGATTCGCTGTTTTGCGTCTCGACGAGCTCGATATCGCCCATGACTAGCTTCTCGATCTCTTTGGCAGTGTCCGCTACTTTCGGCACTGAATTGTCCGAGCTGTTCGAGGCTCCATCATTCTTCGACACGTTCGGCTTCTCCTCCTCGGCAATTTCCTCGAGGCCGAGTTTCTGCGATTCGGCGCTCAATGGCGCGACGATCTCCTCGATCTTGGGAATCTCGAAATTTTTGTTCAACACGAGACTCTTCTCGGAGCGTGAAATTTTGCTCTCGATCGATTTCGCTATACCGAGCTTTATCGTTTCGATCATCAAGTCTATGTGCGACTTAGACGCGTTCTCGGTTTTCTCATTGCCGTAGAATGAATTCATGGTTTTCTTAACGTCGATGTTAAGACTGCTGCGACGACTCTTCGGCGGTTTGTCAACGAGTTTCGGCAAATTTTCTTTGCGCAATTGATCCAAACTTCCGCTTTTTCTCGGCTCCAACTGACCGGCGAGACTTCGTCCCAACGGCCTCGGCTCCTCCGTGTCCCCATCGTCGATTTTAATCTCCATCTCCGTGCTCTTCGCTTTGGTCTTCGAGCGCAGAATCGGACCGACCTCGCCCGCGCTCCGATCCATTCTCTCGCTATTGTTGTTGTTCTCCACTTCCATACTCGTCTCTATTGCCTGATCGAAATTCATCGGTGTTTCGGATTTCTCCGAAGTTTCTTCCTTGCTCGCCGCGACGTTGCTCGGATTCTCCGCGCCGCTCGTTTCCGTGAACGAATAATCAGCTTCGGTATTCGCGTCCGAGGCGTTTTCCACGCTCGTTTCCGCCCCGGATTCCGTCGCGTTGGTTTCGTCCATGTTGAGCCAACGGCGTTTCTTCAATTCCAAATCCGCGGCTATACCGGAATCCGAGAGTTGTCGCAATTTGCCGTTTCGCAAGCTTCGCTGTGCGAACGAGCTGCTCGAACGATTTCGCAGCTGTATGGAATTTTGTGATTCCTGCGTATTCTCGGTGGCGTCGTCCTCCGAGGCCGATCTTCCCTCCTCGGCGTCGACGATTTCCTTCTTTATCTCCGCCTCGGTGAAGAGCTTTTCGTCGATCAGCATCTTTCGACTTCTCGTTAATTTGCCGCCGACCACTTGGCAATCCTCGTGCTCCGTGTCGCTCACCATCGAAGCCACTACCTCCTCTATCGTTAGATCTACCGAGGTATTGGCGCCTCTCTTCGGATTTTTCGTTTCCGGCGATGAGCTCGTGCTCTTCGCGCTCGACGAATTTTCGGCTTCCTTTCCGACGCTTCTCGTCTGCTTCGCGCTCGCGTCGCGTTCCTTGCTCGCGTTTCTCTTCGTTAGCGCGATCGTTTTCGTCGCTTTGGCACTCCGCGCCGGCGATTCCGGTGTCTCGACGATCTTCAACTTTCGCGTTGTTTTCGGGCTGCCTTTGGGATTCGCGATCGCGCTCGAACTCGTCGTCGTTGTCGTCGTCGTCGTTTCGCTCGTGTCGCGCGGCTCGACCAAAGGCACTGTGTCGGCTTCCTCCCCGCCTCTCGGCCCAGACTTTTTTTTGGTCCTTAGATTGTTTTTGGAACTTTTACCAATCGCCTCGTTCTCCGTATCTTCCGCGCGCTGCTGTTGCTCCGCGTTCGCTCTGCTAGTCGCGTTACGATCCGCCTCCACCAAACGCTTCACCTTCTTCAACTTCAATCCCTTCTTCTTGAATGGCAAATTCTTGATCGGCACCTTCTTCGCTACCTTGACCTTGATGAGATTCGCTTTGGCGTTTCTCAACTTTTGCTTTCGTCTCAGTCTCAGAACATTCTTGCGCGGCAGCGCGCTTTCCAACTTTGGCGATAGCTGACTACTGCCCGACGCTACTACATCTAGAAAGTCTCGAGCCAACTGTTGCTGTCTCACCGTCGTCGTTGCCCTTTTGCGATTGCTCTGAGGCGATGGCAAACCAGAGTCATTGCTCGCCTTCTGCTTTGTTTTCGAAGGCGCTAAGGGTCTTTTCTCCCTGGATGCCATCTCACTTCAACCCACATTGGGCTCCTGAAAATTTTAATTCCATCATTCCGTAACATCTTTTTTTTTTTTATTTTTTGTTTTTTATTTGATCGTTCTCTGTATTGGCAAGGAAGGCTGGACGCACGCCATACAAAATCGACGCAGGGCGACGGAGGGATTAAATTCTTTTTTTACGATACGCAATTAATGCGAAAGAACCGTAGCTCCCAAGAATCAGTGTAGAATCCTGCGAAATAGTAAATTATTCCAATGATCCAGATACAGGCTTGAATCAAGGTCAAATTTTAAGTGCGTGTGAAAAAAAAAAAAATATCCATCTTTCTTTTTTTTTTTTTTGACAACCCTCGTTTCTCTACAGGTGGGCCAAGTAGAAAAAGGGGGTAGTTTATTGTCGTGCAAGAGTCGCGAGAGACAAAAGGGGTTGTAACCCTCTTTTTTTTTTTTTTCTTGTATTTCGATTTTTTTTAATCATCTGTTGCAATAAAAGTTCGTACGCGAGCAGGTAACGCGTCAACGGAATGCGCGTTACCGTTTCGTATATGTCGGTAGCCGCGAATGTTATCGTGAAGTAGAAGAACGGAGGTAGCGGCGATAAAACGACTCCATTTCCGAGATCGTGGCGAAGGGAGGAAACGACGGAAGAACAAAGATGTTTCACGGTAACGGTGTGTGCGAGAGGCAGTGATTGAGAAGTATATTGAGTCAGGCCCCGTAGTGGAGCAAAGGTACAAAAAGGAAATAAAACAAAAAAAAAACGCGACGTCGTCTCGGCCGCGCGTGAGAAGAGCGGGTAGTGGGGTTGTCCGATGCGGCCCTGGCCCGACGAGTAAAAATTACGTGACAAACTTTGCATTTACACGGATGTACCGTGAGCCTCTCGGGTTCCGTGGTCTCTCCGTGGGATAAAAGGCTTCGTAATATTTCGAACGATATCTCGCGAACGACAATCGCGATCGTCGAAATTCATGTCTCGTTAGGTAGACGACGAAGTGGCTTAACTAACGTGACATAAATTTCACGATTGACGCCACGGTCTGTAAGGAAAATTGTTCGTCAAAGGATCGCGAAAAAATCGCCACGAATAAACAAAAGGTCGTACCCGAGACGAAAACTTCAGAGGCTCAGTTGGTCGACAAAGGTAACGCGGTAGGACGAAATTTTGTTTCACATAGTTGCGTATCACTGCTTACTCACCTCTGAGGCCGAAAATCCTCACGAAAAATCGACGTTTTAACGTTAAATACGGGAATAATATCCCCGTGAAAAACACAGTCCCGTTGCAGGGTGTCTATGCGCTGTGTCCACTGTTTTCACACTATCGCCATCTGACGGACGTGAAAACGACCTTTCCCGTGTACTCGTATAGCCCGTTCGCGATAATAATTCTAAACACCGACTGATAGCTTTTCGTTCGTATAACGAGCCTTGACAGTAACGCGGCTCGACGTTACAAGCGTCACGTTAAACCGCGAGTCACGAGCTCACTGACGACACTGAGAAACTTTATTTAGTGTCGTCGATTGATGCGGAAAAATGCCTTCGAAATGCGGTAACAACGCGGCACTTTTCCCGTACCCGCACGGGTACCTTTGCGATAACTACGAACGGATTTCACACTCTCGTACGAGAGTATATTACACGCCCTCGGGATAACGTCGATCGAGCGTTAATCACCGTAGAACGCACATCGACGATCAATCGACGTCGCGTCGCGCGTAACATCGGAAAATCGGTGAAAAAAAAAAAAAAAACGCGTGCACGCCGTTCCGGAAAAGTCGGTGAATACGTACACCGAGAAACTAGAAGGAAGACGCGCCCGTGCGCACCAATGGCGGCCACCGACCCTTATTTACCGAAGTCAAAATGGCGGCCCTTCGGTTTTTCGCACGATCCGCACTTTCCGCCTCTCGCCTATCGCCGGTCTGCCGCAATAGCAGGAAAATCCCTTTTCCAATCACCGACCAGGTAAGACCTTCGACACTTTTTCGTTCGACACGGGCAACGTGCGAGCGATGACAAAAAATGTATCGTAGATCGCGCACTCGTTGAACGAATTACAAGCGTTCCGAAGAGAAGGGCCTCACGGCGAACCCTTATCTATTCTTTTTTTTTTTTACATCGCATGGTTTCGTTGTATTTTTAGCTAACCGGACGAGTTATCATTCGCTCCATCGAAATTTACCAACTTTCGTTGTCGCAAAAACGACGAAAGTGTCACGATTTTTCGTCGCGAGACACGAAACCACATGTTGCTCCGGCGTCAAAATTGATGCGTGAAATATACCCGAAACGGTTATGCGTGCGAGGCATTACGTGCGGTTGCGATCATCGTTAACGATCGAATGTCGATTGGTGTCATCGCAGTCGTCATAGCGATGCGTATTGTCGTCGCGGTCTCGCGTGTCGAGGGAACAATTACAATGTATATATTTTCCAGTAGTAACGCCTCGGATCGTAGCTGACGAAATTCGTCATAACCTGAAAAATATTGGCGTAATCCTGTGCAAACGCGTATCTAACTCTCTTTTCTTTTACTTCAAGATACAGACGAGATGGGCCACCGTGAATACCACAACACAGGAACAGGACGAATTGCCTGAATTCGAAGTTACCCGAGACCCGAAAGACTGGACATACGTTGACTGGTGTCTCAAGGAGAAACTTATTCCGAAACCTCCGACCGGCGTTTACGATTTGCCGTCGGGATGGAAACCCCAAAGACGTAAATATCTCTCGATCTACAATTCTTTCATTTCTTTTTATATAGAGCAGATTTCAAAGGCGCTTTTTCATTGCAGCTGAAACGAAGAATCTTCCTTACTTCGTGGAGCGTACAAAGAGTCACATGCAACCCGTGTATCTCAAGATCACTCAGAGAGGTCTGAGAAAAGTAACGTTCGTGAAGAGGATCCAGGGCGACATAGTCACGTTGGAAGCGGAGATGAGGAAGTACGTACAGGAGAAAGTCGGAAGACCGGTCGGAACCCAAATAAACGAACCGGCGGGTTTGATCAAATTTCGCGGGGACGTCGTTTCGCATTGTCGAAGATTCTTGGACAGCAAAGGCTTCTGAGTGAGAAAATAAATAAATAAACGAAACTAGAATACCATCACGTTGAAATAAATCATAATTATTAACGGTTATTCCGTTCGTTTCCTTTCATCCTCATTCCCCATTGATAGGCTTAATTCGATAGCGGTGAAAAAAAAAGAACAATTATAAATCGGGTAACAAAATGAAAACTTTTCGGACACAGGAGAGATCAAGTTTTACATGATTGACTTGAGAGACGTTGATTACAGTAAGAAAAAGTAAAGAACACGAAAAAAACGACTTAAAACGATAATGAGATAACGTAGTTCGAGATCCAAGTATTTATAACATAGTTGCGAAGTCCTCGGGCGATAAATGAGGACGCGGGAAGAATGGTCGATGGAAGGTTTTTTTGTTTTGTTTCATTCGTGCGAAAAGGTCACTTTTAAAGTTTTATTTCGTGTGAATAGGGATTTGTTGTTGTTTCTCTTATCATAAAGCGTACGACGGATTTTACTTGAAAATCTTGCCCTGGTTGAATTTACGTCCGTTCTTGTCTGTACCGGTCCAGCTGAAGTATTGCTCGACCAATTGTTTTGTTTTCTCGTCCGAAGGATTGAGCTTCGTCCAGTTGTACGATTCGTAATCGATTTGCCAATCGGGACTCAACTGAAAGTCATTGAAAAAAAAAAGCGTAAATTTCGATAGCCCGAAACATGTTTGGAGATTCTCAGTCAGCACATTTTTAATCTGGGCCGAGACTTACGGGGAAAGCGAGATCTTGTCCGCGCCAAACCCAGATAGCACTGATGGTACTGTCGTCGTCGGAGCCGAAGAGGCAAGCACTGGCGAAGGCGGCCTTTCGCATCTTATCCAAACGCTGGAACATTCCGCCGATGAGATTGCAAGACATGAACACCTGAAACAGATTTGAAAACATTCGTCTGAGTGCGCACATCGCAAAAATAAAAAAATATTCCGTGTTCCAACGATGCCGAGGGTGATTCAATTATACCTTGGTCAACTCGTCGTTGTACTTGTACTCTCCCAGCCAGATGCTGTAGTGTTCGGGATCGAATTTCTCCCAGAAGTACGGTACGGACTTGTCGACGTCCTGATTGGAATAGCAACGCTTGAAGTCGTCCATGTCGAAGGTGCCTTTGGGCATGGCGTCGAAGGGATTCGAAGACTTGGGCTCGGCGGCGATGGCGGCCTCAGCGGCGTCGAGTTCCTCGGCGGGCTCCGCCTTTTTCGGCTCCTTCTCCTTCTTCACTTCCTTCTTCGACTCCTTCTTCGATTCTTTGTCCTTCTTCGAGCCCTTGCCCTGATGCTGCTGATCGGCGAACTTCTTCGGATCGTACTCGAGGGTCTTGTCCGCCAATTTGAAATTGCCGATAACCGCGATCGCCTCCGGCTGATTAACGACAGTCTGGAACCATCTGTTTACATTCTGATAAGGAGCGCGGAGCTTCGACTCGAGAACGTACTGATAGAGATGCAAGAGCGTCATCGCGACACTTATGTCGGCGAGGGTCAAACGCTCGCCGACCAAATAGGTTCTCGTCAGCAAATGAGCGTTCAACGATGTCATGAACTTCGCAACGTCCTCCTTCGCGTTTTCGACAGTCTGCAAAGAAATCAATCGATTCATTTGGAATTTTTTTTCTTTCCCGCTTATTCAAATATCAATATTATCGTGTGGAACGTATTATTTCATGGATGATTATGTATGCGACGGCGGAAATAACATCGCGAAATTCGCGAATGTTGATATAATTCCGCGCGACGCGTATTTAATGTATCTCCTTTCGTTACGAAAAATCGAAGGAATTAATTCGATTCATCGCCTTTTCAAGGAGTATTTTTGCTCTATTGAGTATAGAAGCAAATGGCCATAACAATAAGTAAAAAATGATAATAGTGATAATAATTATTATTAAAGATATAATAATAATTGTTATATTTGTTTTTTCTTTTATATGAATCATATAATAGTGATATTAATCATAATATATATCAAATTTATTTCTGTATAATATTGAAAATTGGGGGCTTTACCTGCTTGTCGTATGCCATGATTCCGAGCAACGGGAACACCCAGGTACAACTGGCCGGGATGATCTCCGAATCCGCAAAGCTGAGCCATTGAATGACCTGCGCCTTTTCAATATCGGACTTGCCTCTCAACTGTTCGTTGGCCACTGTCGATGCAAAAATTAAATTATTTCAAGAATTCCTCTACCGCAGCTGTATAAGCCGAAAGAAAAGACTGATGCAATATTTCACTCACCGTAATAAGCAATGGCGTTGCTCTCTGTGAGGTACTTGCCATCCGAGGTTTCAAAGGCTGGTACCTTAAAACAAGAAAATAAAAAAACATGCACAACTTTCTCAATGGCCGAACAAACTTTCAAACTTCAACACAATTTTTTTCATGCCATTACGAATAAATTCGAATTCGAAATTAATTACGAATAAAATTCCTCCATTGCATAAAATCATTGGGACATATGTCAGAAATTCGCGAGGGCCGGAATCTTTTTATGAATTTTTTTTTTCCTTTTCGTCACGAAATAATTAATCGCCAAAAAAATTTGCGATGAGAAATTTGTTTTTTTATTGTGCAATTGAAAAACTGGCGAGCTTACCTTGCCGAGTGGGAACTTTTTGAGGAAGGCATCGGTCTTGTTCGTCTCGCCGAACACGAAATCCTTGTCGATCTTTACCTGAGCCCCGGAATACTTGGCCGCGATCAGGGCTTTGTAAGCCCTGAAATTTTCAGGATACGTGTAAAGAGTCTGAAAAAAATTGTGGTCTCATTAGAAAGAGGGTGATTAGAGCTTGATGTTTCACTATCGTGTTAGCACTATCGGTGTATAATCGCGTCGATGTTTAGGGGTGAAAACGTCGCATGGAAAACACTTACTCCGGACGCCATTGTATCGTGTCACGGGAAGAGGAAGTCGAAGGCCGGCAAAGATGACACTGGATCCAATCATTCAAGTGCGCCCCGGTAGTGCGCGACTGCCAATGAATTTTCTTTTCGGCGATTTGGCTTTATAAATATTCAGCGTCGGTGCACAGCCCGATTTTCAGATAATCCTTCTCTCGATAAATTAACGTTAATCGTAACCGTCGACTATTTATTTACTTTGATCAATAATGCGCAAAAAGTCGCGTTGCACTCGATGCACGATAGTCGTTCGCGTTCCTCATTGGTCGATTGGACCATTCGTGCATTGCGGCAAACCCGCGTTCGACCAATGGCGCGTGAGTATTTTTTGCAAATATTATCTCGCCGGCTCTCCCGATCTCGCGTGAAAACGCGACTTCAAGCCTATCTCGTTTTTCTCTTCCCCTCCCGGCATCTTTCTCGGTGTGTTAAAAAATTCGGTAACCACACAATCGTTATTCGTTCACGATGGTTCAAGCAGCTACCACAGACATGGCCGCGCTAAAGGATATCGTTCCAGTTTATCAAAATTTGAAACGCGAATGGACCAAAGCGCCGTGCAATCTGAAGAAATGCGGCGAAATACTCGATCAGCTCAAGGTAGTATACACGCGACATCCCATGTTATTCGTCTTCGACGATATTTTGCGATACTTAACCTCCTATGATTTTCTGTCAAAATGGATTGTCATCATTGCTTTCCGGCCCTTTGTTTAAACATCTCTCCCGCATCTCTCGGAACGCGAACGTCCAATTACTGCGAATTATCTCTCTGAACGTTTTTCACGCAGCTTGGACTCACTCACTTGATGTTTCTGCCAACCTCCAGCAGCGTAGCGTCCCAAAAGGAATTACTCATCGCTCGTATGTACTTAATTTTTTCAACAAAAAAAAATTAGTTTAAAAAAGATGATAATAATAAAATTCTTATAGGCGATATTCTTGAAATCGGAGCACAGTGGAGCATCGCGTCGGAAGATATACCTTCGTTCGAGCGTTACATGGCGCAGTTGAAGTGTTACTACTTCGACTACAAGTCCGGCCTGCCGGAGTCTGCCTACAAGTATCAATTGTTGGGTCTCAATCTTCTGTTTCTACTGTCGCAAAACAGAGTGGCGGAATTTCATACAGAATTGGAGCTCCTTCCATCCGATCAGATCCAATCCAATGTCTACATTCGTCATCCGCTGAGTCTGGAGCAATGCCTCATGGAGGGTTCTTACAACAAAATATTTTTGGCCAAAGGAAACGTACCCGCGGCATCGTACAATTTCTTCATCGATATTCTCTTGAATACGGTGAGGGACGAGATTGGAGCATGCATGGAGAGCGCTTATGACAAAGTCTCCATAAAGGACGCTTCTCGCATGCTCAACCTGAGCTCGGAAAAAGATACGATGGCATTCGCCACAAAGAAAAATTGGACCCTGAAGAAAGACGGAAATTTCTACTTCACCGCGCCACACGAGAAGAAAGCCGAGGATCCGATACCGAGCGGCGATTTAGCGACTCTCGCGATAGACTACGCTCGAGAACTCGAAATGATCGTTTAGGATCATTTCCTTTTTTTTTTTTTTTCTTTAAATTAGCGTGTATATCTTCGCATCTAACTCACCGTTTACACAATGTATTTTTATCTAATTTAAGATCAGAATAAACCTCGTCGAATTGATTACGTGATTTATTAATAATTGCGAATGTAGAAAAAGTAACGATAAACTCTGAGCTCGGAATCGAAGTTATAAAATCGAGATAATTTCCTTCTCGGTAAGGTAGAGATAATATTGAGATAATGTCACCATGCGATCGGGACAAGAGTGGGGGGAAACTCGTTCGAAAGTGTCCTAAATCCCGAAAGATTACGATTTCCACTTCGAATTTCGTCGCCTTATCGATATCGGATACCGATGCGATTTCGTCGAATATTTTATCAGAATAATACGCTTCAACGCTGCGTCGACATATAAATATAAACGCTGACAGATTTTATCGACGGGGGGGAGGCGAGTAAAAAGGAGAGCGGACGGGGGAGGGAGTGAAGGGGCAATGAAGATCAGGCTTGAGTGGGATCCCGGTCTGCGGGGTGGCCGTCCTCGCGAATAGCCGTCGAGCAGCACGTCAACGGTGGGGCCGTCAAAATCGAACATGGCGTCCGTTAGGTTATCGCCGTGAGTTCTGTCTCGTATTAATTACGTCTGTTGATGCGGTATATTCGGATTTTTTGCGGCCTGACGCGGGGATCCGCGTCTTCGGGGAGGCGTCCCCGCCGCTCGGAATATCGCGATAATAACATTAATGAAACGTACAAACGCGCAAACGGGGTGAGAACGTACGCGTAAACAGTGGCTTGTGGGTATACACACCCTGACGCGAGGGCCCGACGTGTTTTCGCGGTGATTTTTGGGCCCTCGGGACTGCTGATAATCGGATAAGCGTGTTACGTGCGGAACGTGAAAATTTAACGGCACACGGCTGGCCATCCGAGTTCGTCGTTCCTCGTATGCAATGCCGGCTATGAGGAAAGAGTTTTCTACGACGGGGTAGCCCCGAAGGTGCACGAAAATTCACCCCACTATTTTCATTTTTTTTCTTTTTTTCCTCGTACGTTTCAATTACAACACACACGGGGGCCCTTTAAATTTCGTGCAATCAACGTGTAGTGATGATAAATAGATAAAAATACGAGACGCGCGATTCTACGCGAAACGAAGCTCGCTGAAACGCAGCACGATTACAAAACAATATCGAATTATGCTTCACTCGGTATAAACTGTTTATCGTGGGTTCTTTTTTTTTTTTCACTGTGCTCCGAATCAATTATTAGATAAAATTTGTACGAAAAAAAATAATGGGAGCCAAGAGAAGAGAGATTGCTTCGGGGTCTTGTCTCTAAAGATATTGACCCTAGAGTTGGGTAAACGTGATTTTTTTTGTGCCCGCGATTTTCGTCGATTTCGGAACTAAATAAAAAGAATTACCAAGCGAAAGGAATAGAAACGCCGTTTATATGAAGAGATCGAGACAGGAGAGAAACGACGAAGAGCTCAGGGAGAAAAAGAATTTTTTTTTTCCACGAGATTGAAAACGCAAAGGTGAGTTTCTAGCCTTATGCCGCCTGCCGGGCTATCGGCTAGAGGCTTGTCTACTTTGATGGACCACGGACAACCGGATGCTCGTCATCGGAGCGAGCGGTTCCTACTCTATCCGGAGAATGGCTCGTCACACCCCCAAACTCCAAGTACCGCAGCTTCATCGCCGAGATATCAAAATTCATCCCGAGGAAACAGTTATTCCGCGAGGTAAAGTTTTCGCTATCCGTCAATGTTTTCTTTCTGATAATAATTTTTTTTGGAGACTCGGAAAGTTACATTTGTCCATGTTGAAAAAAAAGAAAAAATCGTGGAATATAATTTCTCTTGATTATTTAGCTACGGATACATGTACGCGCGTACCTCGAGCAACAATATGTCGGACAGCAGCGTGTCGGACACGCACAGCGGCGACACGGCGAGAACGGTGTCGCAGCAGACGAGTCCGTCACACGCAACTTCGTCGTCGCACTCCAGACAGAACACAAGCTCGACGATTTTCACAGCTCTTTTCGACTACATAGCGCAGGGAGAGGACGAACTCGAGCTAAAGAGAGGAGAAACTGTGGAGGTAAAATGTTTCCTCCAAAGGCAATTTATAATTTTTGCCAGAACAAAAAAAAAAGAAACAATCTTCGACTCTAAAGACATCCTTGGGAAACGCAGGTTCTATCCAAAGACATGAAGATCTCGGGCGACGAGGGTTGGTGGACGGGAAAGATACACGGCAAGGTCGGTATTTTTCCCGCAAATTTCGTCGCCGAGGCCGAGAGCATCGACAGGGTATCGTCGGTCATAGACAAGGTTCAACCCATCGAGATAGACTTTCAAGAGTTGCAATTAGAAGAAGTAATAGGCGTAGGGGGTTTCGGCAAAGTTTACAGGTACGTTGTATTTTTTTGTTTATTCATTTACGCGACAAACCCTTTTACATAATTTAACATTTAACAGTGTCGTCGCGTGCCGCGGACTAATGAATTTTATTTTTCCATAGCGAAACAGTAATGCCAATTTTTTTTGTATTTTTTTCGGAGCAATTTTTTATGTATCAATCGCGTTAATCGTTAATGTAATCTAACGATGTTCTGGAACTCCGGAAGCCTTGGCAATTTCCTTGAATTTTTCTTGTGACGAAAACATTCCGGAAAGTCCTTAAATTTCTATGATGGTCCTAGAATTTTATAAGTTTCCTTAAATTCCGATTTCGTGAACACTTTTAAACGCCTCACGTACGGGGGACGTAAATATACATTCAGCGTTTTCAACAGTGATGCATTTGAACAGTCAGATTAGCTGCAATATATAGCTAAACAATTTTAGAAAATTGTCGATGAGTTTTCCAATGTGGTTTCTTTGGTTGTTCAAACTCAATTTTTTCCGCGATTGCGTATTATCGTAATGAGCAAAATAATCGAACGTTGTGAGTGGAAGAGTCAAAGTACGTGCGGGATTACAATGTTTTCCTTTATGTTCCCACTGTATGTTCTTCTTCCACCAGACCTGTATCCACTAGACCTGTGATACTCAACGAGTCGACTTTAGGTTTCGCATTAATGTTTCGAAACGAGAATACATATTATTATTGTATATTTTCATTTACTTTGACCTTCCTCAAATAGCCTTGCGTATCTCGGAAATTTCCTGACGAAGATCCGAAATTTTCCTTGAATTTCCATTACGTAATTGCGTTGATTAACGAGTTCGATTGATTATTCATGCGCAGAGGATTCTGGCAAAAGCACGAAGTCGCGGTAAAAGCCGCTCGCCAGGATCCGGACGAGGAGCCGAGCGTAATATTAGAAAATGTGCAACAAGAGGCAAAGCTCTTTTGGCTGCTTAAGCACGAAAATATCGTTCAACTCGAGGGTGTTTGCCTAAAAATGCCGAACATGTGTCTGGTCATGGAATACGCACGGGGTGGAAGTCTCAACAGGGTTCTGAGCGGTCGAAAGATTCGTCCGGACGTGCTTGTCGATTGGGCGATACAGATAGCCCGGGGAATGGATTATCTTCACAATAAAGCTCCGATAAGTCTTATACACAGGGACCTGAAGAGCTCGAACGGTAGGCAAATGTCGTTATTGCACTGTTCGCTAATGATTAATCGATACATTTATTTACCTTGGGATCCGTTGTATTTTTCAGTCTTACTCAGCGAACCGATAGAAAACGACGATCTTCAGTACAAGACCCTGAAAATCACCGACTTTGGTTTAGCCAGAGAAGTGTACAAAACTACTCGAATGTCCGCTGCCGGAACGTACGCGTGGATGGCACCGGAAGTTATAAAGAAAAGTACTTTCAGCAAAGCCAGCGACGTCTGGAGGTGAATAACACTCTTTTTTAAATAATTTATTCGTGGATGATTAAACGATGGATCTACTAAGTTTAACATTTGTTTTTGCAGCTACGGCGTGCTCCTGTGGGAGCTCTTGACCGGTGAGACGCCTTACAAAGGCATCGATGCTCTGGCCGTCGCTTACGGGGTCGCCGTTAACAAGCTCACTCTGCCAATTCCTACGACCTGTCCGCAACCCTGGAGATATCTCATGGAAGGTAAGAAAAATTAGAGAATTTTAAAAACTACATTACTTTATTTCCATAGTGATACAATTGTGATATCGATATAAATTTTTTTTATAGCTTGCTGGTCGTCGGACAGTCATGGGAGACCGGGCTTCGCCGAGATTCTCGTTGCCCTCGACGAGGTGAGAAGCGCGTTCGCAGCTACGCCACACGAATCGTTTCACACGATGCAGGACGACTGGAGACTCGAGATCGAACAAGTTCTTCATGGATTGCGCATGAAGGAAAAGGTACGCACCGTATAATCGCAATTTTACGAAAATCATTGTTCTACGGACAGTAATAACGACGATTATATAGTATCGAATCGATTAGTAATGTAACATTTTTCTGACAATGCTTTGCAAAGGCGTGCCGATCGCTCGAAGAGGTAAGACACGCGCGCAAAACGATCCAACGTCGATTCTATTAATAGCATTGATTGGAAAAAAGGACAAAGACAATTGATCCTGTCTCGTTAATTTGAAACCATCGTTTACCCCACAGGAACTGCGCTGTAGAGAAGAGGAATTAACGAAGGCCCAAGTACAACAGAGACAAAACGAGGAGTTGCTGAGGCAGAGAGAGCAAGAATTAGCGGCGCGAGAGATCGATCTGTTGGAGCGAGAGCTCACTGTGATGATAATACAACAACAGAATACGCCTACGCCCAATAAGAGACGGGGAAAGTTCAAGAAATCGAGGTTGAAGCTCAACAAGAAAGAGCCTGGAAGCAACATAAGTGCTCCTTCGGGTGAGTTGATTTTATATTCGACACGAACAGAAAAAAATCTATAAAAAATATTTAATCGAAGTGCGGTGCTTGATTGTCACTTTTCTATTCGAAGATTTTCGGCACACGATAACGGTCCAACACACGGCGCTGGATCGAGGGAAGCCGCGAAATCCTTCGAGGCCCAACAGCCCGCCGGGTTCACCGAGCATACCCCGTCTCCGAGCGATTGCCTGTAAGCCAAGCAACTCCATAACCATTCGCGTACTTAGACGTTCATACTATAAAGATCGTAACATAAAACGAAGACAAAAAGGAATCTTTAAAGAAAAAAAATTAGTCTTACGCAGTCAGAGGTGTGCCGATCCGATAAACCGGATGATCGCGAGACACTGTGACGATAAGAGTTTGTGCTTTAGTAGTAGAATCGTTTGACGAATTATCGTTTTTTTGTTCGTTTCGTATCAGAAAAAGCATCTTTTATACATACGTTTTTATATCTAAAATAACGGCATGGTGTGTGAAAAACCAAGTAATCTCGTTGTCGACGCCTACTATTTATGCTCCCCAGCGAGCAGTGTCGCTTTACCAGTTTTATTTTTATTTTTTATTATTTTTTTTTTCTATCTCTGTTACCACCGATTGTCGAGTTATTTTTTCTCCAAGTACGATTTTTCTCTGGTAGCGCTGACGCCTCGCGGGTTTGTTTTTGTTTTACGATTCTCGATTGAGCTTGATTCTCGAGACAGTGAAGAAAGAAAACAAATGCGATCGTAGAGATGTCGAAGTAGAACGATCGCGAGGCGTTAACGTCGATCAGTAAGAGTAGCTAGAACAAAGTAGCGAGTAGAAGTTTTGTTTTTTTGTTTCTTTCCCGTCTAGTACCGGCAGACGGAGTAAAGGGTAAGACGTGGGGTCCGTCAACGCTGCATCAGCGCGAGCGCGGGGCTATAATCACCCAGCCGCCAAATCCCGCATCGCCCGGTGGTAAGCGCTGGTCGCGCTCCGCGCCGGATCTCGAAAAGACTCCGCTGCGTACCGCACTGCTGGCGAGCGCGCATCGCTCCCCTCTTCTACAGGAAATAGGTAACCCAACATCCAGAAAGTTGTACTCCTCGGCGAATAATCTGATCGACGATCAGGGAACCGCACCTAGCGCGGATTGCGAGTTACTGCGAATACCGTCAGTCGATTCGGACTGTCGTGAGGATGTCAACGATTGCGACCACGTTACGTCCCGCGTCACGAATCACCGTGACGCGAGTTACAGCGAGACTTACGAGTCGTACGATTTCAAAGATGCGGGACGACGTGCCAAGGCCAATCTGAGAACGCACTTCTCCGAGGAACAGTTTTTAGTTACTCACGGATATTCGAAAACGAGCGTTGCGCCTGCGAGCGCCGATATGTCCACGAACAGAACGGCAACAACGACGACGACGACGAACAAGTCACAGAAGCAGACGATACTGCCGGAACCCACGAACGATTATCCGTCCTCGTGCTCGTCGAATTTTGTACATAGCGTCGCATCGAGTCTCGTCGGTACCGCCAAACGCGTTAGAAACAAAAAGCGCGAACGTAGCAAGTCCAAGGAATCGTCGAAGCGTCGCGACAGTTCGGAATCGCGGTTGAACGCATTCGCGGATTTTTTTCGTTCGCCGTCGGGTTCGCGCAAGAGTTCGTTAAATTCGGCCCGGAGCTCCGAGCGAAAGAATTCCGTTACGATTAAAATCAACGACGCCGACGGCCTCGAGTCGAGTCCGGAGAATTCGATAAGCAAACCATCGTCACGCCACAAATCGCGTAGTTCCAAGAGTCCTCTGAGGGTTTTGGAAAAGATACGAGCGTGGGGTAGTCGCGATGCGCTCGATTGCAAAACGACACCGGTCAAAGTCGAGTACAGCGTTCTCGAGGATACGATATCCATTCCAAAGTTGGACTTCGTGAGTAACGAAACGAGAGATTACACACCGAGATTTTTAGCGGCTAATTCGCGCGAGGGCATTGACTTTGAGAATCTCGAATGCGACCTGTCCAATCTCGATTCCGAGCACTCGAACGACAGTTCAAAGTCGAAGAGCTCGATGAGATTCCTCGAGGAATTCGAACAGATAGGACCGAGATCGTCGCTCGACAGTACGAGAAGTAAATCTAGCGCCGCGTCGAAGCAGAGCGGACGTTATTCCGATCAGGAATTCGATATTAACGAGTCTTTGGAACAAAAATCAAAGAGTAACGAGTATATCGGTGTCGTGGAAGGCGAGAAGGATAATAATTCCGATGCCATTGAGAACTTCAACGAACGCCTCGCCGAGTCTCTTAGAATGGTTAGTCTGTCTAGGAGAAGCTCCGAGGGCGCGAGCTCCGCAAGCTCCGTATCCTCGAATATTCTTGCGACTGAGAAATTCTTCAGAAAGAGTGATTAGCTAGAAGTTTCTATAATATTATTTTATAGTATATATATATATACATATTATATATATAAAAAAAGAAAAACAAAGTGTAGGATGAACTTGGCGACATGGTACTGGCGTTTAGGCTGTTTTCCAATGTGGTCCAAGCCGTAGTTGTCAAACAACACTGAGACGATAAAGAAATGCATTTTCTTTTTTTTTTTTCATCTTTTTCTCACAAACTTTCGATACGTATAATCATCGTCGAACTTTAATTTTCTTTTATCGATTGTTCCCACGGGAACGATTAACGAGCGAACGTTCTCTTGATCGCAGGCCTTTCCGAGGAGAACATCCACTCCACTCGTAAGTTCGCCTAACTATCTCACTCACTGTCACCCCTGCCCCAGTAGATATTTCTCTCTATATTTGATTTTACTTAATAATCTCCTTTTTTTCGTACCATCCTCACACATTATTGTCGCACCTTGTAGCCTCCTTCTGTAGTTTCTTCAATCCTTGACCTCGACACGGAAAAAAAAGTACCTACCGCTTGTGAAAAATTATTTTGCGAGTTTACCGTCTTACTTCTTTCGTTCTTTTCACTTCTTTCATTGTCCTGCCGAGAAACGAGTCACGTTAGTCGAGTTAAAAAGAATTCTAGCAAATGGTTTTGAAGTAATGCATGCAAACTCAGCTACTTGTCTGGTTCTTCTTCAAAGTCGTTGATAAACCGTCAATCTTGTTTGTTTCATTTTATTCGCCGGAGACAATCCACGAGGGGAGAGACCTCCGCGGGGAGACGTTAATGTATCCATTTTGCCAATTTTCCCCAATCGATGTTCAATCGTTCGACTATGTTTTGTTCGTGCCAATCGCCTTCTTGTCCACGTTACGTTACCTCTCGCTTCTTTTAATCACTATTATCAAACGACATTGAAAAATTAATTGTGCAATTGCGTAGGAGAAAAATGTTGGAAAAAAGGAAACGATAAGAAAAACCTATTGGTGCACGTAGATCCACCCGCATAGTAGTTACGTGATGTCAATCTTCTTGTCGATGTTCGCAAGAATTGGAAAAAAAAAAGAATTTTGGTGAGGGACCAGTTTTTAAATATAAGTTTATTTTAAGAGTCAAGCCCTGGCTGGTGGAGGGCCTGTTCAGGCTGAAGACGAAGCGGTGTGTGTCGAGAGACAAAAAAAACGAAACAAATTGACGATTGAAAACAAAATAGCAACGACGACAAACAGAAAAAAAACAGTACATAAAAAAACACGGAAACGAATGAAAAAGAACTAAAAGTGTTGTGTTGCGGTGGTAAAGGCTCAAAAAAAAGGAATCGCAGGGACACACATATCTGTGATTTTTCTTCAATCACCCTCCAGCTGTAATCAAGCCCGATCCGTTGCCGTAAACTTGTTTTTTTATTCATTAATTAATGATTATTATTATTATTACTATTATAATAACATAGTGTTCAATCTCACGTTCAGCCCTGAAAAGCAAGCAAAGCAGCCCGAGATGCAAGAAAAAAAAAGCGCGCAATCTTTCTGGTGTTGGTTCTATCTCGTTTAATTACTTGGAGTACCGTAACAGTCTAACAAGCAGATCTAACAGTTTCTCAAATACAAATTATGTTCCGAGACGATTGAAATTCAAATTCGTGATATCGTTCGGTGTACTGCAGTTATTATTTTTTTATTTTTCCTTCTTTTCATTATCAGTCGAATCGAACGATGTTCAGCCCAACATTAAATTACTTTGCAATGCAAGTGAGCGACAAAAGAAAAGTTTAATTACCGGTTAGAGACGAGACAAAAAATGATAAAAATAAAAATAAAAAAGTAATGCAAATCAAATGAGAACAGAGAGAAAAAGAAAACAGAATTATGCGCACACTACAAAGTTCATAGACGAAGTCAACACGCACACACACACCTGTATTTAGACATAGAACTTTTTTCAATAAAAGCTTTTCAGTTGTACACGTTGAATTTTGTTTTTCTAGTTTTTTGCGAATTTGTCGAAAATTTTACGCTCGGCCCTTTGAAAGTTTCAGAATTCGAATTTCGAGTCGTTTTATCTTTTTTGTTTTTTTATTGCGTTTTTTAGGACTTTACGATCGATCTCGAGACGCGCTTTGCAATTATGGAAGCAGAAGAGCAATTAATAGAAAAAAAGGAACGTAACATTCTTGAGTGGTGGGAATCGGATGGATTGTTACAAGAATCCGAACGCTTTAACCGGCCGTTTAATCGTCCTTAATCTTTAAAGAAAATGTATAAAAAATTACTGTAATTCGATCAGTGACGAATAATTTTTTTTTCTTTTGTTAAGGGCGTTTACGATCGCGTGTGTAATATTATTGTGGTTCGAAGCCGAGCGTAAAAAACAATTACCTTGCATGCATATCCCGTAGAATCCTAACTTTTTAACTCCGTATGGGTATGGTCCTTCTTCGCTCACCTCGGAAATCCTTACTTTGGGATTTTGAATGAACTTCGGGACGAAGTTTCCTCGACCGTCCGTCACGCTGCGAAAAAAAAACAAGAGCGAGAAAAATTGTTACAACAAATCAATGAAAAGTCGATCGATAAATTTGTAGCCCCTTCGAGAGAAAACATAAAGACCGTTTCGTCTTGGATCAAGAACAATTCATCTCTCAGTATAACAAGTATTCAGTATTATTGTTTGTACGATTTTTTCTCTTATTTCTATTAGTTGAGTAACGTATCGTAGTATTGCGCACAAAAATTTCGTCTATCGCATGCCCCAGATAGACCATCGGAAGATTTTGTTTGTTACACGAGAAATCTGAATCTTCTAACGTGCAACTGTTTAACTTAGCTCGAATCTCTTCAGTAACCTTGTGTTATAAAAGTAGTAATAGATAGATAGAAATTCGCATCGCTTGCGAGAGGTCATCGTAGAGTGAAGGCAATCGAAAGAAAAGAAGGCCGAAGCATGTTTTACTTTACTAAATTGGCTGCGAAATTAATATGCTTCAAGGAAACGTCTGTAAACTAACTAAACAGAGTTTAAAAGAAGGAAAATAATCTCAAAATGCCCGAAGGTAAGAAATGAATCGCGGTGCTAATCAGATTCGAATGAGAGCTATGCGAATGTTCTAACAAATAGAATAATCTCAACGAATCGAAAAACAACCGAAACTGCTGCTGCTTATTATCGGCGATATCTCTGTCGTTAAAAAAACAATTCGTACAAATTAAAATGAAGAAAAAGAAAATGCCTAAGATAATACGCATCTCGCTTTTGCCCTTGCAAAAACAAAATTGTTTCCTTTGTAGATTACACAGCTCTGCCGACGGAAATATCGTCGGAATGGATCACGACGGATTATCCGATAAAGCCGGGACTGACCGGACCGTACATAATGCCGATGCCGGTACCAATGCCGACGCTTTACAACGGAGAAGCTAAGAAACCAAAGTTAGGGATAATTGAGCTCGTACTGTACAACATTGCATCGATGCTAGCCGGCGTCGCGACCGGCTACGACGTGAGGATGTCGAACGTATCGCCGATTCATCCGAGATTGCAGCCAAAATCGGCCGAAGGAGAGGACGAACCGCCGCCGTGGTGGTTTCAAGCTGACACTGGATCCAATAGAAATTCTGGATATCTCGGGCCGGAGTATGAGTTCAGCTCGAGCAGCGGATATCCCCACAATACTTATCACGGACCGGCGAGACATTACAGGTAAAGTTTCTTTAAAAACCTTTTCTCGTGACTGCTATGAAATAATATAATTTTTTATTCTCCTATCTGTTTATACGTTAAAAAAAATATCGTTGCCGACGTGTACAAAAATCGGCGGTGTGAAGAAATCAGTCTAAGATCTTACAAGTGGGATTTAGACTATCCTAAAAATTAATATTTCCTAAATCAATAATATTGGATTTGAATTGATAATATTCGCCGCTGCGGTAAAAAATTTGTATTATACGTGCAGATGAAATGGGAGCGCGTTCAACCCTCGAGGTCTGTGATACTCCAGTATTATAGGAATGTATCTTTTTTTTCAGGCCGTTCCTGAGCAGTATGGGAGGCATAGCTCCCGGTCTACCACCGAACGTGATGCCGGACAAGCCTCTCCGATTTACGGATTCACCACAGCACTACGGTGGTAGCACAGGTTCGAACGTACCGACGCCGAGCCCGCGAAGAAAGTCCTCGAGTACGAGCAACGAGGAAGCCTATTCGCCGGAAACAGGCAGAATCGATAGAATCGAGAGAGTTCCGACGATCTACATGGGCAACGTTGCTCCGTATCCGGATTACGGTCCGCCGGTTTACGCAATCGCTCCACCGGAATACTACAGGCCACCCGAATCCGCGTATTTCGTTACGGCGGACGACTATCAGTAAGTTGAAACCATGAAGAAAATTTACCGATTTAGGGTTTCAAACTTTTTTTATGTGTTTGAAGTTGGACGTATTGTTTAATGCGCTATACGAAGATCTAGAAGATTTCAAGTAGTTTTACTGTCTCGAAACCGAAATATTACCGCTTCATGTTCGAATAATTCGCACCTAGTTTATGAGTGAACTATTCAGGAATCGTATCTTCGAAATCGTTGGGTCAAAACTGCATTCGAGGAGGTAATAGCAAGTAAAAGTATGCCAGAAAGGGATTGTACGGAGACCGAAAAAATTTGAGATCTTTTTTGGAGAGATACCTTTGCGGTCGTACGACTTCAACAAAGCTGCAAGTTATCGTCTTGAAGCTTTTTTTTCAACACTTTTTTTTCCATTCTTTTCAGCGATCGAATGCTCCAATGTCCGGATTTCCCTCGCGCCTACGACAATCCGAGCAGCATCAACAGTCCGGCACGACCGACACCTCGACTACCGGCTTACACGCATCACCGGACGTCCTCGAACGTCTCGAACACGAGTACCTCAAGTCAGAGCAACGTAAATCCAACCTTCAGACTCGAGGATGAAGCGGATTACGCTCTCTACTCGCCGAATCACTACTATCAACGCTCGTCAAACGTAGTGACGAGTATCGGTAATTACGGAACGAGCATAATGAATCACGAGTACGGTTCGCAATACCTCAGCCGGCAGAACTCGCACGAATCGAATCCGAACTCGAGTTCCGGCGAGCGACCGAGCAACCTCGAGGTCGTCACGAGGCTACGCTCCAGTCTCAAACGATCGAATTGCGCCTACAATTCACCGAACAAAACAACGTGCACGAGTAAAAACAATTCGGGCTCGGGCACGCCGACGAACCCAACTCCGCCGGATTCACTGACGTCCGAGGATTCGAGCTACGTGTCGGCCAAGGACAGTCAGATATCGATGGGTCGCGTGCGATTTTCACCGGTCACCTTCGACCGGGACACCATATCGAGAGAGCATCGTGAAGCGCTGCTCGATATTCCCGTGCACGGACAGAGTCAGGATATAACTGTGCCTATACAAGCGAATCGACGCCTCAGCAGAAATCGTAAACCCAGCATTACCGAACTCGAGCGTGATTTTTTGTCATAGCACTGGCTCATTTAAGGGGAAGCTGGATAACTCGCGTCAACAACGTGAGTATACAGAATCTCGTTCGCAAGTTAAAGTGTTACATGAGAAAGGATGAGGAAGAAAGAAAAAAAGATTGATAATCAACAACAAGAACACCATCATTCGGTGAATTATCGCTGGCCGCGATTTTCTCCAAGCACTGCCTCTCGTACGAGAACGAAACATTTTCTCGATATCTAAGTGTATGATGAATGAGTGCAAGATCCTTTTTCGATATTTTCTTTCTTTTGATTATTCGTCGAATGTAACGTCGCTCACATTCCTCGCGGCGAGAGCGATTGAGACAACACATTCCTTCGGCGCCCGGTCTCACGGGCCGAACTAACGTTCGACGCGACGACGGCGTTTTCACAGACAATTTTATCCTTCGCATTCTTTTTTCTCTTTCGTCGAAATTCGAAAACGACATTCCTACAGATTCCAGATTGTCGAAAACGCGCGTTTATCATTTAACAATTTGTTTTCTCGTCTCCTCGAAAGGGAACGGAATCGATCGCGAATTTTTTAACGCGCCGAACGAGGACATCGCGATTTTTTGATATCGTAAAATTTGTGCGCGCATGAGGAAGCGAAGTGAAGAGTTAGCTTAGATGAAATTTTTGTAGCACTTGTATGAAAAGAAAAAAAAAACAAATAACGCGGAAAGTGTACAGTAGATTTTTCCTCGTAGTCGGAGAAAAGAAACATTGTAAATCCTAAGCGACGCGATACCCATCGGTTCGGGTATCTCATTGTACGAGTCTAGTGCGGCTTGTAAAATATTTGCACGTTTGTTTCACGGCGGAGAAGCATGCTCGCGAAAATGTTACGCAGCGAGAGAATAATCAGCTGAACGACCGTATAGAGATCGCGATTAACGAGAATTAGAAACGCTTCGAGGTTCTCGCTTCGAAGCGTTAGAAAGTTTATACCTAAAAGTCGATGTTGTACATATATCGGAAGGCACTCGAGCAGAAACACTTAACACAATTTGCCACTTTTGGATAACAACTGAGCAGCATTCCTTACATTCCCGACGGCGCCTATCCCGATCCCGGTCCCTTAAACTAGATTATCAAGATAATGTGTACCTAACGAAGGACGGATTATCCCTGAGGGAAAATATTATCGAATCGCCTTAGAAAGGAGTATTCATTTTTCTCTCCTACACAAGGAGAACGTTAGTGGCAAATCAAAATCTATCGAGCAATCGTATTCACATTATTATTAATTGTAACGATTTTTCCTCTTCGACTCATTGACTTCTGTTCCGACGGAACCCGCGCGATGCTCTCACCAACCCTCTAAACGACGATCATCAGTATTTTAGAATACACAAACGGAATGTACATAGAATATATTTGAAAGGAGAGTAATTATTGCGATCGCCTTGTCGGCGCATCTGCCGGGAAGCCTGTTTGTTCTTTTGCGGTGGGAAAACTCGACCGTGTTTCTCGGAGGTAATTTTCTTTCTTCGGGACTAGAATTTCGACTGATTCGCTTCTTAGACTTCGTTCGCGACGAAAAATAGAGAAATTCGATTAGTTTCTTGTGCGAATCACCGAGGTACGCGAAAAAATCGGAGATCAGTAAGAAACAGGTGAAAACGCGCTCGAACGATTTGCGTCGAATCGGATTTTAGCACAATTGTATTATTCCTGTTTCTGCGATAGAGTGAAACGAAAGTTAGAGGGGGATTAATGTTTTTTCTTTTGACCATGTATTTCATCCGATTTGCCCATTTGTGCTGTACAAAGATATTCCGCGGTGCTAGTATATCAAGTACTTAATATAAATCTTAAGTGTGACGAAGAAAAGAGGGGTGAAAAAAAAACAAGAAATAATTCGAAATGCTTCCACAATAATCGCGTATTGTTGAGATAAAAAAAATGTGAACAAAATGAAAAAAAAAAAAAAAAAAAACACGATTTTCTTTAAGGAAAACGCTAATCATCACTAATCGGTGATAGTATCGACGAGTTAATTTAAATTAAGTAAAAAAGAAATTGAAACAAAGGGGGAAGAAACTTTTAAGTAATAATCTAATACTCGGCAGCTAACGACGTAAGATTGTGTAATGGCGCAAAGCTCGCCGAAAGTGCTAGTCTAAGCTATATTTATTTTTTTATACCATTACAGTTCGTCTAGATTAATTTAACGAGTCAACGACTTTCCCATTTCGCTCTATCTCTCTATCTACGTCTTGCTTGATTCGAGTAAAGAGAAAGAATAACAATTGAACAAGAAAGAAACAAAGATTCAAACGACGCGACGTAATTTTCATACTTGCCACTGTTACCCGTGACTCGCGTGCTCGGTAATCACCGTGATTGATGAAAAATCATTAATCGACGAAATTTTTTTCTTTTTTTATCGTTCAACTCGTGAAACTCGTAGCAGACACCTCTCGACACTCTGACACCGTACGTTTAGTTCACGTCTTGCTATACCGGTAAAAGCCTTCAATGATACACGCTAAAGTTCATCGCCACGAATAAGACCACAAATCGCATCCCTGTTACCGTTATACTACGTAGTTATCCAAGCAATCGTACCGAATACGCGCTATCAAAGTACAGAGATAATTCGTACCCGACCAAGCAGATTGTAATTACGAGTAAATTAGCGAAAAGAACGATGAAGTATGGAAAAATAAAGAGTAACGTGTCTCGTTAGCATGTACAATATTCGTGCCCTGATTAACTAAGCGACGAAAAAAAAATTATGAAACGTTAGAAACAAGAAAGAGAGAGAAAATGTCGCGTTGCGCGCAGCTTTTTCTTTCTGTAGAACTTGTATTAACGAAAGGGAATGTAATTCAGCGTCAGTATTTTTTGTAAAAAAGTAAACGTAGGCTCTAGAACGAAAAAAAGAAAAGAATCTACAATAGACTCGTCGTAATTATTGCTCTGCGCTTTGGGTTCACAGACAACGTCGCGATTTGTTGTTTTTTTTTGTAAATTCGTAAGTCACGAAATTCATAACGACTCACTAGAGTAAGAGTGTTATTGTTAAGCTGTTGAGTGCAATGTGTTTTATGTATTCACAAGCCCGAGATAAGAGAAGCCGGCTCTGCTTTCGCTACGCCGACAGATCATAAAAAATTATAATAACGAAGGAATGCGCGAAGCGCTTGAGAATTTTTTGTTTTCGCTTGCAGCGACGAAAATCCCGAGACTCGGGTGCTCTGGCCGAAAAACGTTGTCTGTGAAAACTCGTGGCACAAAATGTTTTTTCTTTTCCTTTTTATCGGAGGAACGCGCGAGATGATGAGATTAAAATCAAAGGCAAACAAAACGAGCGTGGCATTATGTTTTTTTTTTGTTTTAAATAATAACTTTTTGCGAGAAAAAAGAAGTGAATAGAAAAAGGGTGAAGAACGATGAAACCGAAAGTCGAATATAAATTGTTAATTAGTCAATGAATATTAATGCGAGAAATGCAATAACGACGGAACTATTTCCCCACGTGTTTAATTTTACTCTTTGAATTTCTTTGAAAAAAAATAATAATAATAAATAAAAGAAAAGGAAGAAAAGAATAAAAACAAATTAACAAAAGAATAAAAGGACAGCTAAATATTCGAGATCGGGTGTTCGCGGAAGTAAACGAAAGTCTTACTGCGCTGTCTGAAACCTGCACTAAAAATTCATGTATTTTTTCAAGTATTGTACATTATACTATACATATTGATTATACAAATTATAAATAGCGATTGAATTATATATATATATATATTGAATATATAATGATTAATATTATTATTGTAATATTATGACAGCGTTCCGCGAGATGTAAGCGAGGCGATTATTATTAATAAACAATTTCGAATAATGTGCGGAAACGATTTTTTTTTGTCTTTGATTCCGCGTGACAGAAAACCTCCAAATTTCTCTTCTAAGCCGAAATCTCAAAATTATCGTTAACGACAGCAGACGAGCTGGGAAAACTAAATGGCAACGAAAAATTGCAGTTGCAAAGATTCCACGATAGTCGAGGGAATATTCGGCGAAATAAACAGCTTCGACGATGGACCGAGTGCGGGAGATTTGCTGTCGTTATCGGGCGGCGACGGTGAATTTTTACCCACGCCAATAAAATCTTACACTCTCAGCAATTCCAATCGAATGGAAGTCATTCTGATCACGTGGGGAGCGACTATAGTTTCTCTGAAGTGCCCGGACAAATACGGTAGAGCCGGGGACGTGGTTCTCGGTTTCGAAGATCTCAAGAGTGAGTATCACCGAATTATCTTGCCGAAAATTTTTCACGAATTTTCTGATGATCTTGTTTTTTTTTTACAGGCTATATGAATCCCCAATTGAATCAGTTCTTCGGTTGCGTGCTCGGAAGATGCGCGAATCGTATAAAAAATGGAAGTTTCAGTATCAAAGGCAAGGATTATCAATTATCTCTGAACGATAATTACAAGCATCACTTGCACGGCGGAGTGAGTATAATCGAGAGTTGGAAAACGATCGGTTATCGGCGAAATTTTGCTAAATAATATGGCAGTGTTCAAATTTTAACAAATTGTTTGCTATAATTTACAATTGCGTAAAAAACTTTCGATCTTTTTCTATTCGTCGCTGTAGAACAACGGATTCGGGCGTCAAATTTGGGAGGCTTGCGTGGACGGATGTACAGTGGTAATGACTTATATGAGCGAGGACGACCAAGAGGGATATCCAGGAGCAGTTCTTGCTACAATCAGGTTCAAACTCACACCCGACAACAAGCTCGAAATCGGCATGAGAGCTACAACTACGAAGCCGACTATCGTTAATTTGTCTCACGGATCTATGTTCAATCTTGCTGGTCACGTTAGTTACCTCAACAACGAAAAATAGTTAAAAAAAACCAAATATCGAAATTTTGCGGTATACATTTTTTTGAAGGATGCCGGTGAAGACGAATTGCGCAAGCACAGGGTATCTTTGAATTGCGATCGTTGGACCTTCACCGATCTGCCGGATCCAGTGCCGACGGGAGGTGTTCGCGGCGTCGGCGGTACAGTTATGGATCTTCGGATACCCAGATTTTTGGGCGACGCTATCAAAGCTGTATTCTTAATTTTCTATATTTTTATTAATTGGCAAATTAGTGAATGTTAATTAAGATAAGTAAAAATCCACAGGTACCACCGGGAGAAGGTTTTGATCACAATTTCTGTGTCATAAGATGCTTGCAAGCCGGACTTAATTTTGTCGGTAGAGCTCTACATGCCGATAGCGGAAGGTACGAATTCATGACGGTCAAAGTCCATAATTAACTGAATTACATTAATATTAACTTGTATTTAGAATTCTCGAGGTTTACTCGGATCAACCAGGCGTCCAGCTTTACACCGGCTGCCGGTTGCCATCGAACGGCAGTGAATTCGATTTCTCCGAAACTACTGAGAAAAAAGGCTCCGAGGTAAGATAAAAATGAGTGTAATTCAACAGGCACTGAACAAGCGTTTGCGCAGGTGCCACCGGAGTTCGAGGAACCGAGCGACTTCGTCAGTAATCGAAGCTTTGAGGAAATGAATGCGAGAGGAGAATTCGACGAAGATTCCGACACGAATATTAATGAACCTTTGCGATTTATACCGGGAAAGAATGGAGCGCGATACACGAAGTTCTGTGCTTTCAGCATGCAGCCACAAAATTATCCCAACGCTATTAATTTTGTGAGTACTCTTTCATTTTTCTGTCAATTTTTCTCTAGTTTGATTTTGTGATTTGCCTTGCAGCCGCACTTTCCCTGTTCTATACTCCGTCCCGGTCAGGTTTACCACCACGATTTAACGTACAAGTTTGGCGTTCAGCTCGGGAATTATATGTAGCTGTGACAAAGTATGAAAAGAGATTCAGACTCACGGAATTTTCGGTTACGTGCCGTCTAAAGCTTTTTTCCTTCTGGATGCGAAGAATTTGGCTATGTCGCTTATAGTCGTTCTAAACGCTTCGTTGACCACGAGCGTACGTTGAATCCATCCGGGAAGCGATTGTTTCTTGTTCGTGTAACGCTTGTCCAACAAGACCACCGTCGAGTAATCATTTATGTGCCTCACGGCCCTGCCGATGCACTGATTCACGGCTTTCATACACGAATTCTCGTAATAAGCATTCCCAGCTCCGGGTTTCTGCAATAACGCAACGGAGAATTAGTCAAATAAATTTTATCAAAGAAAAAAGTCGATCCTCTATTGAATACAACATTTTACTCACCACATTCTCGTTCATATATTTCATTTTTTCCTGCAACTCCGGCGATTTTATGTTGGGATACGGCATTCCCACGACAATCACGCATCTTCCGAGATCGTCGGAGAAGTTGAGACCTTCGCTTAGTTTTCCACCTGCGCAATAGTGTTCAAAATCATATTATCGTAAATTTTTCGCGCTATAATCAACAGAAGACGGTGAAAAAAAGAAACCTTACCGACGACGCTGAACAGCAACGATCCGTTTTGCGGACTCTTCGGATTCTTGACGTCGCGCGCGTAATTTTCCAGAATCGTGTTGACCTGAGACGCGAGTTTGGGTTCGCGATAGATTTGCTTCTTGCCGCGAATCTTTGCGATAACGCCGGCTTTGTCGAGATGCTTGAACAGAGTTTCTTCGTAGCCGTAGGAAGGAAGGAAAACTACGATTCCTCCTGGCACGATGTTGCAGAGATTTTGCAACGTTCTGCCCAATTCGTTTATCTGAAACGCGAACACAAAATTGCATTCGTCGCGCAATTGTACAGTAGTATAGAATTGTTGTGATCGATTGATTACCAGCTCGGGATTTTGGCGATTTTGATAATTGAACTCGAACGAAACACCGGTCGGACCGCGCGTTACGATTCTCGTCATAATATTTTCCTTCGGTATAACGTGATCGCACGAGAATGTGACTATTCTCTCGGGTTCGGCGCCGGCGCTTATGAACAGTTGATCGACGAATTCGGAAATTGGTTCCATCGTTCCACCCGCGAGAACGATCGATCTGGCTTCTTTTACTACAAAACGAATTACACTTTTACAATTTATAACTCGAGTGCAACAGAATAATTAGTTAATAATTATTGAATTATAAAAAATAAAAAATTATTTAACGATTTCTTTCGTTACGTTTTCAAAATGTTATTATAATTCAATGAGAATTATCTCGGACTCACCGATGTCGTGAAAGTGAACAGCGGGATTCATGAGTAAAAATTTGAGGGTTCCTTGGCCGATCGTTGCACCGGGTATAACGAAAATTCTGCCATCTTCGCTGCCGCTCTTGAGAGATTCCAAGAAGCTTATGACGAACATGAGAGGATTGTTTGAAGTCTCCTCCTCCCAATTCTCCTTTTCCTCGATTTCCTCGGGCTGACTATCCTTGCCTTGAAGAACATTGAGAAAAGCCGAAACTCCGGTCTTCGTCGCGGTAACGGAACGCACTATCAAATCGCCGCTGTACTTTTCCACGTAACCTTGAAGTTTGTGAGACAATTTCGAGCTCTTGACAAACTCCAATAGCTCGAACACATTGACGGTATCGATTTCGGCGAATTGCTCAAAATTCTCTATTTTGTAAACCATCGGCGTGGTTTCCATCGAGGATGTGTCCGTCGCGCGAGATTTCGCCGTGCCGCCGAGAACTTTGATGAGCTTTTTCAAGCAGAAACTCAGTCGGCTCAGATGAAGAACGTTCTTGGCCGAGAAGAGTGATTCGAATCTGTAAGAAGCATCAAAGACTCGAGGAACTTTAGTGGAAATTGCTTATCGAAGCTCGCAGCTCTCGGCGATCTGTGTGACGAACCGTTTTTGATACTGCGTCAGTTGACTGTAGCAATGAAGAATATTTCTTCCGGTAACCGTCGCGCTGTGCATACGCTCGATAGCCTCGAGAAGATTGTGCGCTTCGTCGATAACGAGAATGTTCCCCCTGAGATCTATTCCCGAGCTTACTCTCGTGTTCTTGTGCAATATCGAGTTATAAGGCACGAGAACGACTTGACCGTCTTGAAGCGATTTTCGCGACGCGTAATAGGCGCAAGTCTCGTGCTCGGTCGCCGTTTTGGCGACTTCCTCCACGTCTTGAATATTCGCGACGATTTCCGCGATCATCAACGACTGATTGCCGGGCATAAACGGACAACTCGTCGCGATCTTCGAACGCTTGAGATCCTTCTCTTTTTTCGACGTTGTTTTCTTCTTTCTCTGCAACTGGAGGCAACGCTCGTTTATCAGATTAACGTGCTTCAGCCTCTTCACGTCCTTGTTGATGCAGTAATTTTGCCTAAAGGGCAAAATAAAAAAAAAATAAACAACAAAATGCAGTAAACAAATTTAAGTAAGAAAAATAGTTTCACAAGGTTTTAGCACAAAAACTGTGAGTGCGCGAGTACATAGAATTTTTAATTATTAATAGTGATTTGAATACTGATATTTGATTCAATTTAATTCAAATAGCATTTGCTCACTAGCTTAGAAATATAAAAATAATAATAACAATAATTTATAAAAATATAGAATAATTTTATGTTGATGAACAGAATTGAAAAAAAAATGTCTTTCATGAAAAAAAAAAATACCTCGAAGCTAGAGGCACTAGAGATACTTCATCAGAGTAAGGACTTCTTTTCAATTCGCCCACAAATTGAGACAACTGAGAGTGCGTTCTCGAGCAGAAGAAAATCTGTGTGTACTTCGCAGGCTCGTCTTCCGTTCCCTCCTCATCCGAGCCCTCAGAATCGAGCCGAAGATCCTCCAGCAGCAAATCGTCATCAACATCATTTTTCGCAGTTGACGATGCTGCATTCGGCACATCCATCGTTTTGTTATCTCCCCCCTTAACAGGCTTGGATTTGAATTTTTTTTGTTTTTTAACATCGTCGGCTTGCTTAGCTTTTTCTTTGAACTTGTTTCGCCTGTCGGTGCGCAACTCTATAGCCTCTAGTTTTGCTTGGAGTTCTCTCTTGGATTTGTTAATCTGAATCTGTTGTACTTGCTCGGTGAACCAATCTCCCGCATTTTTGTCCGCGATTTCTTTGAGTTTTAGATCCAATTCCGAGATTTCTGTTACCAGAGTCTCCTTCGCCGAGTTCTCGGTGTCGACGAGCCATTTCAGAGCGCCGCAGATTATCGACAAGGATTTGCCGGTGCCTGTGGGACTCTCAAAAATTCCGAGATTGCCGTTCTCCAAACAGGCGTAAAGATTTCGCATGAAGTTTTCTTGTATCGCGTACGGTGCGAATGGAAACGGAAACTCGTCCGGTGGATTCATAATAAACGACAATGAGTAACTGTAAAACAAAAAAGTTTATAAAACTCGACAAACCGACAGTGTGTTGACGCTCTCGAGATCACCTGTTGCAGACGAACTTTGCTTTAGCGTCTTTTATCCGAACAATCGGCGAAGTTTGCTTACCGTTTGTCCCGACGAAAAACTTTACGACAACGGGCCTCGATGATTCTTGTTGCGTGACAATGATTTCTCGAATCTACAGAACCCTTCTCTTTTTTCTCTCGATCGTTCGAACTTGACGTCTAAAACTTTGCGCGCTCGAAAAGACAACGCGCGGCAGAACAGCTGCGCGCGGTGGCGACGATCGCGGCGGAAGAACGAAGCGCGCAAGTGCGAAAAACATCGAGAGAGGTTACGTTCGCGGTTACTTCCGGTTTCGGGAACGGCAGTCGCCGACAATCGCGAACACGAAAAGCACTCTCTTTGTAAACATGGCGCTCGACCTCACTGTCAAGGTTCATCCTGTCGTATTGTTTCAAATAGTTGACGCTTACGAGCGTCGAAATTTCGATTGCGTGCGCGTTATCGGGACTCTTCTAGGTGAGTCGCGAGTGTTAACAACAAAAAAATCTTCGGCGATCGACGTTTCTCGATAGTTTTTCTAGTGCGGCTGAGTAGCCGTCGCTCACAGTCGCATGGCTTTTCGCATTTTTTTCAAACAATTATGAACCATTTTTACACACCACTTTCATAAATTACAACCGATCCTCGAACTGTTGACGCAGTT
This sequence comes from Ischnus inquisitorius, assembly GCA_963924025.1. NCBI lineage: Eukaryota > Metazoa > Arthropoda > Insecta > Hymenoptera > Ichneumonidae > Ischnus > Ischnus inquisitorius. The sequence continues at coordinate 6,234,748 of OZ001248.1, forward strand.
TCTTCATTTTCGCTATTATTTCACGTACTTTTCAACGTTTCGGAGCAACCGAGATTTCATAACCTCAAGATTTTGTCGCAATCTTCAGGAACCGTGGAGAAGGGAGTAGTCGAAGTTACGAATTGCTTCTGCGTGCCGCACAAAGAGTACGATGATCAGGTCGAGGCAGAACTCAATTACGCCATGGATCTTTACGACCTGAATCATAGAGTCAACGCTCAGGAAAATATCGTAGGATGGTGGGCCACCGGCAAGGAAGTCACCAATCATTCGTCCGTCATTCACGAGTATTATGCCAGGGAGTGCAATAATCCTGTACACTTGACGGTAGATACGACTCTCATTAATACCACGAGAATGGGTATCAAAGCTTACGTCTGCGTACAATTGGGAGTACCCAATGGAAAGCAGGGCTGCATGTTCACGCCAACAAAAGTTGAGGTAAGCAGATGAAAAAATATGAAATTTGTTTAAAATTTATTATAATTTTTTAGTTTATTATAATTGAAAAAATAAAAAATAATCATTAAGAATCATAATCATAGCAATTAGTAATTATAATTAATCATGATAATTTTGACACATATATTTATTATTATTTTATTATATTATTCGTTTGTTTTAATCATGCTAAAAAGTATTTTTCAAGGCATCAACGATATTAAATGAAAAATATGTTTAGGTAACGTGCTATGAGCCGGAAATCGTTGGATTGCAACTTTGTCAAAAGACCCAGTTGCCGAACAACAAAACGACAGTGGCACAGCCGAGTGGCGGCGTTGAGCCGATGATGGATCTCGCGCAAATCGCCGAGGCGAGCACGAAGCTGTCCTCGATGTTGGAGCAAGTGCTGGCTTACGTCGACGACGTACTCGCGGGTAAACAACCTCCGGACAATCAAGTCGGCAGAGCGCTACTCGATATGGTCCACTCGGTACCGAAAATGAACACCGATCAATTCGACGAGATGTTCAACAGTAACGTGAAGGATCTCTTGATGGTCGTCGCGCTGTCGCAATTAATAAAAACTCAGCTTCAGCTCAACGAGAAGCTGACTCTACTGACGACACTCTGAGGCAAAAATCGTTCGCCGTTGCGACGAAACAACGATACAGTGAGGAACGATACTATCGAACGATTCGAGATTCGACACGATGTAACGCGAGTGCAACCACGAAGATCTGGTTTTGCCAACAAATAACATGCCAATTGCGATAAATAATTCATTTTCTTCGTTTTATTATTACAAATATCATCATTCCATGTGCTCGAGACGAGAGTTGAAAAAGCGCTTCGATGTTTTCTCTTCTTTCTTCTCTTTTTTTGTTGTTCGTTTCTTTACTCGTTATTATCGATTAGTGATGCCCAATCGGGTACGCGATTGATTTGCAAATAGTTCTCCTTGGTCAAGCACCTCGAAGGCAAATCGGCTATACCGAATATCGCACCGCCGAGCCAAGCCGTACAATTCGCCTTGCACGGGGCTGTGTGAAATTTGAATTTGTCGAGTTTCAATTTTGCCGAATACAAGTCGCTCTTGAGCAAACTCAGAAGCTCGGATTTCAAACGACTCGCGAAACCTTTGGTCATCGTCGTTCCACCTATTAGAATTATGTTCTCGGCGAGTGGACGTCTCGTGTCGATCGGACACTGGAAAACAACAAAATTATTAAACCATCGAAAATCGATAGAAAATCGAGACCAAATGAAAAACGTTACTTTTCATGGAAAAAAATCCGGGAAACCAGAGAACCTATTTGTTCTGACAGAAAATTGGTATAGTCAGGAATTTCTCCACGAAAAATTCGCAAAACAAGAGATTCGATGTTTTCCGACGGAAAATCGGGAAACCAGTATTTATTTCTTGGTCAACGCATATTTACCTTGACAATAGCGTCGAGTATCATCGTTGGTAAGCTGAGATTATCGTTGTCCCGTTCCCACAAGAGTTCGAAAGCCTTTTCTCTGACTTCGCCGGGAATTTGAAATGTTTTTATTCCCGGATATTTCACCGACGGTGGTGGCGCCGGCGCCTCGTCGGTTCCGAGTTTTTTCGAGCGCTCCATCGTCGTTACGAAGCACGTTCTTACTTTTATATCTTCTATCAATTTTTCCGGTAAATCCAGATCCGGCAATGCATCTTTCAGATCTTTTTTTAGGCACCTATGATTTTTTTTTCCAATGAATAGAAATCATTTAATTCAAGATTTATCGGGATTTAAAAAAAAGTTGATAACACAATAGTTGCTCACTTGTGAACAGCTTGAGCGGCGAGTGGCAAAGCTTGCCACGCCTTGAGAACGGCTACGCCTTCAAAAACCGGAATGAGAGTAGCCTCCGTGTACCCAACGTCTAGCACAAGAGCCGTATCAGTGCCGAGTGTGCTAATCGTCACTAAGTGAGTCGGCAGCAGCATCAAAGATCCAATTTCGAAATGCCTGAACATCACTTTGGCCAGAGTTTCTCTGAACTGTGTCGGCGTCAGCAACGATTCGAGGACTATGACTCTCACATCTTTCGGACTTATCGTGACGTGTCTGAAATAAAAGATAAGAAAAGCATGCATTTTTTTCTCTATAAATTATAAAAAACTGAGAAGCTGAGTCTCACCTGAAGAACAGTAGATGAAGAAACTCAACGAGCAATTGATACAAATCTTCGGTGTCATGGTACTCGAAAATTTTTCTGATTTCTTTGGTCACGGAGCATTTAACTTCCGTTCTGATAACACCGCGCGGCGTTGCCTCGCCGGCGTAACCGAATCTGTCAAGAAAAATTTTATTGTCGCGAAACAACGAACCGTTTGTTTGTCTTTATTGTTCCGCGTTCGATCCGTTCGATCGGCCAACGAATCGTTTGTTTTTCTCGATTATTCCGCGTTCGATCTGCTCGATCGAACGACAATGTACTTACTTGGTGTACGCGGCTCCGATATCCAAAACAACGACCTGCTTGTCCGCGACGTACCGAATGCCCTCGTAAGTTCTGTGCATCTTCGCCGACCACTACGGGATGATAATAAGAAAAGCTACGGGGTAACGTCGACGAAATGTATTACGATTTACACTCGAATCATCGCTCCGGAGCGAAAGTGTGTTTTTTTGACAGATCGCACGTATCCACGGGCGAAATACACCGTGCTGGGGCGAACGGTGTCAGAGTCGTTTTGCGCGCCCTCTCGCGTGAAATTTTCACGATCGTCGGTAAGCCGGCCGCGAAAATAGAGATCGATAGTAGCGCGCGGTGATACGAAGGGAAACCTTCGTTTCGCGCGATACGACACGCGGACTGTCGACACCACGTTGATTGTTATTTGTTTGTCGAAGAGACGTGATTTAATTGTTCAAGAGATCTTAACGAGTTGTTATTAGTGTTGATCATGGTGGCTGAATTGAAAGGGGGTTTCAAAAGTGAGTTTACGATATTCTTCATCGAGTTCGTGAACGTTTTGAGATTTTCGACACGTTTTGCAGAGGTTAAGATTATCCGAGCCGCATCCCAGGAAATTCTAAACAAATAGTCGCAAACAATAAACTGTTTATTCAAATTTCCAATCTATTGTTTAAAAAAACAGCCTTTATTAATTTTCACAAAACTATAAACACTTCACTAATAAATAATATAATTTTTCTTCAAATATTTTTTTTGCAATAGAATTTCCAAAAGATAATATTGAATAAATTGAATCTGCAACTGTCTACAACATTTTCATCGAGATTATATTTATAAATGTTATCAACTTCGGAAATAATGATGAAATTGTGCATATTGCAGCTCTGTTTCTACGTTTCGATGGAAACTGCACTGCGCAGCATCAATTGTTCTACAAGGAGCATTCCGTGAGAAATCAGGATGCGAGACATCCGAAAGGACGTACACTTTTTGTTCTGAATCTACCGCCATGGGCCAGTCCAAACCCACTGAGAACAACCTTTGCCAGTGTCTGTGGAACGGTTAAATCTGTGACTTTGACATCCAGCCCAGGAGGAACTTCGAAGACAGGTTTTGGCACAGCTTACATAGTATTTCAGAGAGAATCTGGCTTGGACAAGGCTCTGGCGCTTCCTGCCAACACTACTTTGACTTTACACGAGGAAGACGACCCCTGCACAGTTGGATTAACCAGTGAGTTAAGCCACTAATTCTATAGTTTGTACAATTATTTTTTTTTTTCAAATGGAATCGATTTAGAAATTATTAACAAAAAGTAAGTATTGAATAAAACAAGAACTGTGGAAAAAGCTGCAGATTAAAATCGCACAAAATTGGATTAAATTAACTCTGTTGTCTCAATAAATCTGTAATAATGATATGTTATAATACACAGAACATCCTTGATTTTTCGACTTTTTATTTTTTAGAATGGTGCAAAGAATACAACGCGACAGTAAAGTGCAACGAGGCAACAACGAAAAAAGAGATTGAAAAATACATGCGCGATTACGACGAGAAAGTGGCGCAAAGATTGGCCGGAGCGGGCGACGATGAAGAGGAAGTTGACGCGGACGGTTGGGTCACCGTGTCAAGTAAAAAGAAGCGAGGGCAATACGCACCGGCGAGAAAGGAATCGACGATTAATAGATTGCACAGCAAAGAGGAGCGGAAGAGTGGAAAGAAAGAATTGCTTAACTTTTATACTTTCCAGATACGCGAGTCCAAGAAGCAGAGTAAGTTATCGCTATTCTCGTATATTTCCGTCATCATTGCATGCAACTTTAGAGTTTTCGAAGTCTGTAACGCTTTTATTTTTCAGATATCGTCGAGCTGAGAAAGAAGTTTGAGCTTGACAAGAAAAAGCTTCAACAGCTGAAACTTAAAAGAACCTTCAAGCCCTTCTCATGATTCTTCACCGCAACGAAAACCATAAACTCTCGCATTGATAGTTAATAATAATACAAAGACCTTTTTATTCTTATATTAACAATGTACAGAATTATAATACAACAATCGATCATTCGTGCTACGAGGCTTTCGAAGCGTAAGTCTGCAGGGTCCATTCGATTAAGAAATGTTTGAAAGCCAACGGTTGTAGAAGAGCCAATAGTTCCTCTGAAAAAAAAGAAAAATAGTTAAACGAATTTTACCATCGCGATTGATAACGCAACACAAGTTACGACAACCACTCACGTTTATTTCCGTAGATGCAATTAGCCGACATGGCAGTACTGACTGCTTGCGCGAGTCTCTCCATCGCCAAATCGCGCAATTCTTTTCCCGGATTGTTTCCCGGATTTTGCAGAAGCACGGTAAGCGTTCTCGTCGTATCGGCGAGATGTTGCGCCGATATGGCGTGTTTGTTGCTACTGCTGTTCGTCAAACGAAGCACGGAATCCATGAGAAGCTGTTGAATCTTCGAGTAAAATTTGTTTCTCTCTTCGATTGATTGGGGATTCGCGTTGTCGGGTTGTTCGCGCGCCGGGCTGAGAATGCACCATCGAAATAAGCCGGCGATCGGCGTTATCGGAGTCATTGGAATTCCGCCGGTCGGCAGTGCCGGATTGTCCATGAGGGACGTCAACAGCAGACTCGGATTCTCGTCTATCCAGTCGCCGGCGCGTTTCAACAGTTCGTTCGGCGGATCTTTGTCCTTGTAGACCTCGCCGATCGCGGTCAACAGATTGGCCGTGAAATGGGGCACGAGTACCGGTAGGTGCTTCAATTTCTCGATCGAATTCGGCGTGTAGACGAAAAAATCGTCGAGCACGTGACGCGCCAGGCCGACGCTCTGCGAGGACGTCGAGCCCAGTTGCTGCATCCACATTCCCGTGGAATCCAACACCTCTTTGTTCTGCGTTGCTATCGCCAACGACACGAGATTACCGAGAATCTTGAATCTCGTCGATTCCGCGGGATAGAGAAACAGAAACAACGCGTTTCTCACGGCGGGCTGACGCTCCGGTCCCCGAAAAAACGTGCTCATCACTTCGATCAATTGGAGCTCCTGAAGAGCTACGGGTTTCTTCTGCTGTTTCAATTTCGTTAATTCGCCGAAAACGAATTCTTCCATCAGATCCGTTTGCAGCTGAATCTGCAGACGAGCGGGCGGTCCGGGCATTCCGCAGAGATTCGCTTTGAAATGTTTTATTGTTATTTTTTATGACACTAATGTAAATAGGAGTACGGAAAACATACGCGAATACACAAAATTATAACCTTACCTATAGTGGCTAATGCTTCCCGGGCGCAGTTCGGGAATTCCAATTTTCGCAACCAATATTTTATATCCGCGTCCGTCATCGACGGATTCGGCTGCTGAAAATTCGGAAAATTCATGATTTTCGTGAATGTTTTGTTATTGTTCAAACGTCGATGTTAGAGGTAAACAATCGTATAGGAAGCCATTTTTGATGGCTTCGAAAAAAGCGAAAAAAAAACCCTCGCCGGGTTCGTTCGCGTCGCTGCGGACGCGGCTTCAGATTTATATGTTATCGCGTCCGCCCCCCGTTGTCGCGACACGACACGTTCGGCCCAATCGGCGTGACCCACGCGTTTCGCTGTCAGTTTTTTAAAAATGGCCACGAGGCGAATAATGGAGAGATTATTTTTCACAATAATCGTCGTTATTTTATATTTCACGAGTCCTCTGACAGGTAAGAAGCGTTTCCGCGCGTCGCGGATAAAGAGCGTTTGTTTTTCGTGCGATCGATCGCGTTTTTGGAGTCAGGCTTCATCGTGATAACGACGTTTTAAGTTTTTGCCGAGCGTCGAGCTCTCTCCCCGGTTATCGTGTTAAATCTCCCTGTCATCCGCCTATAATAATATTGGAATTATCAAAAAGAGACGCAAAGTCATCGTTTTTTTTGTTTAAAAAAATAAAAAATTTGCAGCCAAAGGCACGAGATATGTGACATGTAGCTCCGTACTGAAATTGATGAATGTCGATTACAACGTACGATTGCACTCTCACGACATCAAATACGGCAGTGGCAGCGGACAACAATCGGTCACTGGTACGGAGGTGAAGGAAGACGGAAATTCTTACTGGCTCGTCAAGGGCGAAACTGGAAAACAGTGCACCAGAGGGTTAGCGCTTTAAAATGCCTAAAAAAAAATTCTGTCGCTATTATATATTTCAGGACTAATTTACGTTCGGCAATTGTTTGCAGGAAGCCAATAAAATGTGGCGACGTCATTCGATTGGAGCATGTGGCGACCAAGAAGAATCTTCACTCCCATCACGTCTCTTCTCCTCTGAGCGGCAGACAAGAAGTTTCGGCCTACGGAGACGCGAAGGGCGAAGGCGATACCGGAGATCACTGGCTCGTTGTTTGTCAAACAGAATTTTGGGAGAGAAACGAGCCCGTTGAACTCAATCACATCGATACGGATGTGTAAGTTTCCTACCTTGTAATTTGTAGTCTTAGTCAGATTTTAAGAGAGTTCTTAGGCTCGAAACACCTTTTATTGGATACTATAAGCACCATCAGTATTCGAAATAACGAAAGCAATTTTCGCCTTATCTTATAACTTATCAGTGATATTATGACGAAAATGTTGCCATATTAGAGTCTCTACAATGATTACTGGAGCCTCCAGGTAAACTTTGGAAAGAAACTGATCCACAGATTTTGTTTTAGTACTGAGTCACAATTAATCGCTTGGATCTGCTGGATATGAACTTTTATTTATTTATGGTTTTTTAGGTGACAGTAAGTTCTATATTTTTAGCAATTTCCATACTGTGTCTCAATAGAGGTGTTCTTTATATTCTCGCATGTCGATTTCATTACGATTGATCTTTAAAATATTACTATTTGATGAAGATTCGCAACGTTTAAGGTATCGAATCTCGCAGAGCTGTTCACAGCCTTACTAAGATGTAAAAATATTGGTGTGGTATTCGACGCTCAAAAAACCGAGCTTTACTGATTTATTGAATTTTTTTCGCGGAATCTCCTCCGAGTTACAAAGATTGGTTTTTTTCAGATTCTTAGCCGTTAGCGGACGAACCTACGGGTCGCCGATCGTGGGACAAACCGAGGTGGTCGGTGATTACACGGGCGTGAAGGGTGCGACGCAATGGAAAGCCATGGAGGGGTTGTTCATACATCCGACCGATCTCAAAACGCAACATTACGAGCACACGGAATTATAAGATATTTTAAAACTTCAATTTTCGTCATCGATACGAGGCTTTAGTGAAATTCTTTTTTTTTTCTTCATACCGCAAAGACCCGCAACAAGTCCGCCGTGGACGAACACAGTCAGGATCTACGCGACATCGCGATACTCTCCGAATTATAGGTGTAAAAGAAAAACAGCTCCATAATAAACGGCCAAACAGACTCGGCCGAGAGACACACAAGTTTGAGCCACTCAACGCTCGGTCCTATGTTATGCTTTTATAAAGCATCAATTGTGTGCAACTAATCTTCATCTACATTTAAAAGAAATCAAATCGTAGTTTAATCCATTCGCGCGGGGAGAAGATATGCGTAATGGAAACAATGAAGATATTCCCACTGTTGTTTGTGAGTTGTAAATATCATTCGTACAATATTTATTCCACTGTAAAATAAATATACAAAAAAAAAAGAAATAACGAGTAAAGTACAGTAGAGAACGCTTGGTCCCCGAAAAATCAGCAACTTACGTTAACTATTGCTATGCGAACACTATACTTCTTTCATAAAGTATTTTCCGTCGATATCTCTCGTGCCCAAAAGTCCATTGTACGGAAAGACGGCATTCGCGATGCCGTAGCTACCGAAGATTTCTCGAAAATTTTGCTTTGACGCAGCGTGAGGATAGTAACGTTGCTTCCCGGACAGGCAGAGATAGAGCTTCCAAGCTCCGTAAGCGAGACACATGAAGAACACCGTGAACAACGTGTCGAAGAGCGTGACGAGCAAAATGCAAGTGTCCTCGCCGGCGATTAGCAGTCTCGCGAGAGCGACGGGAAAGCAGAAGTGAAGAAAAGTCTGAAAACTTCCGAGCTCCTTCGCCGCCGTGGCTTGATTGAGATTCGCGTACAAATGAGGACCGATCGTCATCAGCGAGTGAAAACACGCGAGCGACGTGTAGAAGCATATTAGAACGAAATTGCCCATATTCTGACGAAGCACGCAAGCGCCGATGAAGAAACAGTGATGATCGCGAAAATGAAAGCATCTCTTGCACGAACTGCAGTGCTGCGTTGGCTTGTAGGTGTAGTAGCAGCACTTTTCGCAGTACCAATATTTGCATCTTCCGGAGGAACGAGTCGATGTCTCGCTTCTCGAAGCGCCGGCATCGTTTATGGGAACTGCTATGCCGTTGCCGCTCCTCTCCGTGCTCTTCATCGTCGTTGCGCTTCTGCTTATACTGTAAATACAGTACCAGTTCAGGTAGACTTGGACCGATACGAAGATCAAAATCGGCGATATTCCTTCAGCGATGTACATCGTCGTCGTAGTCACTATCACGCTGAAGACGAGCGCCAGTATCGGGCATACTTTCAACGCGATGCTGTAGAACAGTCGCATTTCTCCTCGGTAAAGTGTTAATCAGTTTTACGTTGAAATTTATAGCCAGCTATCGGACGCATTCTCGAGTTTCATTTCCGCAGCCGGATATCAACTGAGATTTTTCTTGAGAAGCTTCATTCTGTAATCATAAATGTAATAATGGATATATTAATTTTTCGGAGAAGAGCGAAGATAACGAGGCAAGCCGATGATTGTCTATTTTTGCTGTCAATAACGTTACGTTTTGATTGCGTATTAAATTATATGTACTTAAGATTTTGTTATTCAGACACTCGCGTCGAAATATCCATAATTTGTTGCTTCTTATCTGGACGCAATAACGTTGCAGTTTGGTTTATGATAAGTAATGTGTTTGAAAATCTTTAAGGGAATGTGAAATCTCTAGGGTTTCTCCTCACCTTAAGGTGATGTGAAACGACTCAGTCGGTAACAAAAACTGTAATGTACGCTATTTTGAAACCATGGTTGTTTTAGGGGAAAGCAAATTGTGTGCCTCTGCGGAGAATAGATAAACGCGGCGTGAGACAATTATTATTTTCCTCAAATATCTACGGTTTCGAAATGGCACGCGTTGCAGTTTTGATTACCAACCGGGTGCGGGTCGCGTGGGCGGGAGGGTGTTTCGCATGACTTTCAGGCTTGCGAGATCAGTGAAAACTTCGCGAATGAAACTTCTCGCACACACGCACACGTGTCGTACGGCAAACATAGTTAAAGAATTAGGCTCGTTGTCGAGCACGCAGAGCAGCACGAGAGCTGCAACCCTTCCGTGTGCTCGCCACGAGCATCGCCATGTTCTACCGTCTTGGGGTCTCGAGATACGTTTTTTTTTTGTAACGCGTTTGTAAACACGGAAGAAAAACTAACGGATCTTTCGATACCTTCGAACAAAGACCCGAGGGCATAAAAAAAAAGCAACGAAAGAATGGAAGAACGGATTATGCCACCTTCGAGAGAAGCCTCAAAAACGACGAATAAACCGGCTACTGGCGACACCGAACAGAATAAGGAAAGCGCGAGCGAAACTCACTTGTCAGGTCAGACAAACAGCTGTTTTGCACACTCGTGTTATTGTTATATCACTGTACACCGATTTCGCGTTATTTTTCACTGCGCAAAACGATCTGTACGACTTACATCGATATTTGGCTTGACATTTTTTCGAAACGATGCTTCGAGGTCTTTTTTTGTTGTTTTTCTCGAGAAAGATAACGTCGGATTATAATTAACCAATCAAACATAGGCTCAAGTGGATCAGCACACAATGTAATCTATCATGGCTCGCGACTGTTTATATTGCGAATGCCAATATTTACTTGTCGCGAGTAAAAAAAAAGATTCTCTTCGAGCGTTCTTTGATGAAATTTCGTTTATAAACATTTTCGCTTATTTGTAATATTGCGATTATTAGCATGCAGCGTTTTTCCACTTCAATTTTTTGTGACCTTCATTGTCGTTTATTTAAATCGGAGTTTATGTATTTGTGAAATTATGATTTTTAGCTTGCAGCATTTGTGGCCAAGAACACGATACCGACAGCTGCTCGTTCTTTCTTGCTTTTCGTCATGCAAGTATAATTTTTTTTTTTTTCAATTTTACTCGCAAATTCATAACTTTGTTTTTACGTTTTTTTTTTTGTCTTTTTTTAGGTCGAAGACGAGCCTCTCGTGTCGAGAGCCAGACAGACGCTTCCCAAGAATTTGGAAATCACGAAAATGGCGGACAATTCGTTTAACGTAGTCGCGAAGCAGGATTTCCCGCAGGGAACGACGTTTGGTCCGTTCCAAGCCAAACGAGACTGGGCCATGAATCCCATGACCGATTTTCCCATAAAAGTCTTTGGGGATGGAATGACCGATACCTACCACTTGGATTACTCGGACGAGGAAACCTCCAATTGGATGTGTTTTGTTTCTCCGGCATCCAACGCCGGGGAACAAAATCTTATCTGTTATCAGCTTCGGCGAGAGATTTTTTACACTGCTATGCGTTTAATTCAGACTGGGGAGGAGCTCAGGGTTTGGTACGCGCCTTCCTATGCTCTGAAAATGAAGATGCCGCTTCACAACACAACATTCGCGACTATCGGAGCCGCGTTTTGTGCCTCGGAGGTCGAGGGATCGTCGACTCCCGAGGAGAACGCTAAAATCGATGAAGCCGAACTTTCGTGTACGTTGCGAAACGAATTTTTTTGTGTTTCAAAGCTTTGTAACTCGCTCGCGGGGATCAGAAGAATCGAAAGACAATTCTTGTCGTACTCGTAGGCAAAAGTATGCAGGAAGCAACGGAACTCGTGCCCGCCGAGCAACTCGGCGCTCCGAAGGACAAGACGAGCTGGAATTGCAAAATCTGCTCGACCGTCATTGCTTCGGTAAACGCGTACGCGAAACACCTGATGGAACACTACAAACCGTTCTTGGGCGTTTTCTGCGATATTTGCAACAAAAAGTTTTACAGACTTTCGGTAATTATCTCGACGATAAATAGATTTTTTTTTCTTTGGCGTGAATTACGATGAAATTATTTTCTTTTAGTTGCCTATTCGCAGGATATTGTTTGTGAATTTCTATCAAATTATTTGTTTTCAATTCACAAACTTTCGTGGAACGATTGTTTAAAAAAACGTTTACTCCGTTGTTATTTTGTTTTGTTTACTATCACGACGGAATGAAGATTTTTGATTTATCAATTACGTTGAAACTACTTTTTTCATTTTTAATTTTCGATGAAATAACTTTTTTTTTTATGTATGGTTGATATTATTTCGTTTTATTCATGAATTTCGACGAATCAATTTTTCGCACGATTATTCGCAGGTCTTGCAAAAGCACAAGCGTCTAAAGCACCCGGAGGGTGCACCGACGAGCGACGTCGTCGGGATTCCGACATCGGAAAATCAACAGCAACAGAATGCACAGGCGAGCATCCAGAATAAAAAGAGGCAGTAAAAAAAATCGTGATTTGCAGTAACAGATGTTTTTTTGTTCTACAGACGATACTCATGAATATGAGCGATTCCGAGAATCAAACTTCCGAAGCCATGAAAGATATTCTAGAGAAGTTTAAAGCCGGTAAAGCCATAACGGAGAGTACTTTATTGCTGTCGCCTATGGAGGCCGAGAAAGAGAGTCAAAACGAATTGCCTTTGCTGGACGCGAATTCGATAAACGTGAACGATCTTCTGCAAAACAACGGTGCTCTCTCGATGGAAAATTCGTCGCTGAAGTCGATCCTGGAGAATCAATGTTTGAACATGAATCTCGGGCTCGGAACGATGTCCGATTCGATCCTCTCGGAGAACATCGCGGGCGTCGACTCGGTCAAGTTCAATGTCGAAGAATTGGCCTCGGAGTTGCTCGACATAACTCCCGACGTTGAGAATATAAATCGTCGGGTCGACAATCTCGAGTGCGACATATGCGAGAAAAAGTTCGAAAAGGCGGATTATCTTCATCGGCACTTGAGAAAACATACGGGTGAATTTACCTGTTCGGTCTGCTCGAACGTAGGTTTCGTTATGAATCATTTTTTTAAGCTTAATCATCTTTTTTTCTAGTGGAGAAGATTTAAAATGAAATGTAAATGATTCATTTACAGGTCTTTGCGAGAAAGGAGAATTTAGTGTCGCACATTTGTCCATGGCAGAAGCTGGAACGGCGCAACTACGAGTGTCTTTATTGTCAAAAGCGTTTCGTAATGAAGAAATATCTGAAGCGTCACATGGTGAAGCACACGGGATGGAACACGTGCAAATGGTGTCGGAGCTTGTTCGACTCTCGGCCGGAACTCGAGGCTCACAAGTGCCAAGCGCCGAAGCACGTTTGCTCGCAGTGCGGTAAGCGTTTCGTTCATCGAGCTCATCTGAATCGTCACGCGAAATCTCACGCGAATCCTAAGCCAGCGGCGAAGAGAAAAAGAAAACCTACGCTGGTCGACAAACCAGTGATATGCGAGAAGTGCGGCGACGTCTTCAAGAATCCTCACAACTTAAATCAACATTTGCGTTCCCACGGTAAAAAAAAACCCAAAACGTTCAACATTTTCATAGCAACGTATACACTATTAAAGAGGGCATTTTCTGTAATCCGTTAGATTTGAGAGCCAACAAAAAAATATTGATTTTTTTTGTATTTCTACCTTGAGGGGTTTTCAAAATCTACACAATCTATTCGCATTGTTTCTTTAGGAGAAAAGCAATTCGAGTGCGACGTTTGTCACAGTCGGTTTCACAGAATCGGCGTACTAAAACAGCACAAAGCGATACATCAGACCGTTCAAATACCTTGCCAGATATGCGGAAAAAAATTGAAGAGCAAAAAGGCCCTGAGCGTTCACATTCTTTTGCATGGGAATAAAAAATTCGATTGCGAAAAGTGCGATAAGGTGAGTGAATCTCGATCCGACCTTAATGAATTCTTAACCATGGTGAAACAAAGAGAAAAATGTCGTGACTTTGCAGAGTTTCTTTCAAAGATGCAATTATCTGAAGCATTACAAGCAAGTCCACAGTGACAAAGTGACGCGCAAGTGTCCTCACTGTCCGACGCAATTTACGAACGAGCAGAGCTTCAACAAACACGTTGAGAGCCACGTGAAGCCGGCTCAACACTCTTGCTCGTCTTGCCACAAAGTTTTTCATCGGGTAAGAGATCGGATGATAATTATTATTATCACAGCAACAACAGTGAATCGCCAATTGTCCGTGGTCGTTTGAACTTCGTATATTTCGCAGGAATACCAGCTGAAGCGACACGTTCAAACGAATCACAGCGGTATAATATTCCGTTGTCCGTATTGCAAAATGACCGCGAGATATCGACACAGTATGAGACGTCATTTCGAGCGTCAGCACAAGAGTCTCAGCGACGATTGGGACAAGCCCGGCTTCGTCAATGATCTCATCGAAAGAACATCACCGACGTTGATCGTCGAGCAAGTCGTCGCGAAGGATCGCGATAGCGCCGTCATGCAGTTGGCTTACGGTGACGTTACCGCTGCGGAATTCGAGACTCAGGAAAACGATCAACGATTGATATTGTCGGTGACTGAATTGGAGGGAGATCAATTCGTTGACGAGGCGAAAGTTACGGTTCAGCGAAGCGTCGACGATATGGGATCGAGTTCACTGAACGGTGAGATCGAAATACCTAAATCTTTTAAAAAAATTCTCAACCGAAATTCGATGATTTTTTAGGTCAAGAGATTTTGCTCCAAGTCTCGGAGATCTGTCAACCGGAATCGGCGATAGCGAGCAACGAGTTGCCTTCCAACGAAGTTCCGCAGCTCAGCATCAGCGACTCGGACGCTCATCTCGCGGAGACCGTTCTCGGAAATGCTTATATATTCGGCGAGGACGGTGGAGACATTATGTTTTACGTTCTCGACAATACTCCCGTTATAACTGATTATTGAGAAGGAATAATTATTTCGGAGTCTTGACATTGCACGTGAAAATTATGAAGGAACTCGCGACCGCTTTTCGATCGTTAATTCCGATGGGCTTCAATCGTGCTTGAAAAAAATCGCAGAAAGACAGTAAAATGACGATAGAGCCGGTTAGTTTTCGATTGTATTCTAGCCAGCCGATAGCAAGTAGTGAGCATTTGGCGGCAGTAATATTGAAAATTGACTGGAAGCTTCGCCAGTCGAATTTGCGGTTTTCAGCGGTCTACAAATTGAAGTACAGCGAGCAGTTGCAAGTGGTCGATTTGCAGCTGTTTACCCGCTTTTTTCAAGAACATTTAAGCATATCTTTATTGCGGTTAATCGACCGATTTAACGGTCGCAGAACCCAACCGTTGCTTTTGGAGTCCGAGTCGTTGTAAAAGAAAATGATCAACGATAAACGGAGACACATATGAGACTGATTCAACTGTGATATATGCCCATAATTCAACAAATACGCTGAATCGTTGAAAGATCAGAGAGAGAGTGTATTGGGGAATGCAATTATTATCATGTAAATTCTATAAATATATATACGAGTTGTTTGGAAAGATTCTGTAAGATTCTTTTTTGAACATTTTTCCATTTATTTCCATTCTAGGATCGCATGGCGTATATGTATAAATGTACAATATCATACAGTATGGCCACAGGCAGATATTCTGTTTTTTTTTCTCATTAAACGACGATTTTTTCATTAAATTTTAACACCATTGTTTTTTCTTTCATTACAAATAAACGTTGCTGTCACTCTTCCATTCTTGCGAGAAAGTGATCAACGGAACGTCGAGTACGTAATAATAATTACTGCTACCGAGATAAGGGAACCGTCAATTGCGTACGAAATAAATTTGGCTACTATTGTTTTGTTTCTCCAGTTAATAAGTACGGATCGCATTATCGTCTATCAAAATTCGAGATAAAGATAAATTGGTGAATCAAAAAAAAAAAGAAAAAAAATATATATTCTAAAGTATGCTCGTATTCGATAAAAATTATAACGAATATATCCCGACTGTCAGACAGTCTCATGCGGTAAAACAATAGTTCGATCGCTATACACGCAATATGATACTTAAAAAGTTGTCGTTTCGTTTGTCGTAAGATTTTCGAAAAACATTCGCGGGATATAGTGAGAAATTTGCGTCTTGCGACTGAGCGTCTTATTGTTTAAATCGAAGAAACGAAAAAAAAAAGAATTTCAAATATTAATAACGATTTACATACTAATCCGACGAAAAACATCGTTACATTACGGTTCTATGAATAAATCGATTAGAGTTTTATATAGTTTCAGGATGCTTAAGAACCGAACGAATATCGATGCGAATTATATACTATACACTCGAGCTTGATTACCTATCTTGTGTTTTCCTTAGCTTCTGCTTACAACGTAAAGTACCGAGCATCGGTTTCTTTTTCTCTCTTTAGCACACAATCGATTTGTATTGTTGAATTTGACTCTACCGAGAAATCCTACACCGTAATTCAGGCGGGCAAGATCTCGGGGAAAAAAAAATTGTTTCTCTTAATCATTGTCGAATCCTGAGATATCGTCAACTACACGGGGCGAGCACATTGTTCTTCGGCAGCCGCACAGGTTTGTCTAGAAACGAGATAATAGAATAGTCGTCTACGTCTCGGCCGCGTTTCCATACGCGGAGTCTACGCGCCGTATCGACAATTAAACACGGGGAGGGCGGGCGGGGCACCGTAAACTTATATTACGAGTATCTACAAAACGTAGTGTACACGGGTGCATCTTTAATATTTTTTCAAAAAAAAAAAAAAAAAAAAAAAAAAAGGAATGAAACAAAAATCTAAAGTTGCAAAGTCTCTGCAAAATCTTTGGGTTCGCAAGTTTCTTCGGAGCAAGAATGGCTCATGCAAGAGAACTGGCGGCTCTGACAGCACCGTGCGCGTTTTGTTTCTTATACATTTGAGCTGTACAGGGCGTTCTCGTATCGAGATCCTACCTCTCGCTCGTTAATCCGACAATCGGCTAACATTAATTTCTAGTCAACCAGGAAAAAGCCTTTAGGAAGAAGTACGTTATAGTTATGGCGTAGAGTATCTTATCTCTCTGTTGACGCTGGAGTATCTCGAGCTCCACTGCCATAACTCGACGATTCAGCTTGCCGACTTGGCGACGCAAGTGTTGAATCTCCTCGCTCGGCGGCAGAGAAACGTCCAGCGCATTGTACGAGGGAGTTTGTTCTCTGCAGTAACGTTACAAAAAAAGTATTAACGTGAAATAACGATTAGAGAATCAGAGAAACGCTTTCGAATTAATAAAAATCACCTAAAGTGCCTGACGATTTGTTGCTGACGCGACTCGGGCGCCAATCTCGGCATCGACAGAGCCGTCGATTCGGGATCTATCGACGAATTGGCGAAATTATTCGGATCGTCCTCGTCGACCGCCGGAAAATAATGATCGTCCAGCGTCAAGACGCGCGGAGGAGTCTAAAAAAAACGATACATTTTCCTTGTTTTATCCGTTTTTCTTTATTCCTGCAAATAAATCTTGAAAAAAACGGTGTTAAGTCACAATGACAATTATGAGGGTCAACAACAAATCCATCGAACGTAAAAACGGTCCGGCGGAATCAACACACGAGATCTCGAATAAATTTTATTACTCATCGATTCAGAGCAATAACACGGTCTCGGTGATTTATCGGAACAATCCTTGCTATGAGTAACGATAGAAGTGATTAAATGTATTAATAAAGGGCAAACATTTGGGAATAAACGAACCTGAACCCTCACCATTCCCGGTTCAGGCGGCATAACGGCATTCTCCAGGGTCATTTCTCGCGGCGGCGCTTTCGTGCCGATGTGCTGATCTTGCCCTGTCGAAAAAAATTAAATAAAGTAATCGTTAATTACTTCCGAATAATATTGTTTTTTCTCATTCGGCTAATGAACAAAAAGCATCGAATAAATTCGGAAATAAACAGGCTTAAATTGCGATACATCGAGATGGGAAAGTCAACGAAATTTTGTGACGATTTTATGAAAAATTCGGGGAAAAGAAACTCACTATTTCTACCGAGCATTTAAATCAACATTCCTTAATTTACAGATCATGGCTACGTACACATAACATGATCCGAGAGAGCTACAAAATTCACAGTAAATGTTGAAAAATTCTTTTTTTTATTTTCAGTATTAACGAATATTCACAGGGACCAAGAATTTATTGATAATTCGATTTAGCGAGGTTCTCGAAGGTTTTTTATTATGAATTTAAATTCAGCGAATCAGAGTGAGTCAGAGGAATCCAAGAGCCGCAGAGATCTGACCGGCTAATTAGGAATCCACCTAAAATAAACGTGAAACGATTGTGGAACGTAGCCAAAACGGGATCCAGTCTCTAAGATCGTTAGTCGAATTTTTTTGTTGTTTTTTTTTTTTTTTTTCTTTTCCAACGAGAAACTTACCGACGACGAGAATTCTGTCGGGGACGTTCATCTCGAACTTCTCATTGGGAATGGCCTGATTCCATCCGGAGCCGTTAGTTCCAGTGATATCGTCGTCCGTGTAGTCCCCGCTGACGCGTATGCTCTTTGGTACTCTCATGCGTTTGTTTATGTCGATGGTGAAATTTGGATCGTAGAAGTTGTCCTCCACGCCGTTGAAGATCGTTGGACTGTGAGTCTTTGACATTCTCACTGGAAAAAACGAATTTGTCGTGATAACGCGAACGTGAGTATTAATTCGATTCGCGAACGAAAAAGCGCGATCTATTGCTCCAAAATCTTTTAGCTACTTTTGCGCGCTCGAAATTTCGTTAACGACGACTAAACGCGCCCGAATTATCTCGCCGTCGTTTCGGAGTAATTTTTAACAATGAGACACTGGCAATTGTAGTCCAAGAGAACGCGACAACACACAAAGCACTCACTGACGATTCGCATAACGAGAAAATCGAGTGTCGCGAGTTCGCGAACGGCTCAAGTGCAACGGAAATTTTAACCCCGCTGAGCGAGCAAGCGTATTAAAGAAAATTCTTGTATCCGTCTAGTTTGTCGCAACGCTTATCCCGTGTCCTCGAAAAGCTACGGATTTTCGCGAAAACTGTGCAATCTCAACTTCGCGAATTACTCGTTCGTAAGACAATTGTGATCTTAGATAATAAATATTCGTACCTTCTTTCGGGTTCGTTGAATATGACAAACTCCGAAACTCTTCTCGGCACAGTGAAGTGTGTCGGGGATGCACGTTCGATAAAGGGTGCGCGCGCGATATCGATCTGTTGCAAATTTCTCGCGAATAACCATTTTTTTTTCGCCGCCACCGCGCGACACAGGGGAGAAACGCACACTTTGTTATTGTCGAGTTTCGCCGCCACGAGGCGCGTTTTCGACTGTTTTCCCGCTGAAAAATCATTTGCCCGCGAATGGCGGCATGGCAGTGCTGCGGTGAAAACAAAGTCAGCATGTAAAGATACGATTAATTTTTTTTTTACGTTTGCAATTTTGTTAACTTTTGTTGCGTTCTCTTATCGTCGCGAGAATCTTTAGAATTATCTTTTAAGGATGGATGACTCGAGTCGTGAGTAAAATTAATCTGAACCGAAACTCTCGTAGATCTTTTTGTCGCGAAAAAGCGAACTCGCGAAATTCATTGATTCTGATGATTATTTTACAGCATCGTCGTCCGGCCGATCCAAACGACAAAAATTCGACAAAACTGGTCGTTTGTCGGCGTTGGAAAAGCTTCGACAGCTCAAGGGTAGCAAGAATAAATATGAAGTGTCGGAACTCGACAATGTTTACGACGAGGTCGACGAGAAGAGTTACAGTAAAAAAGTCATGGATAGGCAGAATGACGATTGGATTGTTGACGATGGTAAAAATTAATTGGAAAAATAAAGCAGTGTAAACGCGTCATGATACGATTTGCGATAACACCGATGATTTTTAGGGGGCAGCGGATACGTGGAGGATGGCAGAGAGATCTTTGATGACGATCTTGACGACGAAAGTATTCAGCAAGCCGCTAAGAACAACAGCATGGCGGGTCCGAGAAAGAAGAAGAAACTCGAAGCTAAGAACAAGGGAAACATCAAGAGCATGTTCATGAATATGTCGTCAAAGAAAAAACCAGACGAGAATTTGGATGACGACAAGCTTCTTGACGACTTGATATCGCAGCTCCATGAGCAAAAATCTACGCCCAAGCGCGTTGAGCCGCAAGTTAGGAACAAGTTTCGTGTGACTCCTAAAGCTCAATCAGTGTGAGTTTTGCAAATTTTATCCTTAATTAATGTTTTTGAATACTCTATTGGTCCTTGATTTTTCCTTGTCCTGGAACGGTTCTGAAATGTTCTTAAAATTCTTGGTTTTCTTTGTTATTTTGAATATAACCCTGCAGCAAAAAGCCAGAGGCTGGATCCTCGTCCAAAGCCGAGCTGGACGACAGTATCTTCGACGAGCCGATATTCAACGCCCCAAAGGAAGATGCTGTTCCGAAGGTTACCGCGAAGAAAACGAACGGAAGCGGGCCGGTGACACTGGGGGATCAGAGTACGAGTCAGCAAATCGAGGTTGATAACTCTCAGACGCAGAGATCCAATGGCAATGCGACACAACTCGAATCTTCAGTGTCTCAAACGATAGACATAGACGAGAGCAACTACGAGGACGACGTCAGTAAAAATAAAATGCTATTCACAAATCCTTCTTCACTGAATTCAAAACGATAATTGATTTACAGCTATGCGACGTAACGTTCGATGACCCGGAGGACGACGAGAAAATCGCCCCGAAACCGCCGCCACCGAATTCAGCGAAGCCCGCGGAGAAACCCTCGGCAAAATTGAATTGCGTCGCTTCCTACAAGGATCAGAAATTGGACGATATGAATGTCGGTTTCGACGACAACGAGTGGGCGGAAGAATTCACGTTGCAAGCAACACAAGCAGAGACTGCGGGGGCCGCAGCGGCTAACGTAGAATTGAGCTCGATTCCACTGGTGACGAACGAAGCCGGTGAAAAAGTATTCAGATTTTACTGGTGGGACGCCTTCGAGGATCAGTGGAAACAGCCGGGAGTCGTTTATCTCTTCGGCAAGGCTTGCACCGAATCGCCGCAATCTTACGTTTCCTGCTGTCTGCAGATAAAAAATATTCCGCGAAGATTGTACCTGCTGCCGCGAGAATTCGTAAGTTGACAAAAAATGCACGTTTGTTAATAAAGTAACAATTGTAATAGTTATATGTTATTATAAGATAAAATAATATCATTACATATACTATCTTACAATTCACTACTTATGAAATTACTTATTATAACACAAATAATCATATTAAAACAAATGACTAAATGAAGGAAATTTCAACAGATTAAAGGTAAAACGAATGACGACGGTGGCCCGCAAGAGAATACGCTGAGCGACGTGTACGAAGAATTCAACAATTGGGCCTCCAGAAATCGCGTAACGGAATTTCGTTCGGCCAACGTGACGAAGAGTTACGCATTCGATCGCGAAGGTACACCGAAGCAATGCGATTACGTCGAGGTGAGATATCCAGCGACGTGTCCGGCGATGGACGCCAATTATAGCGGTCCATCGATCGAGCACGTTTTCGGCACGTCGGTGAACGCCTTGGAGCTTCTGTTGATCGAAAGAAGCATCAAAGGTCCGTGTTGGCTCGAAGTTAAGAATCCTCTTCCCACGAGCAACCCAGCGAGTTGGTGCAGCTTGCAAGTCAACTGTATGAAACTCGAAAATATCTCCGTATATTCGAAGAGTTCGTCGAAGCTGCCGATACCGCCGATGACTGTCGCGACGTTGAACGTTCGCATGGCACTCAACGCCAAGCACATGTTCAACGAAATCGCGATGATCGGCATTCTTCTGCAGAACAAATATCACATCGACAAGCCATCGCCGAAACCGCTGTTCCAGCAGCACTATTGTCTCGTGACGCGCCCGCGCGACACAACTTGGCCGGCGCACGCTCGCGATCTGCTCTCGAAAACGATGGTCATACGTTGCGAGACGGAATTCGAACTGTTGGAAAAATTTCTCGAAATAATACAGAACGCCGATCCCGACATGCTCCTGGGCTACGACTGCGGCTTTCAGTTCGACGTGCTGATGCACAGAATCTCCAATCTGAAGATCAAAAATTGGAGCCGAGTGGGAAAGCTGAGACGCACGGCGATGTCGCTGTACAAAGGAAAGTTCAATCTGGGCCAATCTTTTTGCGGTCGTCCGATATGCGACATTCAGGTGTCGGCGAAAGAGCTGAATCTCAAAGTTCGCAGTTACGATCTTCAGTCTCTGTGCACGGCTGTGCTGAAGAAACGCGAGAACGAGGTCAAAGAGATAAAACCCGCCGATTGTCCGAAGTTTTACAATTCGGCCAAGGAAATTGAGAAACTCGTTCAAATAACGATGAACGAAGCTCTCTACATGATAACGCTGATGTTTGAGCTCAACGTTATGCCGCTCGCTGTGCAGATCACTTGTATCGCCGGCAATGTATTGTCGAGAACTTTGTCCGGCGGACGCGCCGAGAGAAACGAGTTTCTCCTTATTCACGCGTTTCACGAGAAGGGCTACATAACGCCCGACAAGCATTACACCAAGAAGGGCAAAGATCAAGCCGTCGAGGGGGCCACCGCTTCGCGAAGAAAAAAACCAGCCTATACCGGAGGATTGGTCCTCGATCCGAAGAAAGGATTTTACGACAAACTCATACTGCTGATGGATTTCAATTCTCTGTATCCGAGCATAATTCAGGAATACAATCTGTGCTTTACCACCGTGCCCGGTGCTGCTTTCGCCGAAATTGGCGACCTGGCCGTTCCCGAGGGCGGCTTAGAGCCCGGCGTCGTTCCGACGGAAATTCGCAAACTCGTGGAGAGTCGCGGTCAAGTTAAGACCCTCATGAAAGCACCGAATTTGACGCCGGAACAAAAGATGCAGTACAATATCAGGCAATTGGCCTTGAAATTGACCGCCAACTCGATGTACGGATGCTTGGGAGCGTCGCACTGCAGATTTTACGCCAAAGGACTGGCGGCTCTCGTTACATGTAGGTTGCACAAACGTTGCAGTATTTTTTCTCCAAACGAATCGAACCGATAAGAGAATCTTGAAAGCAATTTTTTTTATGAAAACAAAGCAAATAATTGTAAATTCGCTATTGTGAAATCAGAATATAATTTTTCATAACGACGTGAAAAATTTTAGTCAAAGGCCGAGAGATTCTTCAGAACACGAAGTCCTTGGTGGAGAAACTAAACTACGAAGTAATCTACGGCGACACGGATTCCATCATGATAAACACGAATAACTTGAACTACGACGAGGCCTTCACGATCGCCAAGAAGGTGAGTATTCTTCTCATTTTTCCGACAATCTTCTCGGCTTATTCGTACAAATGATTTGTCTCTTTCAACAGATCAAGCAAGAAGTCAACAAGCTCTACAAGAAGGTCGAGCTCGATATAGACGGAGTCTTCAGACACCTGTTGCTTCTTCAGAAGAAGAAATATGCCGCAGTCTTAATGAGCAAATCACCGAGCGGACAGATCGTCCTCGAGACCGAATACAAAGGTCTCGACATCGTCCGGAGAGATTGGTGCCAAATTGCTTGCGATACTGGAAAGTAAGCTAGCAACTTTTTTCGTTTGTTCGCGAGCCCCGAATTTTTAAAATAAAAACTTCGCGACCTTTTCGTCAGGAATATATTAGATCAGTTGCTCTGCGATCAACCGGACGAGACCCGACGCGACAAGATATTCGAGATACTCGAAAACGTAGCGACGAGTATACGCGAAGCTCGAACGCCCTTGTCGGCTCTCGTCGTGACGAAGCAGCTGTCGAAGCATCCGAAGGACTACCCAGAAAGCAAGTTGCCCCACGTCTCCATAGCACTGCGTCTCAACAAGGAAGGGGGGCGTATGTGGAAAGCTGGCGACACGGTTCCCTACATAATATGCGAGGTAATTCCACCTCCGCATCTTCCCTACTTCTAAAAGAAAAGCAACGATTAATCGCAATTCGATATCTAATATTTGGCATTGTTCGCGAAGGACGGAACGAGCAGATCGGCGACGGAGCGAGCCTATCACGTCGACGAATTCAAAAAAAGCGACGTGCTCAAGATAGACGTAAATTATTACATAATGAGCCAAATATTTCCCGTGGTTCTCCGACTCGTCGATCCGATCGACGGCATCGACGACGTTCTCTTGGCGAAGCATCTCGGCGTGGAGGATATTTACAAATCCAAGCGAGTCATTCACGAGCAAGATGACGACGATCAAGTGCCGTTGGAGATGGACGAGGAACGTTACAAATATTGCATTCCATTGAAATTCACATGTCGCAACGACAAGTGTCTCAGGGAAATCGAGATCAAGGAATTTTACACGAATTACGTAAGATAAATCGTCACGTTTCTGGCTTGTCCTTGTGAAATTTGCGAGAATTGTACTGAAAAAAAAGTTTTATTTCTGCACAGCCCTCGGGAAAGCTACCGTCGCTGGCTCGATGTACGAATCCCGAGTGCGATTTGCCACCGTGGAAATACGCGAAGGGAATTCAAAATCAGATGCAACTGTCCATGAGAAAATTCATCTCGGAGTATTACGCCGATGTGATGGAATGCGAGGATCCCGTATGCTCGAACAGAACGAGAAAATTGCCGCTCAACATACGAGGGGTTTATCCGCCTTGTGATAGGTGCAAAGAGGGTCACTTGCACAGAGTCGTGAGTTTTGATGTTATACATTTATTTTCATTATAAAAAATCGCCGTCGACCTTCATTCGTTTGAAATGGACATAGTTGTAATGGATAATGATATGTTGTAGAGAATAAGAAAGGAATAGTCACTACAAAAACTTAATTAATTTCCCAATTCAAGCTTAAAGTTTGCCGTTTTCAATTTGTTTTCAGTATCCCGAAACGCAGCTCTACAATCAAATAAGCTTTTTCCTTTACCTCGTCGATCTGGCACCGAGCAAAAATCTGCAAGGTGCAACTTACGATCCGGGAATGATATCGGCTTACGACACACTGAAGGAATTCGTCGAGAAACAGCTCAGACGAAACGCTTATTCCGTCGTCGATTTAACAGCGTTGTTCACTACAACGGCGAAGATCGCTATCGATATCGCGGCAGTGGAAGAGGACAGCGACTACGAGGTTTCGGATGACGAAGAGGTATCGACGAATTCACAATTATTCAATTGATTTTCTACAAATTGATATTTAATTCTTTTTCTTATTCGGTTTTTTTTTCCACAGATGATGAAAGCAGCCGCAACAGTCTAACTCTGCAACTACCTAATTGCTGTCCGTGATAAGTGGCGTGTAATTTTATTTTAATATCCAGAAAGGTAATACGAAACTCTTGGATGAATCTTTTTCATTTCCTTTTTATATCAAGAAAATTCAATCAATGCTCACAGTCTGATGTACAGTAAAATATAATTATGATGATAAAGTAAGTCTGTATTTTGATATAATGTAAATGATTATCAGTTTTACTTTTACTTTTTACTGGAACGATGAATATACGTATGAATCCTCACTGGGGGAGTTGATTATAGTCTGAATTACGAACAAACGAACCGAAATATACAGTACGCAACGGGTAAAATTAAACCATAAAAATGATTTGTCTCTTAGCGACACTTTTCGCAAGTAAATTACGCGAATTCCAAAAAAAAATCGTACAAATTGAATAGAAATTGCAGGGCGCGAGCTGCTGCAGTTTCGACGAAAATAACTCTACGATGCTCGCTTAAAACGAGAAAACGACATCATATGCCGAAATAATGCGCCTAACGTGCCCAATCACTTTTGTACAAATCGCTGAATTTCGAAAAAAAGGACTCAACAGTTTTTTCTTTTTATCACAAAATATTTCTAACAGTTTTTTTTCACAAGGAAAAGCGATTTTATACACAACGCCTTTCGAAACGACTAACGATAATAATACAAATGAGACGTTTAACGAAGATAAACAAAAAAGAGGACGATTATTAGGCAACGTTTGATTATCGCCAATGAATTCAGAGTTTTGATCGCGAAGCTCGTTCGAATTTATCAATAAATGGATGACGCGTTGTGTTTTCTTTTTACTTACAAGAGAAACAGATCAAGCGCGTTGTTCTCACGAAAAACGTTACAAAAATAAGATTTTGAGCGGGATGATTATGCGTATACTTAGTGATATAATACATGGATTCCTTCGAATTGTTTCGGTTTTTGGAAAAAACCTGAAATAAGAGACTTCTGTTCTCGACAAACGAAACTCTAAAAATGAATTATCGTCGCGACGAACTTTGTAAACTATACGGATCCGTCTCGCGGCTGACTATTTCTTTTCTTTAGGCTTTTGGAGTTTTTTTTCTCATCGTCTGAATTTTATCTGTGCTGAATCAGATCGCCCTCGGAAACGTGCGAGATGCTGTAGAAATTGTATTGCGGCAGATTCGCTGGCAGTAAGCTCTGTATCGGCACGCCGTTGAAGTACGTTGCGTTTCTCTCGCGGAACACCGAATCTTGTACGGTCACCGGTACCTCCGTTTGGAAGTTTTGTAGAGGCGTCGCCGTTGTCGGTATTGTTTGAACTACGATCGGCTGCGATATGGAAGCTACGGGGACTGTTTGATTAACCTGAAAGTATCAAAGATGTATTTTCTCGTTGACGAATGAAAAATCGACGAAGAAACGTCGACCGGTTTCGGTTTAACTCACCTGGATCGTCGGCGACGCTTGCCGCGGCAGTGAATCCTGCGAATCGTTTCGCTCCTGCGTCGTCGTCTGCTGCTGCGGCTGCGGTAGATGCTTCGCGTGCGAAGTATTTATACCGTGACGACGCTTCATGTGCTTGTTATAATTCGGCCAATTCGTGAAGTGATGCTGACACTCCAGGCAACTGTAGGGACGTTCACCTGTGTGTTGCCTTCTGTGTGTCTGATTTGAATAGAAAAATTGAAAAGAAGAAGATAACCCAAATTTTCCCAGCCTTTTCTATTCGGTTATTCAATATTTATCTAGTGACGAGGAAACGTTCAAGGATCTAAAACTTTTTCATTAATTGATTCTAAATCAAATAATGAAAATATGACTAATGGAACTTTGTGATTCTCTTACTGTCAGTATCCCTTTAAATCGGAAGCATTTGCCACAAAATTCACAAGTGAACGGCATAGCTCCCGTGTGAATTCTGTGATGCTCTCTCAGGGTGCCTTTTTCGCGGAAGGTTCTTCCGCATATCGCGCACTGATGAGGTTTAGCACCTGTGTGGACCGTCTCGTGTTTCTTCAATTGCAGAGGCGTTTTGAAGCTGAAAATTATTATCCAAAAAATTATTTATATTCTCGGGCATCGATTATTTTTTGTATGAAAAATGATGTACGAATCTTACGCTTTTTGACACTGCGAACAGCTGTAAGGCTTGGCGGCCGAATGCGTGAGAAAGTGAGCCTCGAGATTGCCCTTTTGTATGAAACTCTTGCCGCACTGGTCGCAAGTGAAATTTCTCACGCCCGAATGTATGCGTTTGTGCGTCACGAGATTCGGCTTCGTCGAGAATCTTTTGTCGCACTGATCGCACGGGAAACGATTCTTCATCGTTTCCGGCAAATGGCAACGACTGTGAATGTACAGTGCGCTCTGTTGCCGAAAGGATTTGCCGCACGTCGCGCAAACGTGCGGACGATCCTCGCTGTGAACAGCTCTGTGAGAGTCCAATACTTTTTTGTGAACGAAAGATTTTCCGCAATCTTGGCAACTGACGAAAAAAATTAAGTATTGAAGAATCTCAACTAAAGGTCAACGGAAAAAATGCTTTAGGATGCCTCGACAGATTCTTACGTGAACTTCGATTTGTTCTTGTGCCTCTTGACGTGAGTGAGAAATCCGTAATACTTGTCGTAAACCTTGCAGCATTGAACACACATGTATTTCGCCTGTTGATTGTGAACGGTCTCGTGATGCTCCTCGAGCATCTCAAGGCTCGGCAGTGTATCGTTGCAATCCGTGCAAAGCCAAGGATGTCTGTCCAAACCTTCGCCACGCTTTCTTCCCGGCTTCGCGGGTTCGGCGTTACGCGTCTCGATCATTTCCATGTCCGAATCCGTGCCTAACGTTAAAAACGTTAATTACCGTTCTAAACCTTGGAAACGTTGTCAAACTATGGCGGATCTAATGCGATTATTAATAATGCCCAGTTGATCTTTCAAAATGTTGTCCCGATAGCGCAAACCGGGAATACGAGTTTCAGAGAATAAAGCCCTAACATCCTAGCCTAACTCCTTTTACTCTTTTGAGGGTCAGGGTGCTCGTAAATCAATCGAAATAATACGAAAACAAGTTGTTTCTACAGATTGCAGACGATCGGAAGATTAATTTTCGTTTTATAAACCGAAAAGCTTCGAGAGTTAAATCTTGAAACTGCGAACCGCTAAACCTGTAACAGCTAAAAACTCCGAAACGTTAAAACGCTAAAATCAAAGAGCTTGGAAACTTTGAAATTTAAATTATACGATCGCAATCTTAAAATGTTTAAGTATAAAATTGTTCACATTTGAAACTTCGAAACGTTAAAACTTTGCAAATTCATAACTCTGGAACTTTAAACCGATAAAACGCTTAGAACATCCAAAACCCGACGGTAATTTTTTTTCCACAATTGTTCTAAGACACAAAAATTTCCTCACCAGTCATATAATTTTCAGGAATCTTGACGCCAGCCTTGGAGTGATTAAAGTCTTGAGAGCTGCGAACTTCGTTCTGATCCTCGTCCATGTCGGAGGTGGTGGCTCCGACATCGGAATTCGATGTTTTTCTCACCTGGGCTCTCCTCTTGACTTTCTTCTTTGCCTGTTTCGGCAAAGCTTTCTTCATCGCGGCTTTGCATTTTTTCTGCTTCGACGCGTCTTGCTCGGAATAAGCTTCGTCCTTGACTTCGCACTCGCTGTCATTGTTATCGTCCTGATAATACTCCTCTCCTATGTCGTCGACGGTTTCCGAGATATAATTGTCCGACAAAGAACAATCGCCGACTGCTTCCTCCGATTCGCCCTTCGGATATTCCACCGTTTTTTCCACATACTCGATATTCGGTTCGATAATCTTAACGTTGTGCTTCGACTCCTCGAGCAATTCGCGCAACGACGTTTGCGCCTGATTGGTCTTTTCGTAGAAATCGTTGCACTGATTCAGCAGTACGCAACAGTCGAAGCAAACGGACAAGGGAAGACCGTCGTTTAACACTACCTGCAATTTGTATTTTTTTTTTTTTTTTTAACAAAAATTATTTCCCAAAATAACGAACTATTTCGATCTTCGAATTTACCTGAATCTGCAGACACTTGGCGATCTTACCCTCGATCGCGAGTTTTTGTCCCTCGGCGTCGTAAATACCGATAAGCTCGTCCTTCGTCTCGGCGCAGAGCCGGCAGAGCTCTGGCTCCGACATTGTTAAACAATTATAGTCGCAAGCATGCGTTCCTCGAGCTCGACATTCTCATCGATGAATTCGTCGCATCTCCGCGCGCTGCTCGCGATATCACGAATCACCGCCTACACGATGTGTTTCTTGAGGAGCACTTTGTCGTCTGTTTATCGTAAACAAAAGGCGAACGGGGACGCCAACCGGAGGGCGGACATGTTGGCTCTTCGACGCCAACAAAAGGATTTGTCGTTACTGAAAATTTCTACGCGACTTCCAGCCCCTCGCTCTCGGCTCTCTCGTCGTCGACGACGAGAATCTGCCGTTGTTAGTTCGTCAAAGGAAATCTTGAACAAACGCACGTGGCTCGTGACGATTTTTCCCCAAAAACACAACAACGTCTCTGTATTATCTATCTTTATTGTTGTGTAAAAAAAACTTGTCTTCTGCTGTGTACGCATGCTCGAACAATCGAGCGGCATCTGCGGGTGGACAGCGGCGAAACTTCGAACCGCATGTTGCTTTTTTTATGATTATTATTACTCTACGATTACGCGAAGTGTCGGTGAAGCGATACAGAACTCGTCTCGCGAAGCGGACGTTATTTTTTTCATTCTTCGTTCTTCGAACGGTTGTTAACTTAACGCTAAGAATGATTGAGGTCAGACGAGAGTGGGGTATCGGCGAAAAAAAATCTCGTTTGTCGTTATCGCGGCTACCTGTTGATTTGACAATCACGCGTATGCGCAACGCGCTCCTCGATGATTGTTTATACTCACGCGATAGACGCAGTCCCGATAGAGGCGACGACGAATTATGAATTGCGCATACCGCGCGATAATTGTCGTGATTCTGTGGCGATTCCTTCGAAGCACCTGCCGAAAGGTCAACATTTTTTGTTACACGTCTCGGGCGGTGCCGAAAGGCGCTTGAGTGAAGTTTCTGGGTCACCTACATTAATTCATTACTCATCGGTATTATATTGAACCTAACGGTACCCTCGGTCAAATTTTCAAGGCTCACATCGTCGTGGGGTGTTCGTTAACAATTGAACGAAAACGATGGGCGGCGGTCAGGATGCTTGTCAAGGTCAATAAATATAACTTATGATTATTACTTTGTTGTTGGACAAAAAAAATTTTCCTTTAAAACCAATTTGTTGTTAAGTTTCTCTGATTATTAAATAGAAATTAGGATCAATCGATAATAATTCAGATATGGGAACAAAAATCCCGCGACGAAAGAAAAAGACCGAGGAATTTCACAGGATGAGCGAAGCGAGCTCTTCACGATTCCTCGGATATGGGAGTTAGCGAAAGTTCCGGGCGTTTTCTCGCGGGTCGTTTGTCAAATAGAAACAAGCACCTCCTCTCGCGCGCTGCTTTCAGTATCGGTTGAATAAACATTTGGCATTGAGATTTCGTGTGTCGCGATGTGTTATATGTGCGGTATTGAGAGGATTCGGAAGAACGTGGAACCTTCGCACTTGTAACCTACGCACAGAGAGTGAATTACTCGACGAACTCGCGCAAGCCTCGCGGGCTTGATAATTTCTTAACGCCATTCGTTCCGTGAAAGCCCCCTTTTCGTAATTCTCACGACGGACGAACTCGAGGCTATCGGGTGGATTATCGCCTTTCAAAAATACATGGGGGTCTTTCGGTCTACATTGTCGAGACAATGCGTATCTTTGCGAAAACAAAAAAGAACGACGTACCGGAGACTCGTCCGTCGGCATGAGCGAGGAAAAGAGGCCAGCGCTCAATGTAAAGGGACCGGAGATCGGCGAATTAAAAATTCGGGACGAAAGTCTCGCCGCTGATGATTATGCGAATATGAATTCTTTCACAACTATATCCATCGTTAATTATCGACATAGACGAGAGAATAAAAACAAAATTCAAACGGTAGACGGTCGATCGAAATTTCACGAAGTTAAATCTCTGAAAGGAAAATAATACCGCGTCGGTGTTTTTTTTTTTTCGATGTCCATTACTGAGAAGGGTTTTGTTGCCCGCATCGCGCGGTCACCGTATTAAACCGCGTGCCCCGCCTCACGTATGTTTTCGATCGGCCAAGGGACGAGAAAGTTTGTCTCGAGACAGAGGCGTTTAATCTACATTACCTCACGGGCGCACCTGCGGATAATTTATGGATTAATTCCGATGATCAATCGAAAAAGAATCTTGACTGTTTCGGAGGTACCGGAAATGACGATCATTTTTTAATTAACGTTTTTTTTACTTCAATTACCGCGACGATCTGTGAAATTCGTTTAGAGAATCGTCGAAGAAAGTTCACGCGAACGACGCTTGTAACAACAGTGGAGAATTACAACTCGAGTGGGTATCGAGAAAGATGGTAATCAGGGGTTGAAAATAAGTTGTCGGAAAAGCGCGTTGGCAAACGTTACTTGTTCCTGCTTTCTAATGAAATTAACGCCAGAGGGAAAAGACCTTCGGGGTTTATGTACGGTATCATCCGTACGGAATTGCCGAAAACGAGCCGAAAATACCGGCCGATCGTAAAAGTAACAGCGTGCGATGTTCACGATGCGTAAGGAGGATTGTGTATATATAGGGGTGCCGGGGAAGGTAGCGCCTGCAGTTCACTGGTGAACGTTGTTAGGTGAGCATCGATTCTATATCACTACACGCGCCGCACTCCGTTCTTTCCAAACATTCTTTCTTTCTCCCCCGCGTTTCAACTAAGTGCTTTTTTTTAATAGTGAGTCGAGAAAATTATTTTTCCGTTACTCAACATTTCGGAGACCACCATTTTACTCCAAATTAATCAAATAACTGCACGTTTGCTTTTGCGTGTCAAAATTATTTTTCAAATTTGATTCAACGGTGTTCTGCAATTTATTTTTATACCGAAAATATTTCTCTCGCAAAACTTTCATTTATCCAACAGTGCGTCTTTTCAGTTGTGACAAAAAAAATTATTTTCCACCTTTTAAAATACACTTTCGGAGACCATTTTTTTCGCTCCGAATTGCACTTTTTTTTACTATCTTCCATCGGGTAAAAAATAATTGCAAGTTTACTTTTCGGAGTCGGAATTATTTTTCAAAATTTCGATCGACTGTGTTCTTCAAATTTTCTTTTATAACCGAGAATATCCCGACGAAAAGTTCGAGTCCCCGGATCGTTTCAGTTATACCTGCAATTACGAGGGTTGGGAAAGAATAACCTGTTCGGGGCCCGAGAAAACTATTATTCCCATTGGTTCTTGCGCCGGAGCGAAGATTCGTCGGTCTCGGGATCCGATTAGAAAATTCTTTTCCTCGCGCTCGTCACAATCTCGCCTTCCCAGGATTCTATTCGGAATTCTCGAGGAATCCACCCACCCCGTGGCAATAACGTTAGTAGATTGGGAACGACGAGAAAACCGGTTCTGAAGAAAGTTGTCCTCTCGGAAGGGCTTCGAACCGCAAGGACGATTATTTCGAGCGTGGCGTACACATAAAATTGTCTTCTTGATGCGCGGAACCGTTTAATACCCCGTACTTATTCCGACCGAGTATCATTTCGCTAAATCCTTCCATTATCTCGAATAAAATAATTCGCGTTCCGGTGTCGACGAACCCGGATTTCTTTATCTCGAATCCTCCACGCAAATAACTCCAAATGGAAAAACTTATTTCCCTGTGTCTTTTTTTCTCTTTCACAGATTCCGAATAAAAGATGTTGCGGTTCGTAATTCTCGGAGCACTCGTTGCCGTTGCAACGGCACAGTTTCAGCCTCAGCCGACTGGAAGAATCTTGGAGCCTCCCGTACCGCCGCTATGCGCACAAAGTAATTGACCGATCACTCATTAATTCCGTATTAACTCGTTAGCTTTACCGTACGCGCGCCGCGCGCCGTTATCGTCGGTTCTTTCCACCGCGGAATTTCTTTCAGCGGGTCGTAGAGAAACTCGTGTTGCACCGAAAGAAGCGACTGCGTCGAGTTGAATCGTCTCTTTCGTTATTCGCGAAAACAATTTCCCTCGTAACGAAAAAAGAATGTCGCGAAAAAAAAAATTTTAAAAACAAATGAAACGCAGAGCAAGATCTCTCGTGGTTTCATTTATTTTCATCTCGCTGGCGACACGTGTTTGCTCGATATTCGGAATAATTTTCCATCGCATTCGCGATTCAATCGGGAGAAACTCAATTCTAACGAGTGAATCGCGGCGAGCACGAACAACGCGCGCATTAACATACGAATTTGAAGCGCGTGCCATTAATGGGAAAGTGTCACACGGGGTGCCGCTATGCGTACGTACAACATACCCCGGAGCGTAGAGTCGAACCAGCCCGTCGTGTTTTGTCATGGTCAACAGAATGAATTAGCGAGTCCCGGCCGCAGGTAGCGATCGGTGACACTTTCTCGGGACAACGCCGGCGAGAGAGAGAGAGAGTCCCTCCTTCTCCGTTGGTTCTCTCTCTCGCTGGAACGGAGAAAATCTACTTCCGAATTCAATAGTCGACTCGTCACTCGCGTAGAACAATCGCTCGGCCGAGCGAGAGAGTTCCGCCGCTCATTGCTCATTGAACTCTCTCGCGTTCCTCGACGACTCGCCCGGCTACCTGGAATTTCAAATGGCCCGGTCATCCGTGTGTTTCTTCACACTTCAGTTTCGCCGAAGACCTCCGTGACGAGAAGACGCAAAAAGCTCCTCATTCTCGTCACGCGTGTAAAGCGCTTCGGGGTATTTCGTTACGAAACTTTCTTCTTCCGCATTTGGGAAAGTCTTTGCACGCGATTCGATGCCCGAGGGATCGAAAAAAGAAAAAGGATTCGTTGTGTACGTTACCAATTCGGGCTCATCCAATGTCTAGGTCGTGACTGCTCCGATGCCTCGTTGTAGGTCACGAGCAACCGCGGTGCGCTCCCCCCTCGTCGAATCTTCGCACGCGGATAAATATTACGAGAGTTTCACTTTGGACCATTTCCCTGTTCGTTGCTTTCGCGAGACTTCTGGTGTTTGCGCGCCGGGGCCGAAATTATCATCTCTGCGGTCTTCGGCGACTTTTCGTTTAATCCTCCCGCCTTCGTCCACCTCGCCTTGTAATTTGCGGCGCTGAAAAAACAGAATTAAATGAGTGAATAAAAATTGTACGGATAACGAAATACGCGCAATTATGAATGATGTTTCCTTGACACGAGAAACGGATGAGAACGATTATTAGATCTGCGGTTTAGGGATTTACGATCCTCATCGCCGCCTCCCGCGAGCACGACAATTCTCTCGCGGCGTTCTTCATCTTTTTCTTCTGTTTCGAAACTTCGCCCGCATAAATACGAGAGTGAAACTTTTCACTCGGCGTTGCGATACTCCGGGGAACTCCGTTGAAGTCTCTGACGCACGATTTAAGTGTGTCACGATTGACGGATGAAATGAATATTCTACATCCTTCTTCGTGTTTTCTGTTACGATGGTAATTCGTGTTTCAACAATCGTGAAGAGATCCATTCGACGCTGCATGAAGTTGTGACAATCGTAAATCCTCAGTGAAAGTCCTTGACACGGTAGCTCACCTCTGTGTCACGAGTGGATAGGATCTTTGTCCAAGTACTTAGATCGATTTATGAGAGACGCATCTCGTAAAAGAGTCTAAGGCTTACATCATCAGAGTCATGGAACGTACCATAAATGGCCCTCGACGAGAATAGAAATGCACTGATGGATCTTCTGTTCATCTTCTTCTTACATGCATCTTCTATTCAGCTTACCCTTCCATTTGTATTTTTTCTAATCTTTTTTTGTATCGAATTGTTTCAGGAACGATACACGAGCGTTTCAATGGAAAAGGATACTATTACTCCTGGGCTGATCCGAGAACGAACGGACAGGAAGTCGACTGGCTCTCCGGTAGAAATTTCTGCAGACAGAGGTGCATGGATCTCGTTTCGCTCGAGACTTCCGCCGAGAATGAATTCATCAAGAGCCGCATCGTCCAAAGTGAGAAAAACTCCTAAGTCCTTTTTTATGATTTATTATTAATAATATTATTATAATTATCCATTATTAATAATATTATTATAATTATTTATTATTAATAATATTATTGATGATGAATCATTGTGACAACATAATTGATTGTAAACGAAATAAATTATTTTGCAGACAACGTGAAGTACATTTGGACTTCCGGACGTTTGTGCGACTTCAAGGGCTGCGACAGACCCGATCTTCAGCCCCTGAACGTTAACGGCTGGTTCTGGACCGCCGAGCTCCAAAAACTCGCGCCGACGACCGACCGCAGTCAGAACGACTGGTCCGAGAGCGGCGGGTGAGTTTTTCGTATAACAAAAAAATCGTTAACATGCTTTCTGTTACCATTTCGTTGCTAAATTGTCGTCCTTTTCTTCGTTTTTATTCTGCAGCATCGGCAAACCTCAACCGGACAATCGCGAAGCCATCCAAGGCGGAGCTCCCGAAAATTGTCTCGCCGTTCTCAATCAGTTCTACAAGGACGGAGTAAACTGGCACGACGTTGCTTGCCATCACAAAAAACCATGGGTCTGCGAGGAAAACGACTCGCTACTCAAATACGTTCGCTTCACGAACCCGAACATCCGCGTCTAGCATCCTCGAAAATTCGTTAAATTTTTCCCTCATTAGTTAAAATTCCGTTACGCACTTTTATACGATTTTATCTCGTCCTTTTTTCCCCCCGTGTACGTTTCGAGAGATATACATATGTATATTATATATTTTAATGCTCAAATCACGTAATTAAGATAAGCGACTGAGTAGCACGTATATTTGAGCGCGCATTCTAATTTATTGCAAACTTAATAATTCCATTGAGCTTTTTTCATACTTTCATCCGTACACGTCTGACGACCATGAATGAATTTGCGTATTTGATGATTATTATTATTTTTTCTTTGTTTCTCTATTGACAAGAAAAATTATGCAAGGAGCACTCGAATATGATTCTCAGAGAATTTATTTATGACAATCATTAACTCTTAATTATTTTACGATACTAACTGCAACTTGTATAATTCGAAAATACACGTTTTCTCTTAAAAAATACAAACAAACAGGAATCTTTTTTATTGCGCAGGAGTTTTGAAGTAAGAATGCATGTTTCGATGGAAAACATTTTTATTCAGATGTTCGATACGTAGAAAATGTTTGGAGCTCGTTCTATTTCTTACCCTCGACCATGATGATGTGATAGCCAAATTTCGTTTTGACCGGAGGATCTGTGTAAACCGGATTACCCAGACTGGACACGGGAAGAGCGAAGGCTGCTTCCTGAAATGGACCTACCATCGAGCCTCGAGTCATCCAGCCAAGGTCACCCTGATTAGATTCCATAATAAAATTCCATGGGCAAAAAAATGTCGTTTTTGAAATCAATTTTTTAAATTTTTTGATGAATTGAGGAAAAGTGCTCAGCACATAATTTCTTACGCCCGATCTCGCTTTGTCCTCACTGTACGTAGCGGCGATTTCGTTAAACTTCTGACCGGCTTTGAGTTTCTCCATCGCTTCCATTATCTTTGATTGCTTCTCGCACAGAATGTGACGGACCTTGAAAAAAAAAATGATAAAATCAGTAAGAAGAGAAAAACCATTCGATGAAAAAGTTGTTGGTGTATTATTGAACAAAAAAAATATAAAAACACATGCCTAACCTTAACAGCGGTTCCTCCTTTCTTTTCGCCCTTTCCTTTCTCTCCATCATCGCCGCCTCCACCTTTCGATTTTCCGGCTTTGGCACCACCGCCCGCAGCCTTTTTCGGTGGCATTACAATAATACTTTATTTTGTACAAATATGTGAAAAATTTATCGATATATCTGAGAGGTTAGAAAAACAACGATCCGAACATGCCGACGTCGGAAGTACGACTGCGCGCACTATAAGCGATCGTTTAATCGCCCACGCAATTTTTAACACTTCAATAATCAAGCGTCAAAGCTCGAAGTATAAAATTAAACGATATTCAATGTAATAAGAATTGTTCATTGAAGTCACGAGGATATTAGTACATTTAAAGAAATATCGGTCGAAATGAAAAGTTGTACATTCGTAAAGATTCAAACAACGATATTTCGAAAGAACGGATGCGTGCGCAACACGTGAACGAGGAAGGCGCACGCACGGCGGCGCCGGCAGTCGAGGGGTTTTTCGCAAATAATCATGTGTGGGCGCTTGCGCATTTTCATGTCAATTGTTCTCGGTTAGAGAGCGATATCCACCATCACAATCTCGTGGAGTCTCGTCCCCGTGCGAGAACCAGTTATTTCGGTTCGGCGAAATAAATAACAAAAACACAAATAAGACTTTAAAAGCAATTGTGGCGAAGAGCTGAATAAAGGTGTAATCGACGAGGTGTCGCGCGATCGGCCGTGTTGACTTTTGTAATAAGGGAAAAGTAAGGAACGAGCGAAGTGGGGAGGGTTTTTAAGAAGTGAGATAAAGTTTCGGTGTGAATGGACGGGCCGATGGCCGGGTGATGCGCGCATATGTCTAGACTCGGGAGGACCCAGCTTCTCGGAGCTACGACAGCACAGCAGGTGAAGCGATCGGCGCCCGCCACTGTCGTCGAACATCACGCCAACACAAATACCAACGCAAACACAACGTCGTCGGGCGCGAGTGCGGTACTGAACTTTACCAAACGAACAAAATATTCGATTGCCGCTGCAGCAGCGGCCTCAACAGCCGAAACAATAGTTCTACTTGTAGACAACGACGAGGAGATCGAGAACAACATGACGGACACGGCGACTGCGGCCGCGAATACCCAGAAGAGAGCCAATTTTTCGGCTCTCTCGGTCAATAATCCGAACGGGGTTAACAAGATATCGCCGAGCTTGGCGATATCGAAACCGGGCTCAGCGAGAAAGCTCGTCATCAAAAACTTCAAAAGTAAGACTTAACCCCCCCAACCATGGGGGTATCTAACCTCTAAAATCAGCTGTGATTCGCGATCGTTCGTTTTTTTTTTTGTCTTTCGTCGCTCCGAAATCCAAAAATCGATGAATCTCGAAATAAAACCTCACTATCATTTTTCTTTTTTGTCAATACGCGTCGTTTGTCGATACAAAAACAAAATAGCGGAATATTCTCGAATTCGAGGGCAGTTTCGCGTATCGAGTTTTCCCAAGCTCCGTTTCGGACGTCACAGCGAATTTTCACGTCATCAAGGACGTCGAACCCAAGGATAACACATGACACATTACACGCGCCTTCTCGAACGTTTTCTCGCCTTTTCATTTATGACAATGATAACAATAATAAAGAAATAAAAGACCCGAAATGCGATCTTCGCGTATTACGGCCTTTACTCGAACATTTCGTTAAAAATAAAAATCGATTTTTTTTTTTTTGGCAACCTTGAAAACAGTACGCAAATAGTTTATCCCTGACCCTGTTGAGCGTTCAGAGATTTTGCGACGTTACAATCTCGTTTCTCGCTCTAGACAAGCCAAAACTGCCGGAAAATTATCAGGAGGAAACATGGGAGAAGCTGAGAGAGGCGGTCGTTGCGATACAGACGAGCAAGAGCATTCGTTACTCGCTGGAGGAGCTTTATCAGGCGGTTGAGAATATGTGCAGTCACAAGATGGCATCTACGCTCTACGCCAATCTCACCGTACTCACCGAGTCGCACGTCAAAGCGAACATCGAACAGTTCTTGGCAGAGTCCATGGATCGTCACATATTTCTGAAGAAAATGAATGAATGTTGGCAGTCCCATTGCCGTCAGATGATCATGATTAGGAGTATCTTTTTGTACCTGGATAGAACTTACGTCCTTCAGAATCCCAGCATATCGTCGATATGGTAAGAATTCTTTTTTCATGCAAATAATTTTGTTAACAATTATTGAAAAGTAATGAATTGAATTATTGTTGTTATTATTATTATTATTTTTTTAAAAATTATTATTATGTTTATGGAGTCCTGAAAGGCCTTACATTTCTTTGTTGCTCCTTCAATTTTTTTTACTCCATTAATTTTCAATTCTTTTTTACTCCCATTAAACCCCTTCAATACGGGTGACGTAAATATAGGCCATTTTTTCCAGTCTATTGGCTTCAAATGACCAGCTTAGCTATCAAATATAGTGAAAAAATTCTGAATTTTTTTTAGCGTTTTCTCGAAAGATCTTTTCGATTATTCGCGGATATATATTTTTTTTCGCTATTTGGTATTATTGTTATCAACAAAATGATTTAACGTTCTACGCGGAAGGCGAAACGCCTGTCGTACGCGGGGGTTAAAATGATTTCTTGTATATTTTACAAAACCTAAAGCTCTATCGTTATTGTTAATCTTGTTTTATGATTTGTTGTCATTATATTGATCGACCTGATTTGAAATTTCAGGGATATGGGACTGCATCTCTTTAGACTGCATATTGTATTAAACAATTTGGTGCAAACGCGCACGGTCGAGGGATTATTGATGCTGATCGAAAAAGAGCGCCAAGGCGACACGGTGGATCGTACGCTTCTCAAATCTTTGCTCAGAATGCTCTCGGACTTGCAAATATACCAGGAGGCCTTTGAAACTAAGTGCGTACGAATTTCAAGGAACAAAAGTCTGCGCATATCCGTTTTTATCTCCTCTCGATTATGTTTACGGTGTTTCTTTCTTTTCGCGTAGGTTCCTGATGGCAACGGAAAGGCTTTACGCCGCGGAGGGTCAACGACTGATGAACGAACACGATGTTCCCGAATATCTGGCCCACGTTGACAAACGCTTGCAGGAAGAGAATGAAAGATTACTGCACTATCTCGATATGTCGACGAAGTAAGAACTTTGTCAATGATTCTTTCGTTCATTTTTTATTTATTGCTTACGCGCTGTCTATTTAATGACAAAATACACGAGCGTTTAGCGCGATGGAATCGATTGACGATTGAATTTGATAGAATTTTTTAAGGACGTTCTAAATCAGGAATGTTTTTTTTCAGATGGTCCTTAATACATACAGTTGAAAAACAGTTACTTTCGGAGCACGTAACGAGTATTCTGCAAAAAGGTTTGAGCGGTCTTTTGGACGAGAACAGAATCGGCGACTTGACGTTACTCTACAACTTGTACAGCCGCGTGAAAAATGGTCTTGTCGAGCTGTGTCTAAACTTCAATAGCTACATTAAGGTAACGTAGCGTCGACATTTGTTGTGTTTCATCACCAGCCCAGATACGGCTGTTTAACCGTCAACGAGATTGATCATTTGGGTTTATTGTTCCTCGATAGAAGAAAGGCAAAACGATAGTCATAGATCCGGAGAAGGACAAAACAATGGTACAGGAACTTCTCGACTTCAAAGACAAGATGGACAATATCGTGAACACGTGTTTCAACAGAAACGAAAAATTCGCGAACAGTTTGAAAGAAGCCTTCGAGTCGTTTATCAATCAACGAGCAAACAAACCCGCTGAATTGATAGGTAAAGCTCGTCGCAATACCTCGCAGTTACGTGATTAAAATTTCACAAAAAACCACCTAATCCAATTTTTTTTTAATTTTACAGCCAAGTTTGTAGATATGAAACTTCGCGCGGGAAACAAAGAAGCGACGGAAGAGGAGCTCGAAAGATTGTTGGACAAGATAATGGTACTCTTCCGTTTCATTCACGGCAAGGATGTTTTCGAAGCGTTTTACAAGAAAGATTTGGCGAAACGATTGCTCGTCGGCAAATCGGCGTCCGTTGATGCGGAGAAATCCATGCTTTCGAAGTTGAAGCAGGAGTGCGGCGGTGGTTTCACGAGTAAACTCGAGGGAATGTTCAAAGATATGGAACTCAGCAAAGACATCAACATTGCGTTTAAGCAGGTAAAATCAGACTGTCAATAAATTGAAGAAAAACATTCCTTCAAAATAGGACTCAGTGGCCCAGAAATCCCGGAGGATCTAAAAATGTTCCGGAGAAGTCTTGGGATCTCCTCAGATTTCTTTTTTGGTCCTTGAATTTTTTTAAATCTTCCATCAAACTCCAAATTTCAAACTTTAAATACTTTTAAACCCTTTATGATAGTGTGCTTCGTATTAATATCTCAAA
Source organism: Ischnus inquisitorius (assembly GCA_963924025.1). NCBI lineage: Eukaryota > Metazoa > Arthropoda > Insecta > Hymenoptera > Ichneumonidae > Ischnus > Ischnus inquisitorius. Next base: position 6,276,121 of record OZ001248.1, read on the forward strand.
ATAAGAGTGAATATAATATCTTGACATTCCTTGAAAAAGTTCGGAAAACATCCTTAATGCTTAAGCGAACCATTTCCAAGATACCATGATTGAAAACTTGAGATATCTGAATCCTAATCGTATTTTTACAGTATTCGGGGAATCTACAGAACGAACTGCTGGCTAGTAATCTAGATCTGACGGTGTCGATTCTCACGATGGGTTATTGGCCGACGTATCCGGTAATGGAGGTGACGTTACCCGCGGAAATGGTACAGTATCAGGAGATCTTCAACAAATTTTACTTGGGCAAACACAGCGGTAGAAAGTTGCAGTGGCAGCCGACGTTGGGTCACTGTGTCCTTAAAGCCTGGTTCCACGCTGTGAGTTTACATACCCTTTGATAGTATCGTTTGTTTATATTTTTTTTTAAAGTGGGATAGATCGATATTAATTCATTTATTTGTTCGCCGCGCGCAGGGCAACAAAGAATTGCAGGTATCGCTGTTCCAAGCTCTGGTACTGATTCTCTTCAACGACGCCGATGATTTGTCGCTGGAGGACATCAAAGCCACAACGAACATCGAGGACGGCGAGTTGAGAAGAACTCTGCAATCTCTGGCGTGCGGGAAGGCTCGTGTTCTACAAAAAAATCCACGAGGCCGGGACGTTGCCGACAACGACAGATTCGTCTTCAATGTGGAATTCACGAATAAATTGTTCAGAATAAAGATCAATCAAATACAAATGAAAGAAACGGTAGGTTGCTCATGAAATTTCGTCAGGAAGTAAATGATTCACTGTCGAGAGAAACTATACAAGATATGTATTATTTTAAATGGCTTTTTTCGCAGAACGAGGAGCAAAAGGCGACCGAGGAACGGGTCTATCAGGACCGACAATACCAGATAGACGCGGCTATCGTGAGAATCATGAAGATGAGAAAAACCCTCACGCACAATCTTCTTATAAGCGAGCTCTACAACCAACTCAAATTCCCCGTGAAGGTATATTTTTTTTTGTTTGAAGTTATAAATAAGAAAAATGAAAACAGTGTTGAATATTTTGATAATTTTTGTTTTTTTTCGTATCTCGCAGCCCGCCGACCTCAAGAAACGTATCGAGTCTTTGATAGACAGAGACTACATGGAACGTGATAAGGACAACGCGAATCAGTACAACTACGTTGCGTAACCTCAATCAAATGCCAAAGTTATGTTGAGCTCGGTCAAGTTCGTTTTCCGTAGGAAGAATAAGAGAAACGAGAAAAAATGGGGGAAAAAAAAGCAGAAAAATCGTCGAGGGCTCGGCGCCGACAATGTGATTCGTTTGTATATCTCGTCAAGTTCGGCAAACCGAGCGCAGACGGCACAGAAGCCGCGAATGCAACGGAAGTTGAGGAGAACTTTTTTTTCCGAAGTCGGCGTCCGGAGATTCTTCCGATGCTTACAAAGGGATTAGAATGTACCTAAAAACTTTTTTTTTGTTCTACGACATGAGACGAGTGCAGCGGAAGGTTTAAGGAGAAAAAAAACTGAGAAGAGTAAAATAAAACTAGCAGAGCTTGTTTGGAAAAAAAAGCGGGAATAGAGATTTAACGTCGGACGATTAAAATCGTTTTATCGACGATCCGACGAGAAAATTCGTCGGACATTGCGCGAGAAACCAGTGCTTTGCCATTAATTCTTTTTACTCCTACAATTGTGTTGTTTCTTTTTTTTTGCGTTCTGATAACCAAGGACCATTGTTCAAGCAAATCCTAAATAATAACGTCGTTCGTAAGGGTATAAAACTGAAGAATTTTTTAATGCCAAGCAGTTTTTCACAGCATATAACGACGATAGGCCGGGTAATGAGACGGAAGTGGAAAAAAAAGTGTGCTTAGTTGATTTCTTAGCGAAGAGAATATAATTCATGAAGGGAAACGAGAAGAGAAAAGAAGAATCGACGGGACGACTCCCCGCGCGAGTCAAACGTCGCGCAATAACGAGCGGTCGTCTAGTCGATAATTATACGCCGGACACGTATGCCTGTCATTGCCGCGGCTCCTTTTTTTTTGTGAATAGTAACAAAAAAAATGCGACAGTAATCAAGAGTTTTACGAGTAATTCAACGAGTAACACGTCTGTACGACACCCCGAACAACACAAACACACGTAACGATAGCGAAAAAAACAAAACCACGTTTTGAGTTTAACGAAAAAAAAAGAAAAAAAAATGAATCGAGTACAGACGAAAAAAAAATCTTATAAAAATTGAAAAACGAGGACTGCATAATTATAGGAACGGATTGTATAAAATAAATAATTACAATTAATATTATTCATTGATTGAGCATTATTGAACGAGTCTCTCGGAATTTTTCTTAATCGTTGTCGTTTCTACAATTATTTTTCGTTGCCGAAAATAATTTTGTGCATGTATCGAGACGGAGAGTAGCACTTTCGGACCTTGGGGAAAAAAAGAAAAAGAAATTATAAGAAATTCGAGTAGGCAATTTGCGCGAGAATTCGTATTATCGATCAGATCCACGAGTATTCTTCTCGAATCGTCGACGAGTTAGTTCATCGAGTATGGCCAGTTCACAACGCCAGTGCGTTCGCGTACGGCGTTTTTGTTTTTCTTCGACCTGAACAAACACGCTACACGCTACGAAAATTATTTTTGTGTAATATTTCGTAGAAATTTGTCATCGACATTGTAAATAGAATAAGGTTCCGTACTTGTAATAAAAATACAACGAAAAAAAAGGACAAAAAAACGCGAGTTTGACTAATAATTATGATTCGATAAATCATTTACAATTTTTGTACATTGTCTATTCACAGAATATCCTCCGGATTATCGTGATAGAGAGAAAAGAAAATCGAAAGATTCGATCACTCCGTCAATCTCTTGATCGTTTGTATGTGATCTTCCTTGGTGTCGATTTCCGTGATTAGAGATTTTGCGAAATTAACAGCGCTAGCTTCTTTGTTCAGGAAGTCCGAGACTAGTTTCGACGGAGGCTTACCACCTCCGTGAGCGAGACAATCGCGACGATAACGCTCGCCCGACGAGCGACTCAGAGGATCGTTCTGGAAATAAGTCTGCCAGATCCACGAGGCGATTGCCCGCGATATGAGATACGAGTAATATTTCGCTCCGTAACCGACCAGATGAGAAAATTTCAATTGCCAGGCCTGCGAGGAAAATTCAAAAGGAACATGAAAAGTTGTTGCAAATTCTGAAAAAACAAATCGTCGTTCGATACGCACCGTATTTTCTACGTAAGGAAGACCGTAGAATTTCGATTGTATATCTTTGAGAATATCCGTGCTGGAACCGTCGAGTTCTCTCGAGTGATATACCTGATCAAGCATGCTGTAGAATACTTGAATCTGCAAGTCCGAGGCGGGAAACATATTCTTCGAGGCGCACAATTTCTGCAACATTTTCTCGGGCATCGGTTCCAGGGTTTGGAAGTGTTTCGCGAAGAGCCGTACGACCTGGAGATACAAATGGAAATGCGATTAAGGAACGAGTATAGAGAACGATTTTCCAAATAATTTCGTTACTCACCCTTGGATCACTGGCGAAATATTCCATCAGAACACTCGGCACCTCGGCGAAATCGGCGCTGCAACGAGTACCCGTTACGTGTTGATACTGAGTTCGACCGAGCATCGAGTGCAGCGCGTGACCCATTTCGTGAAAGAGATTGTCCACCGACGAGGGATTCAGTAAGCAAGGATTCGACCAACGGGGCGAGGGCAACGACAGCATCAAAACGACGATGGGATTCTGCAACGAATACGAGAATAAAGTTAGTTAATTTTTCTTTTTTTTTTAAAGATACTGAGCACTATTTTTCATCATTCATAATTACTTGATAGCTGCCATCGGGTAATTGTCGTCCGCCTCTGATCGTGAAATGACAATCTTGATTGGGTTTCCCTTCCCTCTCGTAAAAGTCGCAGTAGACATGTCCGAGAATTCCCTCGTTCTCGTCAATGACCGCTAATTTCTGAATGTTCGAGGACCAAACTTCGCCGGGCAGGACCGGCTCGGATTCCAATCGAACGCCGTAGAGAGCCTGAGTTAGAATGTTCAGACCGTCCATGCAAGCGCCGAGCGAGAAATACGGCGCGAATTCGTTGCTGCTCGTGTTCAGCCAGGATTTCTTCGCTTTCGTCGTAAAGTACGTCGTGTCCCAGGCCATGAGATGCTGCTCAGTCGGCGATTCGAGTTTTTTCATATCGTGCATCACCCCGAAGTCCTTTTGTGCGCGATTCTTTAGCTCGTCGTTGAGAATGTTGAGAAAATCGCAAACTACTTCGGGACTCTCGACTGTGCTGCCTTTTATTGCACTGAAAAAATATTCTCTTTAGTTTTCCTTTTTTCAATTCGAGTGAATAATGGGAATCGTCTTACCGATGCGCGTACGTTGGAAAACCACAAATTTCTGCCAAACGATGCCTCGAATTCAGAAGCTCTTTGAGCAAAAACTCCTGCTGAATGTCGGGATACAAAAATATCTTGTAAGCGGCTTCGCGCGCGAGGGGATTCGGCGAATCCGTGTAGAGACCGTGGACGAGTACCTCACCGTCCTCCTTCACGAAACTGCGGATAATTTCAAGATTTTTTCTCGACTAAATATTCGAATAGCGATTCGGTGAAACATCGTACTTTCAGAGAGAGAGTTTCTTTACTATTGTCTGATATTCTCGGGCAAGAGTTCTCCCTTTACGGATCGAGGGCTAACGGCGCCGGACATGAACTTTTGGCCTACCTGAAAATTTTTTAGTGATAAATTGAGAATTCGATAATTTCAACAGTCGATTAACCGCGATTTAATAATCACGGCATCGACCATGCATTGCTGTCGAAGATTTAGTTACTTGAAGTATATAATCATTCAGATCTACGACTTTTCGTCTCTGCTCCTCGGGCAAATGAATACCGCACTGCTCGAAGTCAAAGAGAAATAATTTCGATACGTGATCGTCCGTCTCCGTGGTCCCTACGATGTCTCCCGTTTTTACAACATCGTACAGAGCATTGTAAAGTCCCCTGTGAGTATTCAATCTGTGAAAAGAATCATAAAATCGATGGTTTTATAATCGGAATAATTCATAAACTATTCATTTTTGTGGACTACACAAATGGTGTTCAAAATTAATAGTAGATATTAAGTAATAATTTTTTAAATAAATAAATAATTAAATAAATGAATGAATAAATAAATAAATAAATAAAAACATAAATTTGTGGTAATTTTCGTTGTTGCAATATTTTAGTTCTTCTAATTTTCAAAACATTTCATTTATCGACATTCGATTAAACGTGGCTTACTCACGTTTCTACAATACCGCTGACGACGAGGCAAGCGTCTTCGGCAGCTTGTCCAAATTCCTCCTGAGGATGGGCTATCCTGACGAATTCTGCGAGATCGGCTACTTTGCAAAGTGTGTCGGACAGCTCGTCGAAGACCTCAACCATCTTGCGACTTCTGCCTTTGCCGGTAGCTTCTTCTATGAGCCTTCTTGATTCAGTGACCGCTCTTTCTCTAAGCTCTGCGAATCCTTCAGCATTTTGGAGTTCGGGAAGGCCAAAGAGACCCTGCGTAAATTCCAAATTTATAGCATAAAAATATAAGAACGGAAAAAAAAATTGTGATAATAGACAGGTAGACAGTGCAAAAAACTTACGGTCTTTCTCAACGATACGTTGAATCCAAAATCGGTCGAAGTTTTGGAATTGAAGGCCGTGGCGAGAGGCGACCAAGTACTGACGCCTCTTTGCCGCCGTTTAACCCGCCTCGTCAGTGACTCTCGCAAAACTCGCAGCATTATTGACACCGAACACTTACGGCACAAAACTACCGTTCAGTTTTATCTAAATTGTTACAAAAACAAACGATCTGCTCGATCTCTTCACCGGCTCATTTTCCGTCAGGTTATGCACTGATCGTTCCGAATTCCGTGTCCCAGAAACGAATAAATAAACGTGACATGTTTTTCGTAAAAACGATTTTTTTTTTATTGTTCGCAGAAATACTTGCTAACATTAATTCAACAGTCCATTAATTGTTCTATTAATAATAATCGTGATTCGACGGAAAAATCTAACTTGATCCAGTTTCGGTGTGTCTTCTCGAGCCCGCGTGGCACACACGTGAGAGTTGCATGTGCGTGTGTGCGCGGGTGCGTGGCCTTGAGATTCTGACAGCTGTTCGTGCGGTGAACAATCTTTTTTGTGACAAAAGGACGGCGATAAATTCGATTAAAGGATCGTACGATGAGTGAAAGAATCGTCTTCGACAGATAGCCGGATTTCGTTCGTTCGTTTCTCGATTGATCTTGGGGAAAAAGTCGAAACGTCGATGGCTATGAGCGCGATCGGTCATTGACACTTCATCGACGATCGTTCGCCGAAGCGAGAGAACGGCTTCTCGTACGACTCGAAGGTTATAAAACGTAAACAAGAAAGTGATGGTGAGATACGTTCCGTCGGATGTCTAATTGTTGCGCGTAAAATAGTTGTCCTGTCGAGTAAAGTTACAAAAAGTAGACGAAGTAGAGTCGAGGATGCACGAGATGAATTGTTATCCGCGTGGAAATCGCGCGAAAGTCTTGACGAGTGTCAAACGCAGCGGAAGGGGCTAAATTGTAGTCATAGTGTACATCTAGCGCGTCTATACAAGGACTGGTCTTGCCTTCCGTAACACCCACGCATTGTTTCCACATCATTGACAAACAATTCTTCAGTATCTCATGATCTAGCGAAAAGGAGGCACATACTCTGTCGCCGAAAGCCCCCATTAACATTGCCGGAAAGCAAAAAGTTTTCAAAGAGTTTTCGCAATTTGTTTTTAATCGCTGGAAATTGTTTCTCGCTTGTGTCAGACGGATTCCGGGACGCGCGACAATTTTTTCAATGCGGCCAAGCGTCTTGCGGAGAGCGAGATAGAGCTGATAAAGATTGTCGAAAAGTCAAACACGAGAAGGATGAGTCAGAGAAAAGTTAGAAGCAATAACGCAACGTCGACGGCGGCGTCTAAGAACAATGACGCGAAGAAAGCTACGGCCAGGAATACCAAAGTAAACAAAGAAAAAATCGTAAAACTTTTTTTTTCCTCTTAGCGCTATTTTTTTTTATTGCGTGTTTACGACGCTTAATCTGCGACGCGAGAGAGGAACCAAGACGATAACCAACGTAGCTCCATTATCAATGCATCAAAATTAATCTTGCATGGCTTTGCGCTTATCTATGCCGGAGCTAGTAACGTTCCTCTTATCAGTTTGGTAGGAGACCCGCGAGCGAAATCTATAGTACTGCCTAAACTTCAGTAACGCATGTCGCACAATTATCCTGAGGTACCGAGAACCAAAGTGTATACCCTTTTTTTTTCATAATTTTTCTGTAAATACTTAGGAAAATTCACTAACAAGTTAAAAACGTATTCATTTATTTGCTCCTGATGAACGGTTGATTGATTACCTTATTATTTATGAATGATTCAGTAGCGAACGAAAAAATAAAACGATCTTCCGATCATTCTTGTTTTCGTTTAATTTCAGGTAAAACCATCTGCCGCCTTGTTAGCCGCAAAACGCGAAGCAGCGCAGAGGAAACAGTCGCAATCGAAGAAATCGGATAATTTCTACATAAGAGACATTTATCAAACGGCGATAGACGCGAGAAGCATGACGCGAATAGAAACGGGACTGACGTACGAGAGATCGATGGCCGAGCATCGTTGTCTCTGGGACGAAAATTATCCGGAATGCCCGGAGCGATTCACGAGAGTTTTGGAGCGATGCGAGGAATTGGGCCTCACAAAGCGATGCAAATTCGTCGATCCGCGAGCGGCGAGGCACGACGAACTGTTGATAAAACACACGCAGAGTCAGATCGACATTTTGAAAGCCACCGATGGATGCGACGATAGCGATGCGCTCGAAACATTGTCGTCGCGCTACGACGCGATTTACATACATCCGGTTGGTACATGCATTTTTCGATCGATCCCGCCGAAAACTTCATTTTTTCATTTTTAGTAATCACGGAATTTTTCTAAATGCGGATAAACGAATTTATGTTAATTATATTTTTTGAGGAACGCATTGATTTAAAAATTTTTTAGACTACGTACAAACTCTCGCTGCTGGGAACGGGCTCTACGATAAATCTCTTGGAAAGCGTTTGTCGGGGCGAGGTTCAAAATGGAATGGCAATAATCAGGCCGCCGGGGCACCACGCAATGAGATCCGAATACTGTGGCTATTGTTTCTTCAATAACGTAGCTATAGGAGCGGAAAAGATGTTGAGGAGCAATTTGGCGCGAAAAATTCTCATAGTCGACTGGGACGTGCATCACGGTCAGGCGACTCAGCAGATGTTCTACGACGATCCGAGGTAAACGGGAACGAAACACCGTGACCGAGAACCGCGCTTTTGTTTTTTATTCGTTAATTAATTTTTTTTCAGGGTCGTGTATTTTTCGATACATCGCTACGAGAACGGTGAATTTTGGCCGAACTTGAGAGAATCCGATTATCACTACGTCGGTGATAACGACGGTGCGGGTTACAACTTCAATGTACCATTAAACAAGACTGGAATGACGAACGGCGATTATTTAGCGATCTTTCAGCAAGTCCTCTTACCCATGGCCTACGAGGTAAGGAACGAAAAAAGTCCTCTGCCGTTGGAAAAAAAAAATTATCCGGATGAGATATTTACCGTGAGAAATACTTTTAGTTCCAACCCGATCTCGTTATCATCTCGGCTGGTTTCGATTGCGCTCTCGGTTGTCCAGAGGTAAACGATAATTGCTTTACACTGATAAGATACAATTTTCTTGCATGTATAGTTCTCGCCCGATCTCATTCTCGTTTCCGCTGGTTTTGATTCGGCGCTCGGCGACGACAAGGTCTGAACTTCAATCGTTCCTCGGACTATTCTTAAGAATTATCAATAATTTGTCGACGCAATGAGCACCTCGAGTCACAGAATTACAACGCTTATGACGTTTCCAGGGCCAGATGGAAGTAACGCCGGGCTTCTTTCCGCACTTGCTGTCCTCGCTTATGAGTCTCGCGAACGGCAAAGTTGCCGTTGTGCTGGAGGTAACGTCGGAACTTCTCGAATCATCTTTGATACAGAGACGATTTTTTTAAATTCCGATTTTTCCTTCAGGGCGGCTACTGCTTGGACTCTTTGTCGGAAGCTGCGGCATTGACCTTGCGAACGCTGCTGGGAGATCCTTGCCCGTTCTTCCAAAATCTCGATCCACCGTCCGAGAGCATCAAAGAAACGATTTTGAACGTTATCTACGCTCACAGGTCTTACTGGAAGTGTTATCAGTATCAGGAGGCCTACAGCATGAATTCTGAATCGGAAAATCGCGAGGAAAACAACAATAGGCATTTGCCAGTCGTTGTCTACAAGTACTAAGCTTCTAATCGGAAATCCATCTTCTTTTCATCGCTCAGACAATTCATAAAACGCGTGGCAATTATTCTAGGGGCGACGAGACGAAGCCTGATCACTACGAGACTCGCGATTGCTATCCCGTACAGAGCGAGACTGTTCTCAGGGGTTTGAAGAATCGTTTGATTGCCTTGAAGCAGGGTAAAATCTTCTAAAAGAAATCATTAAAAAATCATACGAACTCTACACATTTTTTCTTCCATTGCAGCCACAAATCTCGGCAAAGCGCCGAAGCGCGTATCGATTGTATACGACGATCGGATGCTGAAGCATTGCGATCTATCGGACGATTCCCATCCCGAGAAACCCGGTCGAATCGCCGGTATATTCGCGAAACACGAGGAATACGATTTGCTCGAGCGTTGTCACGTTCTCAAGGGACGCGAAGCGACCGAGGAGGAATTGCTTCTCGCTCACAGCTCGAGTCACATTCGAGATATGAAGGAAACGTGCTCCGCGAAACCCGGCGAATTGAGGAAAAAAGGGGATAAGCTGAATTCGGTATTTCTGCACACGGAGACTTGGGCGAGCGCTTGCGTCGCTGCTGGCTCGGTGCTCCGGGTTGTCGACAGTGTGCTGAACGGCGAGAGTCAATCGGGCGTCGCGATAGTGAGGCCTCCGGGTCATCACGCCGACGACGAGACGGCTTGTGGGTTCTGCATCTTCAACAATATCGCCGTTGCAGCCAGATACGCTACGAGATTCCATAGCTTGAAAAGGCAAGTCTCCAGAAAGTTTTTACACGAAAAACAAAACGGGTTCCTCAGCGTGAAATCTTCATTTTTCGTTGATAACATTTTTTTCTTACTCTTCAGGGTTCTAATCGTGGACTGGGATATTCATCACGGCAATGGGACTCAAGCTATTCTCGCCGAGGATCCGAACGTCCTCTATATATCGATTCACCGATACGACAATGCGGGATTCTTCCCAAATTCGAAGGAAGCTAATTACACATTCGTGGGAACTGGCCGAGGTGAAGGATACACAGTTAACATTCCGTGGAATCGAGTAAGAACCGCCGAGAAAAGTTACCAACTAATTCCTTTTATAGTGATTTTTTTTAAATTAAATGATTCATAACATTTCATTAAGCCATTAATGAATGAGTTTTAAAAAGCTAAAATATACACTGATTTTATGTACAATTCTTTAATCATTTTTTATAAAATTCTTTAGTTCAATAATTTTTGTAATGGTAACGATTGAGATTAAGATTCATCACAGAGTTGTGCTACATTTTTGGATGGAAGCAGTAATTATTGATTATTTATAAGGTCCTGTTTCAGAAGCGCATGGGAGACGCGGAATACATCGCGGCGTTTCAGCAAATCGTGATGCCGATAGCTTATCAATTCAATCCCGAATTGGTTCTGATATCCGCGGGTTTCGATGCCTGCGTCGGTGATCCGTTGGGCGGTGAGTCTCTGGCAGTCGTTTGTTTCTTTCGCACATCGTTTCGAGACCGCGATCTTCGATTATCTTTTTTCTTTTCCTTTCATTAAAGGTTACGCGGTATCGCCGGAGACGTACGGACACTTGACGCACTGGCTAACGTCGTTGGCGAACGGCCGCGTTGTTCTCGCCCTCGAGGGTGGTTACAACGTTAATTCAATATCGTACGCGATGACGATGTGTACGAAAGCACTGCTCGGCGATCCTTTGCCAGCACTGAGCGCATATCAGCCGCCGTGTCCGAGCGCGATCGGAACGATCAAAAATGTTCTGAAGACTCACAAGCAATACTGGCCAAATCTTGTCTTCCAAATGGCACTGCCGAAGGAGAATATTCTGCCGGACGCGAATGTAAGCCGCGAGAAAATCGTCGACATTCCAAGCCCGATCACGGAAACGAAGATCGCCTTCGAGGAGCTCGAGAACGAAAAACTCGAGATGAGCTTACGAGAACGCGAACGGTTGGACACGATGCCGGCCGACGAGATGGCCGAGTTGCAGAGGGAAATCGAAAGAATGGCGATCATCAAGGCCGCGAAAGAGTGCATCAATCCTGGACAAAAGGATCTCGGAGGGCGCAAAGAAGCCGCGACGAGCGGGGCCAGCGGAAGCGGTGGAAACGAGCAGGGCGAAGCTGCCGGCGGAACAATTAATCCGTCTTTGCGCGATTATCTCTCGGACAATATTCAGGTTAGAAAATGTTACGTGAACATTATCGAGTGGCTTTGTGAACAATCTACTTGAATGATCAATTTTTTTATTTTTATTCGATTTGTTTCCCCTTCGACAGGCTCTGGTGGAAGGCGAAATGTTCGCCGTTGTTCCCCTTCGCGATTGTCCTCATCTCGCGTTGGTGCAGGAAGTACCGCCGAACGGGATAAACGTTTACGATCCCTGCCAGGAGTGCGAAAGCACAGCCGAAAATTGGATTTGTTTGCAATGCTACACGGTTCACTGCGCTCGCAGCGTGAATCAACACGCCGTAACGCACGGATGGACTGCCGATCATCCGATGACGCTGAGTTTCAGCGATTTGTCCGTCTGGTGCTACGGCTGCGAGGCTTATATCGACAATCCGGTGAATAATAAGATTCTCATGCTATTTACAAAAAAAATATTTTCGACGACGCATACTTTTCTTTGCCACGCGTCAGTCTCACGATAAAACGAAATATTTTTCCTTTCCAGCGTTTGTACGCGGCCAGAAACGCCGCGCACCTGAGCAAATTCAATCACGAGCTTCCGTGGACGTACAGCGACACGGGAAACGCGAATGAGTGAGAACGAGATTTTAATGATATTCAAATAATATCTCATATAGTTTCTTATATTCTTTTACAATGTACAATATCAATATTATAACGGAAGAATATGCAAAGATACGCGAGACTATTTATTTTGCCAATGCTCTCGTAAAGGACGTGTAAGCATTCGCTCTTTCTCGAAGATCTCTCGTCGCGCCGGTGCGACGACAGAAAGGCAATAATAGGAAACAAATGTTAAATATTTGCGGTGTTCAGTGATCCGAAAAGTCCCGAAAACTTCCTTGAATTTTTCTCGCGGTGAAAAAGTGTTGGAATGTCCTCAAATTTCATCGGCGATACTTAAAAAAAAAATTCTAATAAATTCTGATCTTTTTCTATTCTTTTTAGCTCCTTACGCACGGAGCCCGTAAATATTTATCATTCAGGCGTCTTTTGTTAACAATCATGAAGTTTAAATAATCAGCTCAACTATAAATTATAGTCAAGAAAATTGTAGAGTAATCTTGAAGGGCCCTGCAATCCATCTTTTACTGGCGACCACGTATGTATAACAAGAGTGATTAGATTTGTCATAATTTATTTTGTGTTGTCCACATAGAGACCTCAGTCTTATTTTATATATACAAAAGAAAGGATTCAAAGCGTAGAGTGTGTTGGCTAAGAGTACAGTAACAATTGAATAATCCGTCGCTAAAAGCGACAGAGCGATAGAGTGGACGGATCCTAGTACAACGCCCGAAGCAGCATATTTTTTTTTAACTTTCTTCATTCGCAATTGAATCACAATTGCTCTGCCGGCGATTCTCGGCTGGGAATCCTTTTCTTTTCATTCGTTTTCATCATCTTTCACTCATGATCATTAAATCTATTTGAGATGCGTGATAAAATTTTGCTACGAAATAAGTTTATCGTTGGGTTTGGAAACTTCTATCCTAAGTATCACGAGACCGAAGCTACGAAACAACTCGTAAATGCTGTTCGACATGTTATCGACGAAATTTCTAAAGCAAGATTCGATACCGTCGACGATAAAGCAATGCGAGAACGAATCGAGAGATGGCAATTTTTCCGTTGTTACGTGAGGATAGAAAGCGGTCACGCTACGATAAGTGAATAATCGCGAAGCGTTGCTCGCGACGTAATCCTCGAATTCGGAAAGAAAACTAACGGGTATGGCGTAGTAGAGTCTGTACGGCACGCGTTTGACGGCCCACTTCTGTTCGCATTCATCGATCTTCAGGGCAATGCTTTCGTAAACGCTGGCCACGTCATTGTCGCCCTCCTCGTAGAGATAGAAATCTTGGTTCAATCGATACTTGTGACGGTCGCTGCTAACGTAAGTTCGCCGCGTATTACGCAGCTGCAAAAGCGCAGTCGGCAAGGAATACGTGTAAGACGTGTAGAGATGAAGATGCGTGAGATAGGGCTTCGCGCGTAACTCCGAAGCCATGTGAGAGACGAGAGGAAACACACCGCCCTGATGAGCAAAACCGTAGAACATCGTCAGTAACAAATTTCCGATAACCCAGATGCATTGCAATTTGCTCATCTTGTTTTTGTTGCGATTGAAAACGTAGCGAGTCGCGTTCACGCCGCTTGTGTAAACGACCGTGGCGTTTTTGTAACCGTGACCGATCGTCTGAGCGTGGAGAAAGACCAACGGCAGAAGCGTCGGAATGATGAAGCGCGGCTCCTGATGGGGAATTATCGACAATGCCGCGATCGGCACGACGAACGACGCGGTCATCAGACCCTCGATGCTCTGGATACGCGGAAGTTCCAACCATCGACCCTTGAATCCACTATAGAAAAGACAATTAATACAATATCGATAAATAAAATCGTACAAGTTCTCTCTCGGGTGATAATTGAAGATTTTCTCTCGTTACCTGTAGACCATTCTTCCGAACGTGAACAATCCGATGATCCCGAGGGCGTTGAACAGAAGCGGCACGTTCACCGCGAAGTGCACGAACCTCGGATGCAAACCGTGCGACTCGAGATTTTTCTCGTCCATGTTGTACTTGAGAAAATTCAAGGGCGTCACGACGAAATTGTTCATGCCGATCTGGAGATTCAATATCTCGCCGAGGGTGAGATAACCGAAGTAGAAACTATCGGTCAGAATGAGAAACAGGGCCGTGGGTATTCCGCAGAGGATGAAGGAGAAGATGCGAATGTGGAAATCCAAAAGGCCGACGCTTCGGGAGCCGAGACCGCGCTGGAGCCAGAAGAATATCGGCGGAAAGGCGAATACGACGAAGGTCGGACGATTGAAGATTCCGACGACGGTTATCGTCGCGATCATCAAACAATGATTGAGGGAATGCGACGGCAGGGAACCACGCAATTTGTAATATTTCACTCGCTCGCCGATCGTCGGGGCTTTGTCGTAACGCTCGGCGAAGTGATCGCTCTGCAGAACAACCTGCAACAAAGTTTTTCGTTCGGAAATTCTTAGAAACGATACGGTACAAGGGATGAAGGTCGAGATAAAAAATATTTAGTCCCGTCTTAAAATAAATATAGAGTCGTTAAAAAATATAGTTTGTTTATTATTCAAAAACTTTTGTAACGAATATTAAAAATTGAGCTTAAGTCGAATACTATGAGTATTTTAGAGGACTTACAGTTGAGTAAATACATAAATAAGTAAATAAACAAATATAAAAACGTTGAAAATTTGAATAAAAATTCATTTCTTACCTTTTCTGAGAAAGCCATGCACAACGAGACGTAGTAGAGCAGCAAAGACATGAGGACCAATTCGATAGAGTTGGAAAAAGTACGGGTGGCGTAAGTGAGCATAACGTACGAGCTTGCGTACGTAATCAATCTGACTTTATAGTTTTGACTGTACAAGCAGCAGATTTTGTAAAGACAGTAGTCGGACACGAATGACAAGGCGCACATCATTAATCGAGGAAGCAAAAGTAGAACATAAGGATTTCTGAGAGGTTTGCCGAAGTAATGAGAATAATAAGGCGAAAGTATGTTGACCATGGAGTAAGGTACTCCGACGATTAGTTGAGGTATCAGCGCAGTGCGGAGGGGAAACGTGACATTGAATTCCCATGGCTTGTAGACGTCGATGTCAAAGTGATCGCCTGTTGACGAGAAAAAAATTGAATAATTCGTCAATGATTGCAAAAAAAAATGTAGGATTCAACAAAGTTGCAAAACTCACCGGCGATCACTTCTATCGATTGAAAATACTCGTCAGGATGAATGTATCCTGTCTGCGGTAAGATCGTTAATACGATTCTCGCTGCTGCGAATATCCAGTAAGGTATTATTTTTCTCTGAACGGAGTTTGTTTCTTTGGTATCGCCGTTAGCTTTGCTACCGTTTTCCTTATTTCGCATCATCGTCGAGCGATCAACACTGTATTTGTCCTACGCTATTTATTTTCGGATCGAAAAACATACAAATTGCATTTTTGTACTGAGAACGAAAAAAAAAAAAACAAAAACAAAAAATACTCCAAATTAGCACCAAGACGGAGCCTTGGTTACTTCGTCTCGCGGCGATCGAAAAACATCGTTTCGACGCATAGCTTAGCGATAACGCGCCTCTCCTATCTCTCGTCGAGATTAGAATCCGGCTCTACCGGTGACGCGAGTTTTTTCATAATTTCCGACGATTAAATAAACACAAAAAACCGCGATGTGTGCTGAACGTCAAAACGCGAATACAATACTTTTGTTGTTCGGCTTTTTTCGGGTAGCGCAGACGCGTCTGACTCGCGTCGTGCGACAGCGAATCAGAGTGAGGGCAGGTACGCAGGTGGTGGGGGTTGGAGTCTATATAGGGTGCGCGCATCCTCGATCACCGCTCAGTTTCGCCCGTTGACTCGCGCTCGTCGCTTCTACTCGTGTCGCGGTTTTTCTTCGCTCGTCGGCTAGTCGTGTTTATCGGGGTTTTTTTTTGTCCGCGAAGTATATCGCGCGCGCGTCATTCGCTTGGTGTCGTTTAGATTCACACGGCCCCGAAAATGTCCGAGATTGACGCTAAAGTGAACATGTCTCTTGGTAAGTCGCCAGAGTCTCGAGAGCGTAGATTATCCGGAGAATATCCTCCATGAGCGTACGGCTGGGCTGGGCGAAGGCATGTCGCACACAATAAAAACTACGCGTACGTAAAGACCCGCACGTTCTTTTGCGCAACACACAAAATGGCGTTTGTGAGAACGATCGAGAGATCGAAAAATCCAAGCCAGAGATATTACAAAACTCCGCGAGCTGTCCTTGCTCGAAGCGTCTTGTCGACCAACGTGCGTTGTTTAACGTGCGTTACGAATGCCCGAGCGAAACCCAACGACGAGTCTCATATCGGGATAGACGTGATATTTTATTGATACGAAATAGAGAATTGAGATTTTTCGTCTGGAGGCGGTGGGAACGTATCGTACTGTATATAAAAGTGGCCGAGACTCTCACTCTCACGCAGCTCGAGTGGCCGGGGGCCCCTATAATAAACGAGTTTATCTTGAGCGCAACACGATTCCTTTGCGTGCCGTGTGACTCACCGTTCCAACAATGAGAAACGTTATACCGAGGGATGCATAAGCGATAAATGAGAATATCCAGGAGAGTCTACGTCGAAAAAGTCTCAACGTTGCATTCCGACGTTAATAAGAACGGAAACGAAAAATATATATATATGAACATACAATGTATAAATAACATAAGAAGCTATACTTCGAGGCACGCGAGAACTATCGGGCACACAATAGTCGTCCGTGGTTGAGCGTCTGCACCGTGGGATATGTGTGTTTACGTAGCTGGGAATGGAGTGTTTTCGTTTACGGAAAAAGCTCCGGCGCTCGAAAAATATCGTCGACCAAAACCCTCCCGAGGATATTTTCGTTTCTTTTTTGCTGATCGAGATGGTCGATGTTTTTTTCCCGAAAATACGATACATTGCGCCGGCGGACTGATAAAATATATGTCGATTTGGAGAAATACGAAACACCGAGGTATGCGAGGTTGACGATGCTCGCACCGCTTCCTGCACCTCTGGGGATTAGACGGATGGAAGGAACGCGGATCCCCATGACCGGGATGGAGGAAGGCTGCTTCGACGATACTTTACTACACGCAGACATGGAATCGCGCTTACGATACGATACGACACAATAACGTAGACGACTCTCATTCGACTGTAATTCACATAACTCTATTTAAAAAAGTCAATAATGGAGTAAAATCCCTACGATTTTTCGTTAATGTTTTTTTGTCTTTGATCAATGATACCTCGAAAATTAACAAATCAATTGAGATCAAACGATCGACGATTCTTTTGGCATTAAACAACGTTTTGGAAGTAATTGCTCAATAATTACAGTTAACTTTTACAGTTTCTTATTTTCATGTCGAAATCACTTTTTTGGATATTACATACAAACTTTTTTTGTCTTGCTTTTGCGATTCACTAATTTCACATTAACGGAGCAGCTTCTGCGAAGATCCGAATTAGTCGATCCCGGATGGATCGATTTCGAGATTCCAGGACTTCATCGTTTTCGTCGACAACGAAAAAAGAATCCACGGATCGGCGTATTTTTTCTTCCGCGGATAAATAAACAAATAATCAACCATCGTTACAGTCTGTGAGGATAAAAGTATCAAGTGAGGTTCGAAGCGCTTTAACGATTCCTTGCCGACAACTTTCGTTGTCAGAACGACTTGTCCTCAGACGATGGATCTAATATAAGAGAAAAAAGAATTAACAAGACCCGACGGAAAGAAACGCGCGAGAGATTGCTATTCCCGATGCTCGTCATTGAGGCCGTACGCTCGGCGCGTAAAAAAAAAAAACAAAAAAACTTAGCGAACATTTTCTTCCCTTTTTAAGATGACATCATAAAAATGGAGAAAAAGGACAAAAAGAAAAAGGCCGTTGCCGCAAAGGGAAAGGGTGGTGGCAACGTCGGGAACGGTGCGAAAGGCGGCGCGAAACGCAATCGCGGTGGTAAAGGACCGCGCGGAAATGCCCGCGGTGCGTCCGTGCAAGGTCGCGTCGCCAAAGCGACCAAGGCTAACGTTGCCGCCCCGAAGAAACGTCGCGTTCAGCAACAGCAGCAGCAGCAGCAACAACAGCAACAAAACGCCGTCAGAGCGGGATTCGTCACGAAGCGTTACAACAGAAATAACAAGAAGAACAACAACAACGCGAAGAAGAACAACACAGTCGGCGGTGGTGGTCTCGTCAGATCGCGAAGCAACACCGCGCTGAATCGTCTCAAGAACAATAACGCGATCGTCAACAACAACGCGCGTGGAGCGTTCACGGCTCGTCGCGGTAACGCCGGAAAATTCGCTCTCACGAGAAGCAAGAGTCGGACCAATCTGATATCGCCGACGATGAAACGCTTCTTCACCAACAACAAGGGAGCTCTGAAGAGAACCAACAGCCTGCCGAATCTCCGGGATCCGACCTCGGTTCACAATCGCTTGGGATACCAGAGTCCGGCTCAGGTGGCTTACAGAAATCGCGTTAAACGCGCGAAGCAACTATTGCTTCAACGACAGAATCAGAGAATGCAGGTTCCCAACGATTACCGGGTAAATTGTCGTGCAAACGAGGAACCGTGATAATTTTTTCGTTCATTTGTCGTGAGGCAACTTTGTTAATGGATTTTTGTTTATTTTTCGATACAGGTGCCGCACAACGGAAAAGCAATGACGAATCTGCAGCAACGGGCGCTCGTCGAACGCCGCCAACAAATTCTCACTCCTCAGAGAAACTTCAACAGCGTTGGACTTCGGTCCGATCAGATCTTGAGAGCTCAGCGACGCGCACTTTACGCACAAAAACTCATGCGATTGAAGTACGTTGTTTGATGTGGGCTTTAGAAGAAATTGCTTAAAATTCGATGTTTCGTACAATTTATTTGGAACTGTAGTCGATAGTTTAATTTCAATAGATTACTTTTATTTTTCCATAAAACTACTTTCAATAGAATAATTTAATTTCACTCCAAAAGATAATTACTTTTTTATCACTCGTACTCCGTGCATTGAAATAATTTTACTATTTTATTTTGTTTACTGCTGCAGCGCGCTAAGGATGAACCCGAATCCAAACGTAAACTTCATGTGCACACTCGGCGACGATTACGCGCCCGGTGTCCGTCAACGCTCTCTTAGTATGGCCCAGCCACAAAATCGGGGAGGAATGAATCCACGTCAATTGTCGAGGGCTCGATCGCCTTTCAGACCAAATCCACAAAATATGGCTACTGTAAGATATACGCACTTGAAAAAATTCTGTTTTCAAGGATCGATGTTGATTTCGATTATCTAAATCGTTTTTTGTATTTTTTAACCGCAGCTCGGCCGTGCAGCGCTCTTCGCCCGACAGCCACGTTCACGATCAAGATCACGCTCGCGGTCGCGTTCCCGCAACGTACCGATCGCTCAAACCGGCGCCGCCGTCAACGATCGAACCTTCAGCGAAATGATGTACAGCCTGGCAGGAAATCTCGGCGTTACCGAGCGGACACTCAACGATCGATTTAGCTTCTAAGCGTGCAAAAAAACTAAGGTGAACACACACATACCACACACACACGAAAACTTAATATTATTGAAAGAATAAAAAAAAACTTATAAAGACTGCAAATAACGTTATATCACAAGTGTGAAGAGAGCAGAAAAAACAAGAGCACCCGAGATTCACGAGTTCAATGTTTCACGGGTGAGTTCTAGATGAGCGCCGAATCGCGCGCTGGTGCAAAAAATGTAATATTTATTTTATTTCTCCTTTTTTTTTTTATATTCCTCATTTTTGAAGAATATGATCATCGGGACAAGCTCTTTTACTATTGAATTACGAGATTAGATATTCGTTGAATTAACTCGAGACTAATTATGAACGCGAGAATTCTTTATCCTTCATGGATAGAATATAAAATCGCAATTTTTTTTTTATTGGATGCTAACGTTATATCGGCGTCGATGGGCAACGTAGTATCGTGTTATTTGTCGAACGATCTTGAGACCATCGCTGATACCTTAGATGCTGTTATTAAATCTTGTGAGATCTCCTTCGATAGAACGAACGACGGATTGGCTCGAGTATCTGCCCATCTCACGTTTCGTTTTCGATGCATATAGTACCAAGCTTTTTTTTCATTATTTTTTTTATACACAAAACCTGAACAATAACGCAGTCGTGCTTAGGCCGAATCGAGGTCTACACTTCTTTCAGAAACAAAAATGACTCATCTTCGGAAGATTGTTCCGAAAATTTAACGGAACTCGTCCCACTTTTTTGGGCTTATTTTCAATGCCAACCGTTGAGCGCAAGCTCTCGACATTAATCGAACCTCAATATTTTCCAAAAAAACACGTGTTTTTTTTTCTCTTTACTTTCGTTGACAAACATTTTTATCCAGACGTTGAACCTTAAAAACTCGAGGTTTCAAACCTGGTACCCAATTCTGGACTTTCCTGAAACTTTGGAATCTGTTGATTTTTTTTACAAACAGCATCGTCGGTTGGGAATCCGATACAATAGTTCTATGAATTCGATTGGCTCCCTATAATTTTCCGCGTAGATCAAAGGTCCGTCAATCCGTCGATCTCACTTATCTAATCGAACTCGAAGTATCGATCGGTGCGTTGTTTTTTTTTATCTTCGACGAAGATACATCAAGATAAAACAACTAGTGCTAAATGTACAATGTATAGGATATAATGAATAAAAAATTTCATTTTTCGAAATTTTCTTAGGTGAGATTGTGGAACTGATAAACAAAATTATTAGAAAGCAGAAAAACAGATCTTAACACACACAATCGCTCTAAGTCCTGTGGACACATTGTTTTTTTTTTACTACCGATCAGCGTCATGGAGATTAAAATTTTTTTTATTACAAGGAAAAAGATACGTTATTGCCCTTGATTTCATCAAACTCGTGCTGCAACATGCTTGATGATTCTTTTTGTTGTCTAGTACTATCACTAGTGTCACAGAGATTTATGTATTCAAAATATAAAACTCGATAACGTGCGATGGAACAAAAGAAGAAAGAACGAAAAAAAAAAATAATGAATAAAAAATTCTCCGTGTTCAAAGCGATTAGATTGTAAATTAACGATAATGTGCAATTTCGGAGCTCAAACTCAGTTTATCATCAGCAATAAATTCTAAGAATCGCGCGAAGCGTAAAACCTAACAAATTGGACGAACGTAGATGAATTAATCGCCTCGCTTCTCCCCTGAAACGAACGTGTTTTATTTTTTAACATTTCTTTCTCTTCGCCTGCGGTTTGTCATGATTAGCGTATCACGATAAAAGCGTCTCACGCTCGAGGGAGCTCCAAAAAAGTCTAAAGAAACAAAAAAGTATATACATACAAACCGACAAACAAATGCGAGATAATTAACGACACAGATGTAATATAAAGAAAATATATTATCAATTATTATCTCATAGGCTCGTCTCAATGGACGATACTCTAAGAAAATCGTCGGTTCAAAGTTTGATCTAATAAAACTTGATGATCTACATTATTGAGTAATGTACAGAGAAAACCGTATATCTTTTTCATTACTTACCGAGCCTTTCCTCTCACTCGCGCGCGTTATCGGCGCGCGAACATTTACAGCGTAGTCGCGATAATTGTGTATTTTTTTTCTGCGTTTTACATTTATTCAAATAGCTCGCCGATGCGAAAAATCGAACGCGGTGATCGTATTACCCTCGCGGTTTGCATAGATACTTTCAGTTCAAAAACAAGGTCAGTGGTTTCTTATCGGCTATATTAGCAAGGCAACGCGGATGCTGCATTTATTAATCAAGTAGCTTCGCGTAACGCGTGAGGTCGCGTTCTCGGACACGAGCTTGCTTCGTGTTTGTATACTGCGCTCTACAATAAGTAATACAAAAGCCTCGTATCCGCGTCCTTTGTTTAATCGGCTGCTACGAGCTCGAAACGACAGACGTTCGACCAAATTTTCACGTGCTTCTGACATCTCAGTGACAAGCTTCGAATTTTTTTTCAAATTAAATATTTTTTTTTTTACAATAATACAAAAATTAAAAAAAAAATATGTTTAGCGATGAAAAAAATATTAGAGGATAGAAAGGCGATAGAAAAATTGATAATATGTCATCGCGATTGTTATCGTCGTTGAGCTGCCGCGCCGCTGGTTTTGGAAAGCAGGTGAGCAGATAAACGCAAATTTATTTTAACAATTAAATCATAAACATTATTTCTCAAAGTTTATCTGCAGTTTTTAGGCCTCAAAGGATCCGGGGCTCGTGAGATACCGCGAAGAAACTTGAGCGTACACGAGTACGTTGCTCACACTCTTCTCAAGGAGGCCGGAATTCCAACGGCGCCGTTCGGAGTCGCCAAGAGTCCGGAAGAAGCGGCGAAGATCGCCGGCGAACTCGAATCGAGGGATATCGTTCTGAAAGCTCAAGTTCTCGCGGGCGGCCGAGCCAAAGGACAATTCGAGGGCAGCAATATAAGCGGTGTCGTCATTTGCGAGAGGTGAGTTTCTTCACACGTAAATTACATCTAAAATTTATTCAAAGTGCATAAAAAAGAAATATTTCCACGATTCATTTGAAAAATGCATTCAACATTTTCTCTCGCAGCCCGCAGGAAGCGAAGAATCATGCCAGCAAGATGTTGGGAAAATTGCTCGTCACGAAACAGACCGGAAAGGAGGGAAAAATATGCAACAAAGTTATGGTTACGAGCAGAAAATTTCCGAGAAAAGAATTCTATCTTGCCGTTATGATGGAGCGAAGTTTTGGCGTAAGTAACAACAATAATGTTCACAGAAAAAAGAGCTCCGTGTAAATTTTGACTATATGGTTTTGCTTTTTTTTTTTTAAGGGTCCCGTCGTGATTGTGTCGACCGAAGGCGGTGTAAACATCGAAGACACAGCGTCCACGAATCCCGACGCAATAGCTTATTATCCAATCGACATAATGTGCGGAATAAGCCTCGATCAGGCTCGAGAAATAGTCGCGAAGTTGGGCCTCGACGAAGCCAAGGCGGAAGCAATAGCGGAAGTTGTTTGTAATCTTTACGAGTTATTCTTGGCGAAGGACGCTCTGTTGCTCGAAATCAATCCTTTCGTCGAAGATATCTGCGGCGATTGTGAGCTTCTTCGAACCTTCCATATTTCTATCGAATCTTGCATTTTTTTTATCAATGAAAAAAGAAGAAAACGCGTTTTTACAGATTATGCTCTGGACTGCAAATGCAACTTCGACGACAGTGCGGAGTTCCGTCAGAAGGAATTGTTCGCGCTGAGGGACTGGTCGCAGAAAGATCAGAGCGAGATGCAGGCTGATAAGCACAATTTGAATTACATAGCCCTCGACGGCAATATCGGATGCATGGTAAACGGCGCCGGTCTCGCGATGGCAACGATGGACATTATCAAATTGTACGGTGGCTCGCCGGCCAATTTTCTCGACGTCGGAGGCTCGGCCACGACCGAAACAGTCATGGAAGCTTTCAAAATATTATCGGCGGATCCAAAGGTTAAAAAAAAAAAAGAACAAAAAAGTTACGAGTTTCGATTGAAAAAAAGAACGACCGTAGAACATCGATTGTCGTTTTTTCTCACAGGTCGACGCAATACTGGTCAATATCTTCGGTGGAATAATGAGATGCGACATAATTGCCGAGGGTATAATACAAGCTTCGAAGAGTTTGAATCTCAAAATTCCCGTAATAACGCGATTACAGGTGAAACATTTTTTTTCTTCTTTTAATCGCACTATTCGCCTTTGCTATATCGATATTATTATCTTTACAGGGAACAAAGGTGGAAGAGGCGAGGACACTGATAGGAAACGCAAATTTGAAAATCATTCCAATCGACGATATGAGCCAAGCGGCCGACGCGTCCGTGAAAGTTGCGAAAATGATTAACATGGCAAAGTCCATGAATCTCGAGCTCGATATTTCGCTGAGGAAAGATCAATCGACGAATGATAAAAATTCGAGAGATTGCAATTAGTCGCATCAATTCGTAATGAGATTATCTTAATGATGAATGAACATTCATTCAATGAGTTTTCATTGACTGTTAATCGATCGCCCTTGTAAATTTTGTATGAAAAAAATTATATTTGACCTAAAAAAAATCGAATAAAACATGTCGATGACAAATGCATGGCGAAATTCGAATGTTTGTAAAATCCACCCTCTCATAACGATTTATCGTAATAACAAACATTTCGAATGTTTGCCTTTTTTTCCGTCATTTTGCAACATACCCAAAGCCCGTCGACACGTAAGCGCGACGTCGATCGTAAAAGAAGCCGCGTTCGCGCTCTTTGGACTTTCGTCGTTGCCATCTTTCGGTGTGCGCGACGGGCTTACGTCATTGAGCGACAAAAGAAGGCAGAAGTGTGCGCAAGTGCTACAGTACAGTGGATGGAAGGTACAGTTCCGCGTGCACGCCCGTGTAGCGATAGACGTTATATACAGTCGTGTAGGAGCAAAAGGCGGGGTGCGAGGGTGGGGGACACGCGGAGAGGGCCCTGGCAGATTGACACTCAGCACAAGCCAGTCCACTGCCGCCGCAGTAGAAAGATGGCTACTATGTTGTCGCGGACGATATCGTTAGCGGAGAATCTCACCCGTTTCAACGGGGCCAAGGTACGTGTTTTCGCGGATTGCACTCGAGCGCGTTCGCTAATTTCGCGGGCCGTGATTTTTTTTTTCCAAAACCGTAAATATCGCGCACGCAATTGGCGTAACGGACGTCAAGACATGCGAGAAAATTTTTCGTCGGAACGAGAGGGGCGAGCACCATATTAGATGCGTGTAGTCTGCTAAATTGGGCGCCAGGGTCAAGCGATTCGAAGCCAAGGATTTCGTTTTGTGAAACCCTCGGCGTCGCTTAACCCGATTTTTTCGCTCGATTTGCCGAATGACAGTTATGTAACTTCGTGCCAATGTTCGAAGGTGAATGTTTTTCAACATTTTCGATGACCCGTTCGCGCATCGAATACGTCGGATTAGCGTGATAATTGAATTATTCAAACTGTCGTTACGCGGTTCTATCTCGCGCGGAGAGACTCCGCTCTCCTCGCGTCATCGTCGCGTGAGCCCGACGTCTCTTCGAACGTCGTCGTCGATCCTCCATGACCGTAAACCACGGGGCGCTCCTTCGAGTGATTCACTTCGTTCGACCCGCAGAGTTATTGACAGCTGTTTGTCTTTTTGTTTTGTTTCCCGCTGTGTTACGCCGTCGACATTATCCGTCACGTCGTGAGAGAAGAAAAATTATCGTCGAACAATCGATGTCGCGCGGCGCGATACATTCCGATCGCTCGCGCTTTCGCGCTCGATCGTATTTTTTACTCCGAAAACTTCGATTATGTGTGTCAACACTTGGAGGATAAAATAATCAGTATATGACTGCGATGCGATGATGCACGACGCCTCTATCATTCACTATATCTACAGATACACACAATCGCACCGATATTCTTACACGCGAGTTACAAAAATAGATAGACCTGTTTTGTTCGCGTTCCACGCTCGATTCAATGTCACGGACATCGAAAGCGCAGTTTTCGCAAGAGCCACATTTATTTATACTCGATCCATTGTCAATATAAGTATACGTCATTTTTGTCAACGGTATGGTAAAGAATTTCATTTGTCTCGTTAAGAAAAAAAATGTTTGTTTATCGATCGATAGATTCTCGGCTGCAAAAATGGATTGGCCAAACAACCCGTGAGAAATTTGAACGTCCACGAGCACATAAGTTACAGTTTGTTGAATGAAGCGGGAATACCGACGCCGAAGTTCGGAGTCGCGAGGACTCCGGACGAGGCGAAGAAATTCGCGGCCGATCTGAATACCAAGGATATCGTACTGAAGGCACAGGTGCTCGCCGGCGGACGAGGAAAGGGACATTTCAAGGACAGCAGCTGCAGCGGCGTCAAGATGTGTGAGACGTAAGTTTCACAAAATACTCAAATAATTTTTTTCAACTCCGATTACAAAAATAATGTAACTATATCATCAATAATAATAATGATAATAATAATAATAATAACAACAACAACAATAACAGTAGTAAGTTGTAATGGATTATTGAACATAATGGAACTTTTTATTATTGTTTTATCAGACCGGAGGAAGCAAAGAATTTGGCTAGTCAGATGTTGGGTAAATTACTGATAACTAAACAAACCGGCGAAGGCGGTAGAATATGCAACGCGGTGATGGTAGCTGAGAGAATGTTCCCACGCAAAGAATACTACCTTGCCGTGATGATGGAACGCGCTTTTGGCGTAAGTTTTGTAGATTGAAAAAAACGGAGTAATTTTTTTCAAATGTGCGATTGGGGCGTGTCAACGATTTTTTCTAACGCGTCTCAGGGCCCCGTGATAATTGCCTCGAGCCAAGGTGGTGTTAACATCGAGGAGGTGGCCGCGACAAATCCAACGGCTATAATGTACGAGCCTATCGACATCACGAAGGGAATAACGAAAGATCAGGCCGAGCGAATCGCCGTTAAATTGGGCCTGGAGAATGTCAAGGATTACATCTCGCAGATTATCCTGAGCCTCTACGCTATGTTCCTCAAGAAAGACGCGCTCCTTTTGGAAGTCAATCCGCTCGCCGAGGACATCAAGGGCAATTGTGAGAGAAACGTTTTTTTCGTCCACGCGCTATTCTTCTCTTTTTCTTTGTTCTAAACTGAAACTCTGAATCTTCGTATTGTTCTTGCAGATTTCGCTCTCGATTGCAAATGCAGATTCGACGACAACGCGGAATTCCGGCAAAAGGATCTGTTCGCACTGAGAGACTGGACTCAGGAAGATCCGAAGGAAGTCGAGGCGGCGAAGTTCGATCTGAATTACATCGCTCTCGATGGCAACATCGGTTGCATGGTCAACGGCGCTGGTCTCGCGATGGCCACGATGGACATTATCAAGCTGCACGGCGGAGAACCCGCGAACTTCCTCGACGTCGGCGGCGGCGCTACGAAGGACGCGGTCAAAGAAGCTTTCAAGATCATCACTTCCGATCCCAGGGTAAAAAAAATACAAATTATTTGCGCGGTAGTTGAAAACAATTTTCGAATCGAAATCGTAGAGTTGATACAATTTTTTTAATAGGTACACGCTCTTCTCGTCAATATCTTCGGTGGAATAATGCGATGCGACGTTATTGCTGAGGGTATCATCGCGGCGACCAAGGAACTCGACCTCAAAATACCCGTTGTTGTTAGACTACAGGTAAATAAAAAAAAAAATTAAAATCCTTTTTTTTTCAATTTAATTACTGCGGCTCAATTAATTTCTTTTGGTCTCTGATATTTTAGGGAACCAACGTAGACGAGGCGAAAGCATTGATTGCCAACGCAGGTTTGAAGATCGTGCCGGTCGATGACCTCGACGAGGCCGCGCGCGTCGCCGTGAAACTCTCAACAATCGTCAAGCTAGCTCAATCTGCCAATCTGAGTGTCAACTTCGAGATACCTCCGATCTCATAGATCCAAACTCTAGAACGAAAGTAATAATAAAACGAAACAAAAAAGAATAAAATCGCGTATGCATATTAGGAAGTCAACGAGAAGGAACGAAGTTGAAAAAGAAAAGGAAGAAGAAAACAAAGCGAATGTCTTACTTGAGAATTCGACAAATTTGTGTTATCTCTTTCGATTTGGAACGAGGAAAAGTATCGTTTTCGCTGAAAAGTCTTACGACTAAACTGTAACAATCGCGTCATTCATTGTCACTACGTTTTATTTGCTTTTACCGAAGAGTCTCGTAGCGCTTTCGACTCTCGATTCATCGAATTCTCTCTATCCGTAACACTAGATAATATCTCGTTGCTCAGCGAATTATCTCGCAATATTCGTGAGACGTGACGAAAACAAAAAAAGAAGAAAAAAAAACGAAGGAAAGTAACACTTTCTCGTGAATAAGATTGTAATCTCAGGCTGGTAATGTAATACGATTTAGGGACCTGTTCCTGTGCGCGTGTAACACGCGTTAAAAAACATACAAAGCCCTTACACTCGTTGTTGAAGTATAAAAGTATATTGCGTTGCGTGCAGAGCATGAAACTAAAGTTCGTTTAAAGAAGAAACTAAAAAAAAATGATAACTGAAATAACAGGCACAAAAGGCTCCATTACGAAAGAAAAATATAAAAATTCATATTCTTTTCCCCCCCAAACTTATAATATCGTTCTCGGTGACGAGGACACCGTGATTCAGTATTAAGGATTAAAAAGAAAAATTATTTATAATATTTTAGTATTTTCGTTCGACCGTTGCACATGGGGGCGAATTTTGGCGTTGGCGCCGAACATTGACTTCCGTTTTGCTTCGCGAATATTCGCCTCTATCGTCCACGACAATAGTCGGACTATTATTATCTGTTCTTCGATTTAAACTATTTTCAGCTGTGGAAGATTATTGAAAAAAAGAGTAATCGAAATGAAGCGAAGATTGACGCAAGAATTGTTATAAATATTACACTAAATTATCCCCATCACAGAAAATGCCTGTCTAATGTAACATAAATACTTATATACATATGTATACATAAATTATTTTACATACTTTTTGGTTCATTTACAAACTTTTTTTTATTTCGATACTCAAACTATATTGATACACTGTTTTGCCCCAGCCGTTCTTTGTTTGTCTTTATCGTTTCATCCTTCCTGCAATGTTTCCTATTGGCAATAAACCGATGCAGTATGTACTAGTGAATTGAATCAGATAAAAAGAGAATCAACTCAAACGCAACTCGATCATTTTCATTCGATCTCGAATCGATCCATTTAAATGACCGAAAATGCTGTTTCCGCGGCAGGAATCGCGAATTACCGCAAAGTACGTAACAACAAGAGGAGTAAAGGGATAAATCAACATTTCCTTTGTCACGAAACCCTCGTGGAGACTGTTGAGCAATTTTTTCGTGCACACGAAAAATCAACGATGCTTCCGGAACTGCATTTCGTAGATTACCGTGTAATGACCGGAACTGCACGCTGAGCCGAACTTGGTTCGACGGAAACTCTCACGATCCCTCTCGCCGTCGAATCTTTCACGATTCGTTTATCGATAATACATCGAAACGGAATTTCATCGGCATTTATTGCAGTGCACAAGATATTTTTGTCACCAAAACTTTGCGCTTTGCCGAATTAAAAAAAAACGATTCGAAAAATTGGCACTTCATCGGCGCAGCAGCACTATCAGCGCGCACACACACGCGCGCACACCAGTCCCTCGCGGATAGACGAGTATAGTAGTAGAGATCAGCAGTGGTTTCTGAAATGCTACCGGCGGTAGGCTTTCAATGAAAATACTGCAATCGTTATCCGCTGATACACGAGTGAACGAAAAAAGCTTAGTTCCATACTCGTGCCAAGCTCGAACACGTCGAGCGATCGATAATCGGTGCGAGCGCTGCACTTTCGGAGATTATATTTTTCCATCGGCATATTATTCATTCCTCTCGAGCGTGAGATCCCCGCTTGTCGCATACGCCGAGTGGCAAATTCGACCGGTCGTGTGAAAACACACTAAGATCTACAATCATGGCTAGTGTCTCGTATCAGATAGCAAATTTGCTGGAGAAGGTAAAAAGACAAGCTCAACGATCGCATTCCAATTTTCGTCGCTCCGTCGAAACGTCGGCCTTTGTTCTGAGTTTAGCGCGAAAGATACTCGAAGTTTCGACGATTCGCAGCGGCTCGAGAGCCCTATCTTTGCACCATAAAATACGCTCCACATAACCTGCTTTTCTCCTTTGCGAAATTCATCTTTTTTTTTTTTTCTCGAATCCGCACATCGAATAATCTGTCACGAGAATTTTTCTTTATCCGTCCAGATGACGTCCAGCGACAAAGATTTTAGATTTATGGCTACTAACGATCTGATGAGCGAATTGCAAAAGGACAGTATAAAGCTCGACGACGATTCGGAGCGAAAGGTAGTTAAGATGCTGCTGCGCTTGCTGGAAGACAAGAATGGCGAGGTCCAAAATCTCGCAGTTAAATGGTAAAATTCCTGTTTTTTCTTTTTGAGAGAAAGAAAAAAAAAAATGCAGCTTTGATTTTTAACGCTTTTATTTCAGTTTGGGTCCGCTAGTCAATAAGGTGAAAGAGTATCAAGTGGAAACTATAGTGGACGCTCTGTGTACTAATATGGTATCGGACAAAGAACAGCTCAGGGATATATCTAGCATAGGCCTAAAGACTGTTATATCGGAACTTCCCCTTGGATCCAGCGATTTGGCCGAGAACGTTTGCAAAAGAATCACTGGCCGTTTGAGCAGCGCTATCGAGAAGGTAAGATCGCGATCTATCAATATTGATATCTTGACAAACAAAGAAAGCGCCGAGTCATCCGGTAAACTCATCAAATTTGTAAATTTATCGATAAAATAATAATAAAAAATTGTACGATTTATTTAAATATTTCTAATAATAATTGTAGGTTCAAGAATCTTAAATCTCGAATTACAAACTTGCAATTTGACCAAAACTATTATTATGAAATGCAAAAAAAAAGTTGACTCGAGTAGGGAAAACAGACAAGAATTTTTATTTGTTCTCAACGAACAAAACGAATAATGAGAATTAACATTATTATCAATAATAACGATAATAGTAAATAGTTCGATTACCTGACGAATTTTTTCCGTTCATTGCATGCCAGCAAGAGGACGTATCGGTGCAGCTCGAAGCCTTGGACATAGTAGCCGATTTGCTCTCGAGATTCGGCTCCCTTCTCGTCACCTTTCATCCGATAATTCTGGCGGCGCTGTTGCCCCAGCTATCGTCGCCGCGTCAGGCGGTTCGCAAGCGCACCATAGTCGCGCTAAGTCACTTGCTAACGTCGAGCAACAATTTTCTCTACAAAAAATTGCTCGACCATCTTCTCGACGGTCTGTCGACTCAAAAAGTCAAGAACGTCATTCGCACGTACATCCAATGCATCGCCTCGATATGCCGACAGGCGGGACATCGTTTCGGCGAGCAAATCGAGCGCGTTATGCCGTTGATCGTGCAGTACAGCAACGAGGACGACGACGAGTTGCGCGAGTATTGCCTCCAAGCGTTCGAGGCATTCGTTTACAGATGCCCCAAGGAAATAACTCCTCACATAAACAAAATCATCGAAATATGTTTGGCATACATAACGTACGATCCGAACTACAATTACGACGACGACGTTAACGAGCTCTTGGATAGCGACGGTGTGGTGATGGAGACCGAGGAGGACGGCGAGGAGGACGCCGAGGACGAGTACTCGGACGACGACGACATGAGCTGGAAAGTACGTCGCGCAGCAGCGAAATGCCTCGAGGCCGTTGTATCGAGCAGACGCGAATTGCTCTCGGAGCTCTACAAAGTCGTTTCGCCGGCGTTGATCGCGCGATTCAAGGAGAGGGAGGAAAACGTCAAATCCGACATCTTCCACGCTTACATAGCGCTTCTCCGACAAACCAGACCGTCGTCCGGTGTCGCTCACGACCCCGACTCCATGGAGGACGAGGAAGGACCGATTTCTCTTCTGCAACAGCAAGTACCGCTGATCGTCAAAGCCGTTCACCGCCAAATGAAAGAGAAGAGCATAAAGACTCGACAGGACTGTTTTTCGCTGCTCAAAGAGTTGGTTATCGTATTGCCCGGCGCCTTAACGAATCACATACCGGCTCTCATTCCCGGCATACAGTACAGCCTCGGCGACAAGAATTCCTCGTCGAACATGAAGATAGACACTCTCGCCTTCGTTCACACGCTTCTAATAACACACTCGCCCGAGGCTTTTCACGCTCACATGGGCGTCATCGCGCCACCGATAATCGCCGCTGTCGGCGATCCTTTCTACAAAATAACCGCCGAGGCTCTTCTCGTTCTTCAGCAACTCGTTCAAGTCATAAGGCCTCACGACAAGCCGATAAACTTCGATTTCACCGCGCTGTCCGGCGAGATCTATCAGTGCACGCTGACGCGATTGAAAACCGCCGATATCGATCAGGAGGTGAAGGAACGCGCGATAGCTTGCATGGGACAAATCCTCGCTCATCTCGGCGACACGCTCTACGACGAATTGCCGGTTTGTCTGCCGATTTTTCTCGATCGGCTTCGCAACGAAATCACGAGACTGACCACCGTCAAGGCGCTGACGTGCATCGCCGCCTCGCCGCTGAGAGTCGACCTCGAGCCTATCATGGAGGAAGCGATACCGATACTCGGCTCGTTTCTTCGCAAGAATCAACGAGCCCTAAAACTCTGCTCTCTAACCCTTCTCGACACTCTCGTGCGCTCGTACAGTTCGGCACTTCACGCCGATATGCTCGACAAGGTAACCGAAGAATTGCCCGCACTCCTCAACGAGTCCGATCTTCACATCGCTCAATTGACCTTGACGCTTCTCACGACCATCGCGAAATTGCATCCCGCTGCGTTGACCGGTATCTCGGAAAATATATTGCCGGAGATTCTCGTTCTCGTGAAGTCGTCGCTGCTGCAAGGGGCCGCACTGAATTCCATGCTCGAGTTCTTCCAGGCTCTCGTTCAAGCGGGAATACCCGATCTCGGCTATCGGGAACTACTGTCGATGCTCGTTGCGCCGGTCACCCAACAGACCGTTCTTCACAAGCAGGCTTATCACTCGTTGGCCAAGTGCGCCGCGGCGCTAACGATAACTTGCCATCAGGAAGCGCAGAGCGTCGTCGAGCAATTCATCAAGGACGTTCAGAATCCTCAGAGCGACGCTCAACACATATTCGCCCTTTTGGTGATCGGCGAGATCGGCAGGCACGTCGATCTCAGCGGCATCGGCTCGCTGAAGCACGTTATTCTCAATTCGTTCTCGTCGCATTCGGAGGAAGTTAAATCCGCGGCCAGCTACACACTGGGTAACATTGCGGTGGGGAATTTGCCGGAATACTTGCCTTTCATACTGAAGGAGATCGAGGCACAGCCGAAGCGACAGTATCTCGTTTTGCACTCGTTGAAGGAGATCATAACTTGCCAATCGAGCAGCCCGTCGGGCGTCTCGCATCTTCAGAATTTCGTGCCTTCGATATGGATGCTGCTGTACAGGCACGCCGAGTGCACCGAGGAAGGTACCCGCAACGTCGTTGCCGAGTGTCTCGGAAAATTGACGCTCATCGATCCGGCTACGCTCTTGCCGCGACTTCAGGAATCGCTCAAATCGCCGTCGCCGTTGATGAGAACGACGACTGTTACGGCTGTGAAATTCACGATATCCGATCAGGTAAGTTAAAAACATCCCTTATTTACATTTTTACGGGATAACCTTTTTGCTATTGTCGTATTAAATTTAGTTTCAATTTTTTGGCATCTCTCACGAAATCTTCTGGGTACTAAACGAGCTCTTTGATTTTTTTCAGCCTCAACCGATCGACGCGATGCTAAAACAATGCATGGGAAGTTTTCTCGCCGCTCTGGAGGATCCCGATCTCAACGTGAGAAGGGTAGCGCTCGTTGCATTTAACTCAGCGGCCCATAACAAACCGATGCTAATTAGGGATCTTCTCGAATCTGTGCTGCCACAGCTCTACACCGAAACGCGAACCAAGGTGCGTACTTTTTGCGAAAAAAAAACAACGCCAATACAGAAATATCGAGGAATTCTTTGAATGAATCTCACACGCTGTTTACCAGAAATTCTTAGGTCCGACTTTTTAAAATAAATTCATTGGTAATATCGTTTTTTTTTTTACAGAGAGAGTTGATAAGAGAAGTAGAAATGGGACCGTTCAAGCACACGGTCGACGACGGTCTAGATCTCCGAAAAGCTGCATTTGAGTGCATGTACACGCTGCTCGACTCCTGCCTCGACAGACTCGATGTGTTCAAGTTCTTGAACCACGTTGAGAATGGTCTACGGGATCACTACGACATTAAAATGCTCACGTATCTGATGACCGCGCGACTCGCGCAGTTGTGTCCAACCGCCGTTCTGCAAAGTATGCAAATTCGATTGTCTCGATTCTCTTTCGCGATTCGGCGATAAACTTTCGTTCTAACACGTTGTTCCAATGTTTCAGGGCTGGAAAGATTGGTCGAACCACTGAAAAATACGTGCACGATGAAAGTAAAAGCGAACTCCGTTAAGCAGGAGTACGAGAAGCAGGACGAGCTCAAACGCTCGGCGCTCAGAGCCGTGGCGGCTCTACTCACGATCCCCGAAGCCGGTGAGTTTGAACCTAAAAAAAAAAATTGTCAAAAAAATCTCTTTTCGCACAAAACAGAACCGTTCGTAAAACGTATGTATCCGCAGACAAGAATCGATCGCTGAGCGATTTCGTGACTCAGATAAAGGCGACCCCGGAGCTTCAGCCATTGTTCGAAGTTATACAGAAAGACTGTCCCGGCAGCAATATGAACGAAGCAAACATAATGGATCAGAGCTAAGGTTTAACAAACAAAAAAACCCAACAACGAGGAATAATGATAAAGACGAAAGTCGAGTGAAGTTGAAGACTAAAAAATAAATAAAAAAAAAAACGAAGTAAGTACGGACTGGCGCGAATGAAGAAAAAAAAAAAAAGAAAAAAGAATTACAATAGATAACGATTTTTGTAACTTATAGATTGCCCGCAAGTTGTGCACTCGTGGTCATATTATTCATAGTTTATTTCTATACGTTATTTTTTCATTATTATTCTTGAATTAAACGTAGTTTTCAAATATTAATGTGATTTCAATGTAGCGCACCGTGTATAAACCAGAAAAGAAAAAAAAAAACAAAATAAATCTAGCGGACAGTAATCATCGTGTCATTGCGTGGGGAAGCCGATTCCCGCTAGGCGAGACTCTCCTCAATTCTCTTTTGTTTTTTTACACCGTCATTAAATAATCAAGAAGCATATATCGCGTCGCTGAAACAATGTAACTTCTCGCATGATGAATAAAGATGTTACGAATTTTTCTTCTGCGATTCCAAGACGTCTTGAAGTATTGCGAAATGTGTATATAACGTCTCTGTAAGTCGTTCTCCGAGGCGCCTCGTACAAGTGCAATGATCGATGCGTCCGAGCTCCGACGATTCGTAGAAACGTTGCGGCAATTCCGAGACGCGGCTAAGTGTCTGGCGGCACGTTGACCGCGCTATGACTAAGCACCGTCGCCAGCCGAAAAAAACCCTTGGTTCGAGCGTTCGCCGCTAATCCGTTCTCTACACCTTCGTGTGCTCGACGCCCACATGCAAGGACGCACGTCGTCCTGTTACCCGCATGATATAATAGTGATCATTGTCCAGTAGGTCAATTTACAAGTCTCGACCGAAAGAAGATTCATTCTTTTTTTCTAGTGACCCAAAAATCTCTTAATAGCGATGTTTTTCTCCGGCAGTCTCGCGCCTATCCGAGCCCGTGAAAAGCTCATTTCGAGCACGGATTATCAGTCGGAGAAAAGGCCCGAAAAGAAATATACTTTTTTACGTGACGAGCATAACGCATAAACGAAACCGAGCTCGTTTGGGGCTCGCAATAAAATTGTTCTACATGCTGTAAATTATTCTCGCGACGCAAATGAATAATAACCGAGAGATGCAGTTTCGAGAATTTTAATTACGAGGAGTCGAGGTCTCCGCCGGTTTCGCCGTCCAAGGGCCCGAGAGAGAAATCGCGATCGAAGCCGTTACATAAATAATATCGTGCGCCATATGACCACGCGGCGTACGCGCGATATAACGTACGTCAAGTCTGGCGCCTCTGTGCCATTTACGTCGAAGTGTCGATTCGTCGGCCCGTTTACGAGCCTTATTAGCGCGGGGCACCGTGCGTGAAAAAAAATACTCGCGCGCTCTCGTTCAACTCTCGCGGACGAATGTTGACCTTCATCTACGCGAATCCCGCGAACTCACGAGCTCGTAATGCTACTACACGTTCTCGTAGTAATAGAACGCGGATTTAGAACAATAGATCGAGCGCGTCATTCATAAAACATCGCCGCGTCGATATGCCGCGATTGCCGCTGGCATATATCGCACAACCGAGAATAGAGGATAGCATTAGAGTTATGTGTACGTGATTAGGCAAATAGCCAGAATTCGCGCGGTCGACAGCCTCCCTCGACGCGTCTTATTACGTCGTCGCGAAGACTCCGGCGAACTGAACGTCACCGCGCAAATAAACGATTTTCGGCTCCTCCTTTGAGACGCACGATGGACTTTGAACTTTGTCTATTAATCTATCGTTTATTTCTTCCCCTCGGCGCCTCTCTAATTTTCATCGCCATACGCGACTTTTTTTTCTCTTCCCGAATCAGTCGGAAAATTTCGTTCTCGGGAATAAAGCTTTGCGTGGTTATTTTCGGTATTTATTGATATTCCACGATTTTCTGAATAAACGTCGTTAGTCTCATAAAGGATCTCGCGAAACTATCGTCGAATAGAAAATCCGTTGATTTCGTATCTATATAATTGTCATCGCTTCGCTCCATCTGCTCTCCCGAAGCGGACGGAGGACAAAAGTTATTCGGCGAATTCGGCGATTCATCGGTAGATCTCGAAGTCTCGCGTCGTCCACCGGCGAGCGAGGCTTGATGTATTATTTTTATTGGAGGAAGAAGCGGCCCCGGGGGTCGTTCGGACGGTTGCGCTACGCTATATCGTGCCTAAAAATCAGCCCAGAGTTAAACTGGTTTTTATTGTGTGCTCTCCTTCTCTACTCGCTCCTCCCCGGGCCTCCCCGAAGCGAATCTTCCTGTAATGCAATTCAACCTTTCGCATTCCGGAGGTAAAAATTCGCGGAACGTTAAAGCGCGATAAAAATACTTTTGGTAATAGTCTCGATCGAATTGACGTTGCATCTCGCATTCAATAAACGATACGAAAGAATATGAAGATTCGTCACGCGTTTAGAATTCAATAATTCATGGGGCAAAAAAAATTGGTACGAAATTTATTCACGGGGTAATTAACACGTCGCTCCCGAGACGCGGGCATAAAAATTTGCATTTAATCGAGGGGGAGGCCGTCGAGGCTCGAACCCTTTGGGACAAGATAACACGCAACTTTTACGAAGCTCGCATCGCCCTTTTGGCTCTGGGGAAGTGACAAGCTGGCACGCTGTAATTTAACGATTCAGCCACGAAGTACATAATCTGTTCCGAGCCCTATGGCTGTCCGGGGGCTTAGTAGCGAGGAATCGTCACGTTTCAACGAAAATTACACGGCGCTTTGCATGTTGCACACATGCCATCTCTTCGAGGCATCAATTATCATGATTTATTGCGGCTCGCTCTGCACACAAGTGATTTACTGTTCGTTCACTTGTACCGTGCATTAATTAACGGCTACAAATATTGTTTTAATCTTCATTAAAAAAAAATGTGAAAATCTACTCTGAAGCGTTTTGGCCTTGTCAAACATCTCCACGATATTTGTTAACAAAATTTTCCAGACGGGCCAAGTTTTTGTGCATTAAAAACTGTGACGTCGCGATTCTGGTACTGCTGCGTCAGTGATCTCGCGGAATAACAGTCGTAATCGCGGGGATCTCGGGGAATATCCATTCACGTTCTCGAGATCGGTCACGTATTCCTCGTCTGCTCGATGCAAAAAAAACGTGAATGGATTTCTCGAACGAGACACGAAAGGGACGCGCGTACCTAAACTGCGCGACGAAAGACTGTGTCGTCGTTCCCACAAAATTTCAAAACATATTTGCTTCTAAGAATGAGGTGAACTTTCTTCAAGGTCATCCGCGAGATACCCCGTCGAGCGGAGTCTAAAACTTTCTTTTCGATTCTCTATCCGACAATAATAATAATAATAATTTCGGCTGTTCATGAAGAAATAATCTTTTTCCGAATCGTCGAGTTGAATAATTTCGTTGCGAGACCCCTCTATGTGTTTGAAACGCCCAAATAAGTCTCGAGAAAAACAATGAACTCGAAAGCGCTACGTGGCAGCAAAGTCCGATGGATCGACCACCCCGAAAACGAATCTCCGGAGTTCTTCACCGAGAATTCCCATCCCCCATGTCCTCCGTCTCGGACTTGGTCGTACCTACGGGAGGTTTCTTCGCAAAGCCGCTTGTTCAACGGAAGAGAGATACTATGTGTCCTCCCCCCCTCTTTCAAAAGTTTTGTCATGCCAAGAGCTCTCGAAGCGACGGTGTATACCATTGGTGCGGCACTCGCTGTACTGGCGGAGACGGCGGTATATAAAAAGAGACGGTGCGGCCTGTAACCAGTCGCTCCGTGCAACGCGACACAGTTCAGATCGCATTCTTGTTTTAACGCGAGCGAGTATACAACAGAAAAACGAAGTATTTCGACAACTCACTGGAGTTCACGTGTTCGCAAAGAATATCGAAGAGTGAAAAATATCGTACACTTTGCGAGAAGCAAATGTGCGATACGACAGTGGCGAGAATTATTATTTCTTTCAACGTGACATTCGTCAAAGTTGAATCGAACTGTAATCGAGAATTGCCGACGAGGAAGTGCTAACGAACCTGTTTGATTGCGCCCGAACACGCAAATCTTCTTCCCCACATCGCTCACTGTCGAGGCGATTGCGATCGTTCGAACCAACAACGAAATTTCATCATTTCCATAACGTCGAAAAAATGTGCGTTCGCACGTTAATACCGAACGAGCAGGACGAGGCGGTCGCGGTACATCCAACGATCGAGGAACGACACATCGACGTTCATCCTCATCAACGAACGAACAAACTCACCAAAGCCAAGGAGAAGTACATGAAGATCCACGACGAGATTCTCGAGCGCGATCTCGAGCTCGTGTCCCGGAGAAAAGCCGAGGAAGACTTATTCGTATCGGAAATAAACGGCGATATACTCGCAACGAGTACCGCAAAGTACAGCTCTTTCCTGAATCTGCTCGCGCGATGCTACGCTAACGTTCAAAGATCCCGATTTTACAAGTAAGTGTTCCAAAAATTTCATTTTTTCAATCAATTTTTTATCACAGCAAACAAGAATCTATTCGCGCAGATAATTCAATCGAACTTCACGATTTTTTTCTCAAAACTAATTTTTATTACCGTTCTTATCGAAGTAATAAGAAGAAAAAGATACAGAATTTGCGAGTACAGTTGTCAATCAAATATAGTCGTTTTACACGAGAGTAATTTTTATCACAGCTGTTCTTATCAGCGCCGAGACGGAAAAAAAAACCGCAGAATTGCCCGATATAATTGCGAGTCAAATATCACGATTTTTCGCGACCAATCTTTATCGCAGTTCCTATCTGCGTGAGAATTATTGAAATATAACGATTGAGCATCTTCAACCTTGCCCCGACTTTCGACACGAATTTATTACCCGTTTGTCTTAATCTAGGCGAAGAGAACGAAAAACTGCATAGAATGCTAATGTTACTTTCGCCGACTATTAAGTCCGCTGGATCATTGAGCCGGATGAACTCCCGCGCTCTTTGATCAAGCGTTAGTCACGTATGCACTCGCGGCTCTTCGCTATATCTATACATAATGACCGCAGTGTCAGAGCCTGTAACTGGGCTATGGACCGTGCAATACCGACGGCGGCGGCGTTCTTCCTAGTAAGCCATTACGACGATACCGAATCTCTATTCGTGAGAAAGTCACCCTGTCGTTACAGGATTTCTCGTTATTTATCACAATTGTATAAGACTCGAGGCAAGAAGTCCGCCCGGGTGTTAACGAGAGACATTCGATCGCGAACGGTACGTGCCGTAAAAGTACGGTGGCGCCGCTGAGAAACAAACGGGCGTAACTCGCACTATCCCGGATGCTAAATAAGTCGAGACGCGCCGTTTTCGTTTCTCGACAGTCGCGTTGCAAAACCCGGCGGTCAGAAAACTTGGTGGCTAATTAAACGAAAAGCAAAGAAGTTTGTACTCGATTATCGCGGGCGATAACGTTATTACATAGCATCCGAATATTATCTGGATTAGATATCGTTTCTAACATTCGCCTTACGAAATTCGTGGCTACTCCAGTGGGGACTTTTTTTTCCTCCACCGTGGACTCTCATATCGTAATAATTGCACGCGCATGCAGGCCCGTGTGAGGATACGTACGTTTGCCGTTCTACACTTGCTGACGCTTATCGATAATGAGCGTATTGATACAAATCGCGCACAATGATCGATTCGCGATTATCTCGCGCCGAGTCTGTGAGCCTAGAGTTTTTTTTCACCTGTGTAATCTGCTCGGAATTGAAGTACAACGATTCGCTCGGGGTCTCTTCACCCTCGTTAATCTTTCATTACCACGCACCAGCGTCATTCTTTCGATGGAAACGTGTTTTTCTCTTTTTCATGTTTAATCTCGCGATCTCTCGATCGCGGCCTCGAGGCTCTCGATCTTCCTTCGCGTCATTTTTTAATGAAATTAGGACACGTCGGCTCGGATCTCCGGGACGCGAGGCGAACGCGATTCGTGCGTGCAATTGAAGAGGGAATAAAA